>JARUPZ010000017.1:2202419-2297419 GCA_031213475.1 Nereocystis luetkeana | reverse complement strand
TCAGCGCTAACGTCGGTCACCGAGGTTCTCGGGCAAGCCTCCCCTCCGGGTGAGGTCGAAGTCAGGCGGGTACGGTAGCGAAAGACGCAGACAAATAAAAGGTCAACCTCGTTTCGAGAAAAGGACCTCGAAACGCGGAGAGCCCTCATAATTTATATTTTAGTGCTGCAACGACAGGCATCTGGGTACATATATCGATATGTATATATGCTGAGTATAGGCTTATAGAAAGAAGGGGCAATGATTCAAAATCTAGTACGTAGAGGTGAAGGGGATAGGCGACCACTCCGGAGTGAGTTGTCAAGTAGGCGCGCGTAGGCTTTTACGAATTAATAGGAAATAGAACAGGGGGTTAGTAGCCAATCCGTATTTGAAGTTCAGAGTAATTGACGTGAATAAACAAGAATCCAGAGCTTTTTTTTACTATTATTATAATATTTTCATGCCCTTCTTTGGTCCCAGTAACTTCCTACCGCTCGCAGTAAAATGACATCTATCTATTGACCCGCGGACTTTCGGGTGCGTCCCGAGAAGGCTTATTCCATCCAACTTTTGGTGAACAAAAAAACGTTGGGCGAAAGACGTTTTTTCATCGGTGATGGGCTGAGATCGTATCAGGCCCCGGCGCATGAATCGAAATATTTCAACGGTTTCGGGAATTGTTTTCGGCGCTGTCTCGCAGAATTCGAGTCCACGAAAACACCTCGTGAGACACTCCTGGCTGTGCCTACGAGTGAGTGCTGTCTGGCGCACCCAACGCTCTCGCACACTCCACCAGGATCGCCCCTCGATTTCGTTCGCTGCAGACCCCTGTGAAGAGCTGTACGAGGTATGTAATAGCTGTCCGCAAGTGAAATGGAAACGACTAGTTCGGGGTTGTTTTGCGTGTTATCCCTGCTGCATGACAATGTAGTATCTCCGTGTCGTAGCTACATGTGTCACAGGGCTCGGGTCTCTCTAGCTTAGGGGGAGAATCTCAACTCGGCCACTTCCTTGGGTGTGCTGGATTACGACGGCTGGACGTAACATCTTGATGTGAAGAACACGTACGTACACACACATTACATGTGGTTTTTAGTCGGGAATATCACAGAAAATCGCGACACGTTGACCATACATAGTTGGTCAGATACTCATGCACCCCGGGTATCATACCGAGTTATTGATCGTATCTTCCCCTTTTCGGTCGGGCCTTCCTCGCAACGTTTTGACCATTTATCGCAGCATGTAGCTCCTCCGCTTCGTATATATCCCATTGGTTTCGGTTTTTGTAGGGTTTAGCTTTAATAATATTTCCCCCGCTTTTTCCTTGATACTACATTTTTTGTCTCTGGCTCGTTTCCTGTTGGGGCTCTGCGGTCGCATCGATATTAATAATAGCAGTACGAGAACGCCGCTGTCACCCAGGAAAAAAACACTGCAATCAGGATCGAAACCCTCGAAGCGCGAAGCGCGGTGGGGTGCGTGTGGAGGTTGGGTTACGCGGACCGACCTGAACGATTGAAAAACGACCCCCAAAAGTGTGTCACACAAGCTTGGGCGTATATCGATCGAACTAAGTTTCGTTTACACTCATTTATTTGTCCAGTGTGTCTGCCTTTTTGTCAGTCTTGCCATTTTTTCGTTTAACCTTTTCGTCTTTCGATCCCATCTTGCCCTCGTTCCGTTTTTTCGTTCAGTTTAGCATTCGCCAACGCGCTATGCGTGTACGCCACCGAACAAGACACGCTCGGGATCTAAACAGGCCTGTGCTATTAAGGATGTCAGTCCTGTACTGCCCGTGTGGAAATACATCCATCCTCGGTTCGGCGAGCTAGGCGATAGAGGCTGAAGCTGAGCACAATTAGTGGAAGAACGATGGGGATGAGGAGCGTGACAGAATCTCAGATGCCCGCGACTGGTCGAGCTCAACATGTACAACATCCGCACGCCCAACAACAGACGAACCACCACCGCAGTAGATTGGTGCGATTACTAGGAGCATCTATTGCGGGGGACCATAGTTAACAGGACCTATGGTACACATAAAAACTTATATTTTTAACCAGTTTTACTAACAATATTTGGTCCTGTTAACTATGGCCCCCCGTAATATCTGTCACGCTCATCATTCCCCACCGTTCTTGCAATGAGGATGTGTTCCTCCCTATTACGGGGGACCATAGTTAACAGGACCTATGGTATACATACAAACCTATATGTTTAACAATTTTTACTAACAATATTTGGTCCTGTTAACTATGCCCCCCCGCAATAAGGAAAACCACACTCTAGAGATGGCAGAGGGTGCGTACAGGCTTCCAACATTCGACGAGCCTGCCGGGGTGTGTTGTGTATTCTGTTCGTCTGTGATAGCCGAGTTTTGGCATCCCTGATAGCAAGTCTTAAGAGCCGTGCGGGCTGATCTTCACCAACAATCAGATGTCCGCAGGAGCGGGCGACTTATGTGTGGGGTCTGTTTCGTCGCATGCCTTGTCGAGTTAGCCACAGTCGCCGGGCTGCTGTGTAACTTTGATGGCCTGCTGCGCTGTGGGCTTAGGAAATGCGGCGGGATTCTGTTTCAGCTTCTTCTTCGAACGCACAACAAGGCATACCAGCCACGTCATATAATATAGAAGGGAGTCTTGCTTGCCTCGTTCACTCGTCATCTCCTCCAATATCATTTCAAAGTTATCAGTATGAATGCGGGGGGTTGTAAGTAATCTGCTTTGCGAAGGAAGGACGCAAAACATCGTACCGCTTGAGAATGTGCCAAACCGCGCGCTTACATGCATGTCTTATTATGATACGACGAGAAAGTCACATACCTGGTACCTGATATGTCTCGGTGTGTACATACATATATATATGGTGTGTGTGCTCTGTACGTACGTCAGTGTCAAACTGTCTCATCCGTTATTTTCTATACTGTGCTGGACGTCGACGGGTAGAAAGAACGGTTTACTGTGAAGAACACACATACCTTGTCGACACAAGTCAATGTTCTTATTAATAGTACAGTCTACCTGGTACTCTTTATGCATAGTATATACTCATGCTCGCGTACCACGTATACACCGACAATCTTCGTTTTCGATTGTGTTACAAATAATGTATATATATGTATATATTACCTGGTATATATATATTATACCTGGTACGTATTATACATACCTGGTACGATACATAAATCTCATACATACAACCTCGTATACGTATATGTGCTTGTTGCACACGCTCTTATTACATAAATATTTCTGTGTCGTACTTTGCGACCACAGAGCTTTCATCTCCCTCTCGTGGAATAAACGAATCGGCACGGACGCTGCTGCTGTGGGTTCGCTGAATGTCGACGTGTAGGAAGAGGGGTTTATCATGTGAAGAACCCACACATCAAAGTGTCCTTAGTTAGTTCGGGTCCCAGTTCGCCTTCTCTCATGTATGATCTCTGCGTTTCGTGTATGTACTGCTGTATACCAGCCGGTCGCCCCGGTGGTTCAAGTGGTTAACCTCGAATTCTACTTGTTTGAGTCCTGGGTTCGAGCCCCAGGAGGGTCGGACTTTGACTTTATTTGCAAAAATAAAAAAAAGGGATTCAATTGTTGAGAGCGCCTTGCAGCGTGGGTAGGCACAATTCGATGCGAGTCGACGAGGGAAGAAAAGGCTGAAATCTTCTCGCGATAAAAAATGAAGGCACGTACCGTAGCGGGAAGGGGGGAGAAGAGCCTGCTATGTGACCCCGGATCTGAGTTACGAGTTGGAAGGAGAGAGAGAAGAAGATGTGCGAAGATAATGAATGGGATGAAAAAAAAAAGAAAAAAAAAAAAAAAAAAAAACCTGGTAGAAGAAGAATACGTAACAATGTAACAAACTGTATAATTATGAAAAAATGTATTTCAAATACTGTTCTTGTATCCTATACAGCCTACCTACGTAATGGCTACCTGATATCTATGTTAGTCTATCATATTTATACGTGGACACAAACGTCGTGGTACCTATATAGAGGGTAGATACCCTAAACACGGATAAAAAAAGCACACCCCGGTGAAAACTTTTGACACTTACTTTGAAATTATCAAGACGGGGAGTGGTTGTATATGGGGGTGAGGTATTTAGCGTACCTCCGGTGATATAAGCACAACGCACGGGACCCCCGCCGCTGGGGGGGTGTGATAACGATGAGGTGGGGCAACGTGAGGGAGTGTGACAACGGGTGTCGGTTGCTACAACGACTTACTGCGAACGGGCTGACCGTGTATGTCAGGAGAGAGAGAGAGGGTGTACTAACGAGGGGGGGGGTGGTATTAGCGGTGTACTCAATTAATTACTACTACGGAGTGTGAACAGGCCCTGGGCTCTTAAGGGCAGGGTGGTAACAAGGGGGCGTGTTAAAACAAGGGGTGTCCTTATATATATTACTTACGCGTGAGGGTTTCTGGTCTGAGGCTAATTGTAATTTGTTTTTTTTCCGGTGACATGCAATAATGCCGGTGAATATAATCCCCACCACAACCCGGGGATGACAGCATGAAACCCCGTGTTTCTGCGATGATGTAGTGGAGGAAGGTTGCCGGTACCGGCACCACCATGTTCGAGGCAGAAACTACCGAGGGTTGTGGTGGTACCTCAGGGGCCTTGCTTGTCCCACTGGAAAAAATAGGACTGACGTCGTATTATAGTTGATAAATGATACTCGAGTATATGAAGCCTTTCTCATTTCTAGGCCACACCAAGACACCAAGACGAGCACGAGAAATACCGTTACCGAAGGCCAGAATAGCCAGTAGTACTGTCGTAGTCGTAGCAGTGTGCGTTGTTTCGAAACGACAAATAAATCCGGTCATTGGCCGCAAAAATATACCGTACCGTGCCCGCAGCGGTTTTCGGACTAGAACGAAAAAAGGAAAACACAATCAACTCTGATTCAGACTGACGCCGCCGGTATCCATACCAGTGCAAGCGCCTTGTGGATGAATATGGCATCCACCGGGTGTGGTACTTTGGAGTTCGATACGTTTTCAGGCGTATACGGCCGAAGGAGGTCAGGTCGAAAACAATCGGGAGGAAAAAACGTGTGTGTGTGTGTTTTGTAAGAGGGGGGGGTTAAGGCTATCATTCGTGTTATTGTGAAAGTGTTACCTACTACTGAGCTATAGGGGTAAAAGATCGATCGAATACCCAGCCCCGGGTATTCCTTATAACACTCTCCCCCCATCTGAACGGCGGGGTCTTTGGAGCGTCGGAACCGTATACGTCCGTACGCTGACCTACCCGCTTCGTTTCATCACCTGGGGAACCAGAGGGAGGCGTGTTTTTTCAGGTGTGCACACGCAAGAGTGTCTGTAAAAGAAACGTTCGAAGTGAGGTTCGAACCCGTGACCTGGACGACGTCCAATGTGAAGGGGTTACCTACTGAGCTATAGGGGTAAAAGATCGATCGATTACCCAGCCCCGGGTAATCCTTATAACATTATCCTACGTATGTATGGTATACTACTACTAATATGTACCAGGGTACAAGGTAAATTTGTAAATTTATGAGTTTAAAAATAGCATGTCCGGGCCCCCGGGAATCTCTATATTTTTGTGTTTTATGAAGGACCTGTAGTGTCCCAAAAGCCGGTCGCCCCGGTGGTTCAAGTGGTTAACCTCGAATTCTACTTGTTTGAGTCCTGGGTTCGAGCCCCAGGAGGGTCGGACTTTGACTTTATTTGCAAAAATATAAAAAAGGGATTCAATTGTTGAGAGCGCCTTGCAGCGTGGGTAGGCACAATTCGATGCGCGTCGACGAGGGAAGAAAAGGCTGAAATCTTCTCGCGATAAAAAATGAAGGCACGTACCGTAGCGGGAAGGGGGGAGAAGAGCCTGCTATGTGACCCCGGATCTGAGTTACGAGTTGGAAGGAGAGAGAGAAGAAGATGTGCGAAGATAATAAATGGGATGGAAAAAAAAAAAAAAAAAAAAAAAAAAATACCAGGTATATATACCATGGTATACCATGGTATTTTGAATTGCGATTTAGGAAGCCCAACGCTCGGTTTCAGATAGAAGACGCAGAATACCAATCGCAGTAACGCAGTAAAGGCCCGCACCATGTACGAGTATGTATGCGTAGTACATACCTGGTAGCATGCAGCCACAAACAATGACGACAGCAGCCGACTCAGCAACAAACGGCAAATAATTCATTTGGGAATATTTGCTTGTCAGCAACGCGATAAAATGTAAAGAGAGTTGAGACTACTACTATTAATATTAATACTATACAGTCGTACCTACCACTACTAATACTATTACTAACACTACTACACTATTAATGACTCTTTTTACAACCTACCACAAATAATTAAATGCGCGACAACCAAATCCTACATATATAAATATATATATATATGTCATGTGATAATAATAATAAAAAGAATCATTCAAAATCGACAACTAACATGGAGCACACGGCACGAATAAAATGATAGATGTAAAAATGATTTCGGATGTCGGTGAATGCAAAAATTTCGCGAATCTTCTGCTGGTGCTGCTGCTGCTGGTGCTGCTGCGGCTGCTGCTGATGCTGTGTGCCTGCTCATTGTATCTTCCACAGCGAGAGCAGTGCCAGTGTCCAGGCTGATTCTCCATCCTCCAGAGCAGTGTGGAGAGTTACAAGTTTTTTTGTGGTCATAAACTACGAGACAGGGATAAAAATCACAGATAAATGCACAGCACGTCTTATGGACTAGACAAAGCGATGCCATGTCAACAGATAGATATAATATGCGCTCGCGTATATATCAGCAGGAGTACGTAATACCTGGTATACGAATATAGATGGGTATGATATCATATGATTGAACATGTCATTGTAATACCTGTGATGAAGGGCGTGGTAACGCAAGCAAGCCAGGAAAACAGACAAACAAATTCCAAGCATAAAGATCTCTGGCCGATCCAGAAAAGAATAAATAAAAAATAAAAAATAAACGGCCAATTTTACTCAAAATGCACGCTGTGCGAGTTGCGAGATGAAAAGTTTGTTTTACCCGTACCCTGTGGTTAGGTGCATTGCCTGCAACTTTTTTTTTTGACAATACGACACAGAACATCAAAGGCTTCACCTGCCCACCCTGCATAAATCCCGTCTGCAGATGTGCAGGCAGGCCCTATCCCTCTCCTTCTGTCTCCGGTAAGCACTGAACCAACTGACTGACGGCCATCAGCATCACGTCGTCACCCCCCGACCATCTCCCCGTAGAAGAGTGAAACGTGAGTGAGTGCGTTTCTCTCCTCGTTCGTCGACAGCGCCAACCCTATCATCACCGCCGTGCGTAGGGAGAGAAGAAGGAGGAGAGAAGAAGAAGGCGCGGGGAGTGCACCCACCCGTATCAGCATCCTCCTGAGATACGCCATTCCCCACCGGCATTTCTGTATCTCTTCCTCTTCCCCTACTACTGCTACTACTACTAACTCTTCTTCTACTCCACCAACTCGCCCTGGCTTTTTGTACGTCGGGTGTTTGTTCGCTGCATACAGCATACAGCAGCAAGAAGTGGGAGCAAACATTTTGCCTGAGCGAGCTGTGGAGAAGCCATATCATATTGCAGCAATATAGGGCCGTGGTGGGGTGAGAGCTATCTGGCCCTCCTACTGGTACCACTACTACTAATACGGGACGATAAATCACGCCTACACGGCAGCGCTAACTGCGCGCTGGGCGCAGGGGAGCGCGGTGTGTGTTTGAATCGACATGCCACCAAATCATGGAGAGGGAGGGGCTAGCCGTAGAAACGGTGAGTTATTTTTTGTTAGTTCGTCCCAACATATTCCTCATGTACGCACACCTACCCTGTAGTATGGTGCCCATTAAAGAAAAAGTTTTTTACCGCTGTCTATTACGAGGGTTAGTCTATAGCTCTGACGTGCTGCAGTAGTATTAATAGTACGTCTGACGACGTACATACATGCTTGTTTTTTCCCGAGGTATATTCTCATGGCGGAAGTACACAGCATCGCGTGGTACATACAGCAGTGCTGCTTAGTTGGTACCAGGTAGTTGGTAACTTTATCCGAGAAACAACCATTATTATGAAGCACACAGCACCACTCCTTTCTACTTCGCTTTATCTTGTGTCCGAGGGGGGGGGCTGGGTTTTCTGTTGATTCATCTGAGAAAATGTACCCTGACTGACTGTTTTGTGCTGTATAATACCTGATTCCCGGTATATGCACACCAAATTTGCAAATATCTTATGATCGAACACTTCAGTCCGAGTCCAGCAATCCGCCCGATATCGCTGAGTAGTGTAATAACGTACACAACAGGTTGCGCACTATTCATAGTGAGTGCGTGCTCTGTCCACGTTTGTGCTCTCGAGCAGTACAGTAAATAAATGAAGTAGGCAAGGTAAATGCGTACTCCGAACCACCGAGGATATTATCGTAGCTCTATTATTATTGATATTCCGCTCGCTTCGACATGGAGTGGTAGTAGTGCAATCGGGTTGCACTTTTTTTATTAATAGATTGATTGCTTGATTGCCAACGGGTATTATAGTAGTAGGGGGTGTGGTTAGCTTTCGCCAATCCTATCGCATATTATATATCTATCTTCGAGGTGATTTTACACGTAGAGCTATATAATAGGGTGCGATCATCTTCTATTATCACACGTACTATCACATACACCAGGTACCTGGTATGTTTTACTCCTGCACACGATAATAACACCTGGAACGCACGTGTCTGTCTAAGATGGCATGGAGGAATTCAACGCTAAATAATTTTTTTTAAAAACACGCATTGCATGTTGCGCATGGACGAAGCATGCTGTGTCCATGGAACAGGACTTTTATTTGATGACGAAGTAAAACCAAGAAAAGAAATGCCGGTCGCCCCGGTGGTTCAAGTGGTTAACCTCGAATTCTACTTGTTTGAGTCCTGGGTTCGAGCCCCAGGTGGGTCGGACTTTGACTTTATTTGCAAAAATAAAAATAAAAAGGATTCAATTGTTGAGAGCGCCTTGCAGCGTGGGTAGGCACAATTCGATGCGAGTCGACGAGGGAGGAAAAGGCCGAAATCTTCTCGCGATAAAAATGAAGGCACGTACCGTAGCGGGAAGGGGGGAGAAGAGCCTGCTATGTGACCCCGGATCTGAGTTACGAGTTGGAAGGAGAGAGAGAAGAAGATGTGCGAAGATAATGAATGGGATGAGAAAAAAAAAAGAAAAAAAAAAAAAAGAATAAGTCGAAACGGTTTTTCTTTGGATTACTTTTGTTTACCACCAGACACGAGACGCGACATACCGTCATCCATATCTCTCTCCATACTATGTTGTTTACGGTGGGTTTTGTTGATGGCGCTGCGATGTCTGCTCGGCTGGCAAAAGTCCTGCGACGCGATATACTATTATTACTGCAACAGTTAACCCTTTTAGAACCGGAGTCCCGTTTCGAGGACAAACCATTCAAATTTCAAGTAGTTGGTCCCAAAAACGGGACTGCGGTCCTAAAGGCGTTAACAGGAGATTGTAACCGCAGCTATTATTATAGCTCTAGAGCGTTTATCTCTATATATATGGCGAAAAATCAGCGCCGGCACCGGGTGTGCTGGATTTCTACGCGGGTACAAAAAGAGAAGAGGGTGTGATGTGAAAAATACGCACTTACATATGAATACATAGATAGGTACATACATACATACCAAAGAAATGTTCGTGGGTTGGAGAGTGGCGCTGGTGGTGGTGTGGTGGTGACGATGGTGATGCTGACGACGACGAGGAGGCAGATAGATGAAGATGTAATCTTAAAATATACCCACACCTGTGGTTGAATATAGTGCGTGGGTATATATATGCGAGTGAGATCGTGGTGAGTATGGCGGGAAAGTCTTGTTGCGTCTTGTGTGTACCTGTGGCAGCTCTTATTATCATCTATCGCAGCATTGTGTTCTGTCTCCTTCGAGCTGTAAACCCAAGGCATACAACATGGATGGGAAAAAAGAGGAAGGGCTGTGTTATGCAGACAAACAGGATGCAGCAATATATATATATAATAGGCGCACGGGGGAATAAGAAACGGCGTAACAACGCAATAAAACAACAACAAAAAAGGACCAGTTTTTTTGGCCGACGCTTGCCCTTATTGTGCCGGCGAGCGCTATACTATTAATACTACGCCAAATTCGACAATAATGTACCCTACGTCCCTATATATATATATATATATGGTCAATGGCCTCAGACAAGAATCATGCCACAATGAGGATATCAAAAAGCTCGCTCAGAAAGGATCGAGTTTTGTTTCGACGGATCTCTATACTATAACCAAGTAAAATTCTTCGTATCTATATATACCGGGTATAGTATATACTGCTGCTGCCGCTGTGCATTATGTGCATGTATGTATCTACGTATATAGTATGCAAAGAAAGGCGTTAGTTATGGAAAAAGAAACACACATACATGTGTATACGTGTATACCTGGTACTACTACAGCGAAATATATGACCGAAAGTAAAATGACGGAAAATATGAAATTGTAGTTAGTTAGTGTTTGGGTCCGCCTGCGTGCGAAAAAATGAAATAAGAAAATACGTTGAAAAAAAAGAAAGTCGAAACGGTCTGGACTTTGGACGACACAGAACACACAACCATCATTATTAGTAAGTATTACAACTATATGTGAGGTGATGATGATGATGATTATGGTGATGATGATGATGATGATGATGGGCTCCCAGTAAGTGGATGGTGAGGGGGGGGGGGGGTGACCAACAGTCAGCCTCTCTACCAAGGTATCAGGGTCGCCGCGCTCTACCGCCCACCTATACCATACTACGCACCACAGCAGTACGACAGCACACGCAATGCAGTATAAAATACCAGGTAGGTATAATATGCATCTATTCGTCAAACTCGTATATAGCCTGCCCATATCCTTCATCTCATCAATAATGATGCCCTCGGGCATGTGATACCGTACCAAGGTATCATGCCTGTGCCTCGCTCGAGCCCAAAATTAAAGAAATGAAAAACATACGACCACACTATCAGCATATTAATAGTACACAATCCTCGAAGAAACACAAAAAACAAATATACCAGGTACGAAATACCAGGTATGTTGTTGATGATTTTTCACGATGGTGTGTGATGATGATGAACAACTCAAAAACGTCACCCACCGAAAACAAACCATGGTACGCAAAATAATATTTGTCAGTTAGTTATAATAGTTGTGTATCCTCTTTTCTTGCTCCTGCTGATCGCTCATTTTGCGAACACTGACAAGAGTGAGCTGCTCCGCGGCTGGTGCTCCTGGTGCTGCTGCTGCCGTCCGCGTCATCGCATGAAACCTAATAACCGTGCCAAATTCCTGCGGCAAAACGGCCCAGGAACGGCGATGCCACCCTCGCCGAAACGCAGAGAGGGCATCGTAGCAGCAGTGGTGGCGACAAGCACGGCACGTCCCTTCGCCCTGCCTGACTCTCACAGCCAATTTCTTGCTGCGAATGATGCAGGTCATGCAGCCAGCAGCAGCAGCAGCAGCGGCGGCGGGGGTATCATGACCGGCGGTGCATATGCTCCTGCTGCTGCTGCGCCATCGCATGCGCGATGCCCGTTTCGGCCTCCGGCAGGCAAGCAGCAGCAGCAGCAGCAGCAGCAGCAGCAGCAGCAGAGAGTTACGTCCTGTCCTGCAGCGGGCAGGAGCAGCAGCAGCTTCACCAACACCACCACCAGGAGCAACACTACCACCAGCACTACCAACATCAGCAGCTGCAGCGGCAACAACAACAACAACAACAACAACAACAACAACGCCACCACCACCGCCAGCAGCAGCAGCAGCAGCAGCAGCGATATCCTTGCGAGCGTGCTAAACACGGGGGGCAGGGGCGCGCCTCGAGCGACGGGCGGAGAAGCAGCCGGGAAGAGCCTTTTGATCGGAGAGGTCAGACTCGACGGGGGTCTCCCCGGCTGGATCTATAAGGTCTCAATAAACGACGAGCGCCTGCCCCCGAAAGCGACGCCCAAGTGGACGGTATGGCTCGAGATACCAGCGGGCGACGCCATCACCCTCGAGGCGAGTATACACAGAGAAAAATATACAGTACCAGTATAGAGAGGGTGCAATGTACGGCGACAGGCGGATCGTATACTGCTGTATGTACTCGTACAGCAGTTACCGTATTAATAGTGAGTGTAGCTGCACAGTAGGGCGCCTTTTTTGCTGCCTATACAGAGTAGAGTATCAGGGATGAACCAGGGAGTAGTACCACATGCACTAAGAAAACGAGCACTAATAATACCGATATAATACCAGGTTCTACACAGCGGCAGTACTGCTATTCTATACCAGTACCAGGTACCAGATACCTGGTGATAAGAAAGACAGGCTGTGAGAGAGGTTGAGATTAGATTTTCGGGTTGAAAAAACTGCAATTTTTTTCGCTAATTCAAATAAGAAATCAATCCTTGATTCTCCACAGCACCCGCTCAACGTCCAAACAGTTGTTTGTTGGGGTTACTATTAATAATATATGCCAGGTATATTTTTATCTACTGGCTATACCTTGTAGGTTGTAGCTGTGCCCAGGCTTGTGTGTAGTAATCTGTGCATAGAGATAGCAGTACGTGTCACGTTGTTGTGGCTGAAGCAACCGAGAGAGGAGACGGTGTGGGCTAGATTTGTACCCCAGGCATACTTTCTTGCTTGGCAATTGATAATAAGAGAGCGTTGTAAAACGGCTCCCTAATAATTTCCTATCCTTCATCCTGAAAACTGTTATTTTATTTTATGGCCCCGGCGTGTGTGCGTGCTGTGTGAAGTGTCGTGGTGTGTGTCACATGTGTATGTATCATGTCCCATCGGCTGCCTGCTGCATGATGAAGATCAAGATCAAGATTGTATACCGGTGCATTTATTTATTGGTACGCAGCTGCTGCTGCTGTGCTGAAGAAGGGCCGCCCGCCGCCGTGTTGCTGGTCCATCTCCTGTGCTTGCTATCTCTTGCTTACTTCATGAGTAGTACTAGCGGAAAAGCAGCAGCAGCAGCTATAATTATTAGTTGTATTCATGGCATTGTGCAGCAGTCTGTCAGTCGCAGAGCAGCGAGAATCGGGAATCGATAGAGAATTGTTAATCCAAATCTTCTCCTTTTTTTACGATCCCTTTCAGATACCAGGTATCAGGTACTACCATTATTAAAACATACTACTGCTGTATTTACGCCTCTTTGTCCGACCCTTGGGATACGAAGAGCAGTTGCCACAACCTTCTACGCAGTACGTGAGATACCAGGTACCTGGTACATTTTATACCGACCGTAGTTGGTTGTATTTGTATGAATGAGGACATAGTAATTAGCACAGCTTGCTGGGTAGTTGTACCGGTCGTTGTTTTTCATCTCAATTATTTGCTGTTTGTGGTTGATGTCGCACCAGCAGGCAGGAGGTCGGTGTGGGTGGTATGCACACGATTAATTGTCAAACATTAGATCTGAGATTGCTGTTTGTTTTCAGCTCTTCGTTGTGTGTGGGATTTTGCACGGACAAAAACACAAAAAACACAAAAAAAAACTACTTTTACTCGTACCAGGTACGTACGTACCAGTATTTGGTACCGGTATGAAAGAAGCATGGGCAACAACATCACACAACCAGCATCCGTCGACATGAAAAAAATCGCCATCCCGAGACGGAAAGATTGTGCACACACGGAGCATTACGTAAGAAAATATGGCGAAATAGAGGCATAGACGACGTGTGTCGTCGTGAGCGCAATATAATGGTACACGGTAACCCGTGATAACCAACATGTACATGTGACATGATGAATGAGTATTGATTTTTGTGTGTGGTCGTTGGTGTGATTGGTGGTGGTGGTGGTCGTCTGTCGTGGTGGTTATGGGGCACAACCACAGCAGAGCACAACAACAAAAACCACCACCATTTGCGTGTTGATCCTCGATGGATGTATGTATGTGTGGTCTGCTGCTGCTGCTCCTCCTCCTCCTGCTGCTGCTGCTGCTGCTTGATCCGTGCTCTCACAGGCCCCTTCGCGACAGCCTATAGCCTGAAAGACTCACAAAAAAAAAAAAAAGCCTTGTTGCTTTCTTTTTTTCCACGTACGTACCAAGGTCCAGTACGTAGTCTCACGTCTCATCATCGCACACTACACTCATACGAATGCCACATAGAACAGCTATTAATAAGCCAATGAACCCTCGGGGGCAATTTCAGGGCCGATTTTTTCCGAAAAATAAGGAGGGCATCATACGCAACAATGATGGACGGATACTGGTGACTTTTAGATGGTGACGGCTTTGGGAAGGCCTCGCGTCTCGAGATGTTGTTCTTCCATGTTGTGTTTTCCTCTGGAGAGGGGGCATTTTCATACGCACAACAACAACGATCACAAAAGAACAATGATGATGGGTTTGGAAAGGCCACGTCGAGATGTTTCTCCCTAGATAGACTTCAGACCCATCCCTGGTTTGCGTAGGTTTGCGCGTTTGTTTGCATCGTCCCTCCCCTCTCCGTTGTCGGGCGTGAATCACCAGCAGCAGCCCGGACATTTCGGGGTTCGTACGGGGATTTAGCGGCGGGTGAGTTGTGTTGCACGTTTTTGCATCATGTTCAATCGTACCTTGCCTGATACGGCGGTAAAACCTTATCCATATCGTACCATACCATATACCAGTATATATGGGACCATATATATATGGGACGGACTACGGACCATGCCACTATTCGCCCTTCTAGGACTGCAGTCCCGTTTTGGCGACGAATCACTCAAGTTCCAAGTAATTTCTCTCCCGAGGGAGACTGCAGCCATAAAAAGAGTTAAAAATCCTTCTAGATAGAGCTTGGAAGTACAGCTTTGGGGGCAAACGACACTCATCACTCGAAGTAGACCAAAGACGCACACCAGGTCGTCCCCAAAGCGGGACTGACTGCAGTATACTCGTACTGCATACCTGGTACAGCACAGAGCAGAAGGGTCAACATATCATACCGGATGAAACACGTTGTCAGACAGCACACACGACTTAGGACACGAGAGTTGCAGAGTGACGAGTTTCTCCAACCCGTCATGGGGGGTGCAAACACTAACTACTTCAGTTCCATCTTGGGGGGTATACACAACTACTGCTTGCACCAGCTGTAAGATGAGTAGTGGTTCAGTAAAGATAGCGTCGAGTTCTTGAAATAGACGCGTCGCTTGTGGCATTTAATACAGTTGGTCTACAAAGTAGTACTGTGATGCCTACCAGGTATAGTGTTATCAGTATAAGATCATTTTCATCCCGGTGTCGACGACACTAGCTTTCGAAATCGTTCGACAAGGGGCTGCATTATTTTATCACGTGGGTGATGCGGTGGTATAGTATTAATAGTGTGGTATATTACCACACGTGTGATACGGTTATGTGTTGCCTCATCACCCTCCTATTAATAGTGCCATACGGTAGTAGTAGTAGTAGTAGTAGTAGTAGTAGTAGTAGTAGTAGTAGTAGTAGTAGTAGTAGTAGTACTAGTAGTACTAGTACTAGTACTAGTACTAGTACTAGTCCTAACTAGTAGTACTAGTAGTAGTAGTAGTGTGTTATCTTACCACCCTAGTGTGATATTGTAGTAATAGTAGTGTGTTATTTCATCACCCTGGTGTGATACGTTGTCTGCTACAATATATCATCTCGCGTGTGATAGCGCCATACCGTAGTAGTGTGTGGTGGTGTCTTATCACACGCGTGATCCGGTGTGTGGCTGGTGGTGCTTGTATTAATACAGTAGTATATACCTGGGCTGCGTGCGTGTCGTGTCTTTGATATTGGCCAGTTTTTTTAGCTTAACGGTCTCAGTCAATCGGTGCGCACCCAGTGTCCTTCCTGCGATGATGCTTCAGATACAAGTTATGTGGCGTCAGGATTATGTTATTATTTATAGATAAGGCGACACCTCGTTAGCAGCATGATACTGCTTGTAGTTTAGAGCCCTCTCCCCCCACTATTAGTGGTATTTGTTTACTGCACGATGTCACAGCAAGAAACGTGAAATAGGACGTTTGCTCTGATTATCGAAGCATACAATAAAATAAACTGCAGGCATCTAAAAGAAACACTAGATGTTTGGGCACATGTTTGTTGTACAACATGTGGTTTTGAGCCAGGGTCTGAAATATGCGTTTCTGGCCGCGTTTCCCGACTAATTCAAGGTTCTCGCGCTAAGGTATATTGTCGATGGGCAAGATACACAGGCAGTAGAAATGCCTGCCACGAGAGGGTTGGTGACACACCGGGCTACGCTACGAGTACTGTCGGTACCACGCTAAGCTTGCTTGTCAATACCCCGCGTACAGGTGTAGTATGTGTGTTGTGTCGTTCTTCCCGTGCCTTTAGGACCGCAGTCCCGTTTTGGGGGCAAACTCTATACTTGAAAATTGTGTGGTGTGTCCCCAGAACGGGACTGCGGTTCTAGAAGGGTTAAGCTTGGCGCTCACAGCTATCACGGGGGGGCATAGTTAATACCTGGTAGGACCTATGGTATACATGAAAACTTTTTTATGTTTGACCATTTTTACTAACAATATTTGGTCCTCCTACGTAACTATGTATGGTCCCCCGTAATAGTAACAGGGTGGCGTACACCTGGCGTGTTCTACCATCGATCGTTTGCTTTTTTCGTGGTTACGTTCCAGCCTGACATGTTTCGAGATTAGTTTATGATGTATACTGGTACCACCGAATTTGTGTGTATCAGTATTATTAGTGTTAGGAGCACGGTCTCGAGCCTCTCGTAAGAAAGCCCACTGCTAACGCTTCAAGAAATAAATCTGGCCTTGACTGAAAACCAAGACAGCAGCAGTTATGTATGTAGCCCACAGCAACCACTTTTCTGTCTCTATGGGATACATATCTCCATAAGAAAACGTCAGAAATCTCCCCCATTCTCGCTCGCCGAGATTTGGGGAGAACTACTTTTTGTAGCCCACACCCGGGTTTCGGCTTTCTCACGAGAGAGGCCCGATGCGCTGTGTTAGTTACGCTCTTTCTTCTGTCACTTTCGTGTCACCAACGAATTTCCCCCTTAATTTCCTCTCTCTGTGAATGAAGGCTCCTCCCTTCACCGCCCTCCGTCACTCCCTCCCTCCGTTGGAAATAAGCCCTCGTGTATATACCCTATACCACGCGTCGTCGTTGTTCCACCCCGACGCCATCGGCACCGGCACAGCAGCAGCAGTCAGCACTCCCGTGTCTCCCCTGATTTCCATATTAAAGCAAAATTCAGGTGAAACTCGTATAGTAGTGTCGCCTACTCTCTGTGGTACTTCCTGCTGCCTCTGCGGCATGGCGCGATTGATGATTGTTTTACCAGGCGGTCGTATGCCGTATGTAACCTGGTGGGTGTGGTACCTGGTATTAATAGTGACTTCCGCGCCGCGTGTGTCGTACGTCGTGATCTCAATTGTATGTGCGTTGTTCCACATTATCAACGCGTTGGTATATACCTCGAAGTATATGTGATATTTTTATCTACGGACTACATACAGAAAGAAGAAACGAGATACCAGGTATGTATGTTACCTGTACGTTCGTGCGTATTTCGGTATGGGTAGAATTTTGTTCATCTCCACGCCCCACGACGAGTGCCATACGTCGATACAACTGAAAACATGGAATACGTACCTGGTACGGCAATATCTGAACTGACATTGACCTCGATAGTCGAACCATTTCTTTTTCCTCCGCCGCCAGGGCAAGGGGGCAATGGCTTCGAAATTATACACTACGTACAAAACGTAATTCTACAGGGCATCGTTCATTGCACATCACACGACGCGCCTACGCACGAACTACGAAGAGCAATATGCACGTATGTGTATGTAATTCCCGACGTATACTCTCGTAGGCAGCTATTAATATTCAATATTCATATTAATATTATAGCTGATATTCATCCGTGTACACCGTCGACAACCTCTTTCTTATACGAGTAGCGTACTTATCGTTTGTTTAATGTTTTTCAAGTAAGTCGGGGTGTGCTGCGACCTCAGAGACAGGACAGGTGGTCAGATCACAGAAATACGTCGGCTTTTCCGAAAACGGTACCACTCTTCTTGCAATAGTTACGCCTGACAGCAACAAAAACTACAACTAACTGCTGTTATCGAAGTTTGAAGGTGTTAACGACTGAGCTACAGGGGTAAAAGATCGATCGGTTACCCAGCCCAGGGTAATCCTTATAACACCTTCCCCCCCTTTGAACGGCCGGATCTTTGGGGCGTCGGAATCATATATACGTCCGCGCGCTATTTACGGGGGGCCATAGTTAATAGGACCTATGGTGTGCATAACAACCTATACATTTAGCCATTTTTACTAACAATATTTGGTCCTATTAACTATGGTCCCCCGTAATAAACCTATACCCCACCATCGTCGTTGCACTATTACGGGGGACCATAGTTAATAGGACCTATGGTATACATAAAAACCTATATATTTTACCATTTTTACTAACAGTATTTGGTCCTATTACCTATGGTCCCCCGTAATACCTGGGGAATCAGGGAGATGTGTTTTTTCAGGTGTGCACACGCAAGCGTTTCTGTAGAAGAAGCGTTCCAATTGAAGTTCGAACCCGTGACCTGGACGACGTCCAATGTGAAGGGGTTACCTACTGAGCTATAGGGGTGAAAGATCGATCAATTACCCAACCCAGGGTAATCCTTATAACAGAAGACGTCCTTGACTTGAGCTCTCGTCGAGATCCTCCCGCCCTTCGCTCCCTCCATTCCCCCACGCTTTCCCACATCCATCCCTCCGCCGTTCTGTTTATCAACATATCACGAATGAATGCGGATTCAGCCATTCTCTCATTTCTCATTGCCCATGTCCATCCAACATTCATTCCATCCATCCGTATTCCGCAAGTCTAGTTTTCTCATTTTTCCGTGCATTCGACGTTCCATTAATTATCCTTCAACTACTATTTAAAATTTGCTCCCATGTTGATCGATTCATTGACTCATACACGCACCTGTTCCCATCATACATGTATCCCCATTTTCCACTCATTATCCGGCGTATGCTACAGCAGTAGTAGCAGAATAGTACGAGTGTTGATAATGCTAACATTAATAATAGTGTTCTTTCTCACGTAATCACCCATCCATGTTTTTGCTACATCCGTTCAATATTCCGTCCACACACCCGCTTATTACAGAAGTGTGGATATTATAGTTATCAATAATCAATTATCCACCCGAAGTTACGCTTCACGATCTTTTTTACCAAAGTACTCTTGATGATGTTCTCAATTATATCTTCATCCGTTGGCCGTTTTAGGACTGCTGTCCCGTTCTGCGGACAAACCCCTCTAATTTGAAGCGGGTTGTCCCCAAAACGGGGCAGTCAGTCATAAATGGGTTGTTCGTTTAAAATCATTTTTAGAATCGCAGTCCCATCTTGGGGACAAACCACTCAGATTCTGACTAGCTTGTCTCCAGAACGGCACTGCAGTCCTAAAAGGGGGTCAACTCGTCGCCCATGAGTGCTTGTTTTCATTGTTTCGTGGTTTAACAAAATCAATTCTAGGCTTTTTTTCAACCATTATTCGTTCAACCTTTCATCCAATATACCCGCAGGGATATGCATGTATACTTGTTTGCATGAATGATAACAGATAAAACAAATGCTCATGATACTCGCTCCTGTCCGCCTTCATCCACACCCATCCCATCACAGGTCCTAGCGCGGGACGCACGCTCGACCATCGCCACCCCCAGCCCCGGACCCACGCCGCCAGCACCACCACCACCAACGCCACCACTAACAGAAGGTCATGACGGTTTTGTATCAGTAGAGTCTAAGACATTTCACCCTCTGAATTTCTTCAAGATCTCTGGCGTCGACGTCGCCGCCGGGACGGTGCCAATCAGCTCGCAGCGCTGCCCGGACATGGCGGTGGTTTTGGAGTTGAGGCTGGAGACCGATGCAAGCCGGGGAGGGGCGGGAGCTGTATTCGGGCGAGGGATGCAATCGAGCAGGTGCTGCGAGGTCAGGAAGAAGGTGAGATCTCTATCATACATAAGGGCGGGTATATCTAATGCACGTACTACCTGTGGTATACGTGGCACGGGGCTATAGTTTTTCACGGGTAATTATCACATTTACCAAGATCGGTGTTCGGGCGTGGGATGGATTTTTCCGCTGGATACTGCGAGGTCTGGCAATGATGGTGGGTGTCTTTTCCATTCGTATTGCGGTAAAAGCACTGTTATTCCAGAACACTGATTTTTTCCACGGGCTTGTATCCCGTTTACGAAGACCGGCGCACCGGCCCGGGGTTCCCTTTCATAGTATATGTGGGTACCATAGTAGACGACTTCCAAAAAGCGGGAGCACAGTGTGTCATGTTATACGAAGTATGAGACCCTACCGTGTAGTTCGAAGCATGATATTTGGCTGTGTATCGCGGATATTTATCCCACGAGCAGAGAGGCGCTGTTCGGGCGCGGGTGTCATTCTACGAAATCGCCAACTCGACGAATGTCGATCTCCCTCCCGTAGCGATGGAGGGCGGGGTGTACGCGAGGGGTAGTGGGGGGTGCGTGTGCTCGATATCATGCATGGCCGTAGTCGTATAACCATAGACCCTCGCATCCCTACAATGCCGGGACGGAGCACGTCGAGTTTTCACCGACCAGGCAGACATAGCGCGCACCAAGCGCGCGAAGCTCCGTGAGGTGCCCAGCGAGCTGCATCTTACCATGAGAAGGAGGCAGGGAGACATTTTCCTGTTTTCCTCTCCCTGCCTGTTGTGTGTATGATGCCGAATGTGGGTTAACCCTTTTAAAACGGCAGTCCCGTTCTGGGGACAAACCACCCAAATTTCAAGTAGTTTGTCCCCAAATCGGGACTGCGGTTCTAAAGGGGTTAAGAAGGGCAGGAAGGTGGAGAGAGTAACTCGAAGATAATAAATTGGATTGAGAAAAAAAAAAGCCAGTCGTACGAATGAAACCCCCGAAAAAAAAAGTCATGGACGCTTTTTGAATTTTGTACACAGGCGCGTCACCGTTATTATCGAGGAACCTGCTCCCTTTTTTTTCACCCCTTTAGTACCGCAGTCCCGAGTTGGGATCAAACCAGTTTAATTCCTAGTGATTTGTCCCCAAAACGGGACTTGGGTCCTAAAAGGGTTAATTTCCTGGTTGACACGTACCAGGTGTAGTTTTTGCTTCTTTTTTTCACCTTGGTTCTCCTTTTTTCTGGAAAATAGATGCAACTATTACGGGGGATCATAGTTAATAGGACCTATGGCATACATAAAAACTTATATAGATTTGACCATTTTTACCAACAATATTTGGTCCAATTAACCATGGTCCCCCGTAATTAACGTTCCTAATTTTGTGTCTCAGGGTGAAACAAAAAAATGTTTCATATTTTCCTTTTTTGCCTGTTTTTTTTGTGTGCCGAAAAATATTATTGTTTCAGAACCGCAGTCCCGTTTTGGGGGAGGGTCAAGTTTCAAGGACTCTGTCGCCAAAACGGGGAAGTTCTCAGATATTATCGGGCCAAACATGATTCACATTTATAACACGTATCTGCCTGCTTCCGGGCCTACAATCGATCTACTATTACAATTGATACTGGTCTGCTGATTCGATGAGTCCACGAGGGAAGAAAAGGCTGAAATCTTCTCGCGATAAAAATGAAAGCACGCACCGTAGCGGGAAGGGGGGAGAAGAGCCTGCTATGTGACCCCGGATCTGAGTTACGAGTTGGAAGGAGAGAGAGAAGAAGATGGGCGAAGAAAATAAATGGGATGAACATAAAATACAATAAAAAAAGTACGGCACGATATCAGTATAGGTCGCGTCACCATACCCTCCGGATACATGCGCGTGCTATCGCCATTTAAACGCGCAGCTGGCGGCAGGCGTAAATCTGGCCGTCCGGTCCTTTTACTTACAGAGTAGCTCTTCAGACGCGCCCGAATAAAGTGATGCTGCTCTAATCTGCAAGAAGCACGCCGCGAGAAGGCAAGACGGGCGCTGTTAAGGGTGTATAGGACCGAGTGCTCCACACTATACTTGTATAGCTCGGTAGTTTTGCTTCGGTGGAGGCATGCCAAGGCAAACTTGCTGTCTATCGTGGGGCAAAAATGCTGTCTCCTGACACACCTTTGGTTGGAATGATGAGGGGGGGGGGGGGGGGGGGGGGGGTTTCACGAACATAAAAGGGATGTTTCTTCCCCCGACGGTGAGATTATTTGCTGCTTCGGCTTGCGGCGCCCGCCACCCCAACCCGTAACACGAGCTATCACCGTAACCGCAAGGAGAGGCCTGGCTCGTCGGTGTGTGCCAGTATGCTTGGACAAAGGCTCTATTTGCTGTTCGTGCGCTGTTACGGGGAACCATAGTAAATAGGATCAAACATCGTTAGTAAAAGCAGCGAGATAAATAGGTTTTTGTGTGCACCGTAATATAGGTTTTTGTGTGCACGGTAGGTCCTATTTAATGTGGTCCCCCGTAAATATATCTAAGGCGGTTCTCCTGAACGGGCAGATTTACGCGGACACTAAAATATGGCATACGCTCCGGTGTTTTTGCCCTTCCCCCCCGCCTCCCCCGCAGCAAACATGAAGAACTCGCCAGGCAAGCAGTAGTTTGTTTGCACGCCCAGAATCGCGAGTGGCACCGCAGGGTAGTATAACTGGTCGGACTGCCGAAGTCCACCATCTCCAGATTGCTGCTCCGCTACGCGCGCGGGGCACGATATCATGCGCCGCTATATGTACCCAGGTGTTTGTGTACCGACCTGCGAGTATTCTTGGTAAAAAAGTTTTACCGTCTACCGCTGTGTCCCTACAAACATGTAAGGAGAGTGTTTTACTCTAATGTTCAAACAAGGAGGAACCATCCCACGGTAGGGGTGCACCAGACGTTCCTGAGTCCCTCACATCAGGAGCTCAATATCTCACCCGATACCATACTTCGGAGAGATTCGTTGGCGCCACCCGACCGGCACTCCCACAGTATGCGCTAGTCCTAAAACGAATATATGAGTATTTTTTTTATCCCAACCAACTGCTGGTTCCTCCCTTAGGGAAACTCAATCGGTCAGAAACCCTCGGCCCAAGAAGTGCAACTCCTACCGTGGGGTTACTCAGCGTTGCCTGTATCAGGGAAGAGGGTGGTGTGCAACCCGCATGATACCTGGTGACACGGCTTGGAAAGCTGCGTACATCGGCGGGAAGGGGGAGAGTTCTAACGCCGAGCGACGCGTCTGTCTACGGGAGAGTCTCGACAAGGTCGAGAGATATTTTTGTAAAGCCAGCACGCCCATTGTGTGTGTGTGTGTTTTCCCACCTGCCTGGTCGGTGTACAACCCGCCATGCCGTGTCCCGGCATTGTAGAGATGCGAGGGTCTATGGTCATACGACTACGGCTCCATGGCCACGCGGCCACGCAAGAGATCGAGTGAATATCTCCTGTCATGCGGCTACGGCCATGCATGAGATCGAGTGCATCTCTCCTATCGGAGTACACCCCCCTTTGCTCTGCTACCATGTCTTGGAGATGATCCGCTCGAAAGTCGCCCCGCGCGGGTGAGGGGGTGTATAGCTTTCAGCGCTTTCTACGGGTTAGTACCGCTCTGATGACAGTCCGGACCAGGCGATGACTGATGCGCGCTTGCGTGGCACGCAAACCCCTGCGGCGTACGTATCATGTACAAGGCGGACACTAAATCCAGCAGCGGCAGCACCACCAGCACCAGCAGCAGCAGGCAGCCTCGGCTGCTTCGTTCCAGCTGCGTACGTACACCGCGTTTGTTACCACGCGCGACAATAAAAAAAAGGGACGGGGTCAGCTATTACTGTTGTCCAATAATCGATAAACGGTTTCGCCGAGGAGGGGGAAGGGGAGGGGAATCGCCCCGTTTCAGCGTTTAACTACAAGGAAAAATTCCAAGGACAAGGTGTCCCTCCGGCCGAAAATCCTCCGGGGGGGCATAGTAAATAGGACCTACGGTACACTCGGTACACTCATAAATCAATATATTTACCTTTTTTTAGCAACAATATTTGGACCTATTTACTATGGCCCTCGGTAAATACTGTGTGTCGCTCGTACAACACGCACGACAAGACAAGCACAACCCCGCCAGAACTAACACAATCTCGGAGCGGACCATCTGGACAACAGCGAAGTTCCCAACGAACGCCTACTCCGGGGGGCCATAGTAAATGGACCTACGGTATATTAAAAAAACCTATTATTAATAATTTACCGCTTTTTACTAACAATATTTGGTCCTATTTACTATGGCCCTCCATAATACCAATGCCGATGCGTCCTGCATCGGACGCTCTCGTCGACATCTGTCCAACCCTCCGCTTTTCATCGTTGTGTGACCCCCTGGGCCTGGAGGAAAACGGCTCGGAGACTCGTCCCATAGGAGGGGGGGGAGGGTGGGGGGGGGGGGGGGGGGGGGGGGGGGGGGGCGGGGGGGGGGGGGTTCTCATTGTTATGCGTGGCCGTAGTCGTATGGCCATGGACCCTCGCATCCGTACGATGCCGGGACGGAGCACGTCGGGTTTTCACCGACCAGGCAGACATTGCTCGCTTGCACCAAGCGCGAAGCGAAACGTGCGATGTCCGGCGAGTCGCATGCATGAAGGGCGAGTGCCATGCCACTGAGAGAGGGGGGGGGGGGAGCTTTCCTGAGGGGGTGCTTGGGGGGGCGTTTTTGACTGTGCAATACCCCCTCTGTTTAGACATGGAGTCGTATGGGATGCGCGCTTTCGTGCCTTGCAAACTCCGGCACCGTACCGGGTACAAGGGATGTTGTATGCATCGGACACGACAGTAAATCCGCCAGCAGCAGCAGCAGCAGCAGCAGCAGCAGCACCGCGGGACTGCTCGGTTCGACCTTACGCCGCGTTTGTTACCGCTCTTCGAGAAACAAAAAAAAAAAAAACGTTACCGGCTGTTCTCCGCTTGAAGCGTCATCAAGCAGTCTTTCACCGACAGGAGGCGCTTAACGTGTTTCTAAACGTTTTTTCTGTGTAAGTCGTACACGTATTGAAGAAGTATGATACTAGGTATCGCCAGGCGGTGAGACATGCGTGGAAGGCGTGAGTGGTGCGCGCGTCCCGCGTGGGTCGCACAACCCCCTGCATCCTGGGTAGTTCGCACACGAGACTCGCGCCTCCCACCCTACAGCTACCTGGGCTGGTATACGTATGCGGACAATATTACCGTGGTGCCGTATATATATTTGTAGGGCTGACTCCACGACGAATAACCAATCGCTTAGTACCGTTGCGGTTGAGCGACTACCGAACGTTAGTCGGCAAAGTCGGTTGGTGCAGCCAACGTTGGCCAGCCGACCTTTTACCGACTTGAGTCAGGCGAGCGAAGCGAAGCTTGATCAGCTCTCTCCAGCTGAAAGGGGAAAGCGGGGGGGGGGGGGGGGGGGGGGGCGCCCGCTCGCCCAAAAACAAAAATGCGTCCATCTCCCCCTCCTCCTGCAGCAGTAGCCCCAACTCGAATTCAAGGTCACACGTGTAGCAGGCTCTCCTCCCCCCCTCCCGTCCCCTCCCCTCTACTGTTGTAACTCGTGGGTTGATCTTTACGTACAAGAGTTTCAGCCCTCTTTTCTTCTGTCCGGCTCGCGTCGAGTTTAACCCTTTTAGAACCGCAGTCCCGTTCTGGGGACAAACCAGTCAAATTTCAAGTAGTTTGTCCCCAAAACGGGACTGCGGTTTCAAAGGGGTTAACGCGATAAAAATGAAGGCATCAAGTATATATCCCAGGGAGGGGGGGGGGGGGGGACGGGGCCGCGTCTTGGACGACGGCTCCATCTCCAGAAAGCTGCAGATGGAAAAACATTCCATGAGCTATATAGTTCCCACCGCGGGCGAACCATTTTGGCTCGGAACCTTCGGGCCTTCGTGAGGCGCAATTTTAGGCGCCATTTTGTTTTTCATCAAATTTGGGCAATTTTGAAGGTCTGACTTGACGCACGGGGGGGGAAGAAAAAAAAAGAAAAAAAAAGAAGAAATGCCGGAATAATCGTGTGCCAAAATGGTGTTCTCCAACTCCCAAATATCATGGCGCAAAAAAACATATTTTCGTCCCAAAATAAATACCATACGTAGGATGTGCAGGAAAATGAGCAATTCTGGTCATAAATATGCCCTAAAAGAGTCGAAAACAAGCCCAAAGTAGGCCCAGTTTGACGAGTGAATTTGCTGTTTTTCGGAGCGACAAAGATTACTACCAGGTGTAAAGTATGCTGGTGCTCCGATATCAGTGTCGTCGTATGGTCACCAAGAGCACCCTGGGTCTACGTCTAACAGTGCAGCAGTAGTATTTGTTCAGCTCTTTTTTCCCCGCCTGCTCGAGTAAAAATCTGACACGTTCAAACGGCCCTGACCTACAAACAACCGTAGCCAAACGCGTCGCGCGCCCTTGCTGATGCGGTCGCGTTGCTTGTTGTGTTTATTGCGTAATAGTGTCGACGGAAATCCAACGTACTCATCATTTTAGGGCCCGGCGGTGGAATGTCGGGCGTCTCTGCCGGAACCCTTCCCACTGTTTTGGTTCGATACGTACAAGCACCAAGGTTTATTAATAGTGTGTTTTTTTTTGTTGCCATCCTTTTTTGCTGTCCGCCATTCTTTTTTTGTTTTTCGCTCTTCGTCGTCGCTTAGACCCGGGGTCTCTTATATTTCTCTCATGATAGTACCACAGTCCCGTTTTGGGGGACAAACTACTTGGAATTAGAGCGGTTTGTCCCCAGAACGGGACTGCAGTCCTAGCAAGGTTGACCGTACTTTTTTTCGGAGGGGCACAGACAATTTGCTCCCCCCGCGATACACGCACACGGTCCGTTTCCTTGCGATTTTTTTTTTTTCCGTCACGAAAAGAAGAACTCCACAGCCTGGTCTTCCCCCGTAGACTCGCGTCGAGTTGAACTGGTTTCGAGACGGAAGGAAAAGACGAGAGCGAGAACTCGCAAACATTTACGTGTACGTATCATATCGTACGTACGTACGTACCCGCCCCGGCCCTGATACGTCGGCGTTCTTTTTGCCTTGTGAGGGCGGCGTCTAATTATTGCGAGGCTTCTCGCCTGAGGACCGCTGTGATAACACCGGGCACATCCAAAATCGGCCTTTTTGATAGAATCGAAAAATGCCACCCGATGAGCTATCCGAAGGCTTATAAGGCCCATCAAGAAATATTGTTTCATGAAGCACTATCAATAAGGATGTGGTATTCCAATGATATTGGGTTATATATATATATACCTGGTATATTGTTTTTGTTTTTTTTTAGTGCTGCGGTTTCGGGATGAGGACCAAGTACCTGAAACTGCAGGGGTGTGTCCCGTAAACGGCGCTGCAGTCCCGCGTAGGGGCGAGGTGGCCCCAACGGGACGGGTGCTGAGCTCCCGGTCAGTCAGCAATGAAAAAAAAGGGCCACAACGTGCTACCCACAAGAAGGGTTTCCTTTTGTAACAGTAGTGATGCCACCTTAACTGTTGTACGAAAGGGATGCGTGGTCAGCGGTCAAATAACAACGCCGAGCAACGAATGAGCAACCGCCCCCTCCCGCCTCCTCCAACTATGAAGCCGGCACGGTAGGGATGCGAGGGTGTATGATTGCACGACTTTGGCGGCGCATGACATTAAATCATTTGAGTTCGACGATGTCCTCCAGGTGTAAGAAATGACGCACACAACTTGACGAAGTCCGCGTCACAACTCACAAGGCCGTCGTCAGGTGGGATATGTACCGCTCACCCTTCACGCGGCTCGCCGAACGCTGCTCTACTCACGGCGCTTCTCGCGCTTGGTTGCATGCAGGAAAATGTCTTGTCCGGTCGGGTAGAAGCCGACGTGCTCCGACCCGGCACCAGGGTTCGAGGATCCCTTGTCTATGTGATATGACGGTGGGTGCGGGGGCTGTACCCATCATCAGGCTTGGCCGCAGTCGTATGATCGTAAACCCTCGCGCATATCCCCGCAAACAATGTCGGGACGGAGCAAGCCGGGTTATCGCCGACCACGGGCAGACATGGGTTGCTTTTGTTGCGCGCCTAAGCGCGGAGCGAAACGTGAGTTTTTTGGGGGGTTTTTCCCAAGTCGAATGAATGAAGGGTGCGAGGCGCATCCTTTCATGCGGGCAGATTTCTTTGCATGCGGATGGCAGCGTCGAATCGATTGGCTAATTTTGTGACGTGGCGGAGGGCCGGGGAAGAGGAGAAGAGAGGCCGGGAGTGGAGGACGGGAAGAAGGGAAGGGGCGAGAGGACCACCACCCGAAGACCCCAGGAAACAGCACTTCCACTCCTATTAATAACAGACGATTTTGTTTTTTCCAGTGGTGTTATTCTACTGCCAGTAAATATCTACTGATGCAGCCTGTCTGTACATATTGCCAGTACATTCGACGTTACCTGCGGTCTAAGGGTCAGTATTGTCGTAGAGTCCCCCCCCCCCCCATCATTTCCGTTTTTTTCCCGAAAAAAAAATCATCTTCCAGATTTTCCTTATTTATTTCCCCCCCCCCCCCCCCCGCAAATAGGATAAATATCACTTTCCTGATTTATTTTGCTACTGGCGAATTTCACAAATTTTTATACAAACGCCTCCGCATCTTGATGAATATTTTCAATTATTTCCAACCTTTGGATATTCTTTAACAAAGGTTCCCCGATACCAGTTACCCTAAAAAACGCACCATGTCCATCGTAATACGGAAGCCCCCCCCCCCCCCTCGTTTTGAAAGCGTTTGGGGAGGAAGAGGAAAGAGATGTCGATAGGGTGTGGGGTGTCTCGCGCGTGCTCTTCCGTGCGCTTCCATTTCCTGCTGAGAGCGTGCACCCTTGCCAGGGTGTTAACGTTGCCAACACCTCCCAGACAGATCATCGATTCCCACTGCCTCATGAACTACTAATATCACGGAGGACCATAGTAAATAGGACCAAATATTGTTAGTAAAAATAGGTAAATATATAGGTTTTGGTGTGACAGATCATCGATTCCCACTGCCTCATGATCTACTACTACTACGCTCTGCCTCATGATCTACTACTACTACGGAGGACCATAGTAAATAGGACCAACTATTGTTATTAATAGTAAAAAATTGTAAATATATATGTTTCGGTGTGTACCGTAGGTCCTATTTACTATGGTCCCCCGTAACAGTACTGCCTGTGGATCTTTCTGGGCTATGTCTATTTCCTTACCATGATGCCCCTGAATATAAAGGTCGTTTGGACACCAGTATTAGTGCACAAAAGTTCGTTATAATTAGGGACAGAGTGATGTATATATTTTTCTCCATCTGGCTGGTGTTGCCGGGTGGGCCCCGTCCGTAGTCGGCACGATCTATCGTTGTACATAGCGCAAATTTCCTGTGGGTTGTGGACGTTGCACCATGCTGATCCCGTATTTCAAAATAGGGCATTAGCCCAAAATAGGTACACCTCCGCCTTCAGGACAAGGACGCCTTTTTTCGGGGCACGATGTGCAGTGTGCCTATTAATGGCCGAGAAGGCGTACGAATACGTACCTTCTTTTATTATTTATTTATTTATTTTAAACTTATTTTATTGGCTAATTATCTTAGCCCTTTTAAGACTGCAGTCTAGTGTTGGGGACAATCGGGGACAAATTACTTGGAATTTGGCTGGTTTGTCCCCAAAACGGGGACTTGATTCCTAAAAGGCCCACTCACGGCGGCAGGTGAGGACCTACTGCCCGCAGATGATCCACAGCCGCAGATCATGATCTATCCGCGCTGATGTGCACGTTTTTCTCTTTTTTTCTGTTCCCAAGACATGTCTCCCGCCACCGTCCTTTTTCCTGGCGGGTAGTGGCGGCGGAACTGCCGGTGCTGTTAACGCACGAAAGTACAGAACCCCTGACTGAGCCCTGTTTTCCCTCCTGTTATTATTTCAAGGATCACTGCAAATAGGAATCCGCTGCTGTAAAATAGAGAGCGGGCCGGTACAGCGAGTTCTAGATTCGGGGCCTCCTTCTCATCTATTTATCTTTTAGTCACTGCAGCAGGAATGAAAAAAAAATATAACGTGGAGCACAGGTGCGTACACCGAACCACAAAACTATGTATAGCCCCCATTCCTATGGAGCGGAACCGGGTACACGGAGTATGACATATATATGTACGAGTATATTATTAATACGTGTATTTAACTGACTACTGCTGCTGCGCTCAACAATACAAAAACGATAGAACCGCTCCAACGATTTGGGGGGGGGGAGCTTCAGCAGTTGGAAGCAATGTTTTTTTTTTATACGCTTTGCGGCAAATACATCAAGAAGAGCTTTGCAATAAAATTCGAAGAGTAGGTACCACGTGGTTTTGAGTACGTAGACAGGATGATTTTTTTTTTTCCCGAAATCGGGGAGACGAACCATAGCAACGGGTGGAAATATTTGAGACAAAAATACAAAAGAGCAGAGCCCATGATCAACCCAAGAAATCAGCATGTATCTCATAATATCAGCACCGGTTTCACGATTATTATTATTTCCCTAGCCATCCGACAATGTACAGCATGATCTTCAACATTGATCACTCCTATAACTTTCCCGAAAGAAGAAAACCTCGGGAACGAAAAAAGGAAACCCATGCACCAAGTCTACCTCCCTTCCGTGCCAACTTTCGGCTTGTCTACTCTATTTGCTGTATTTGCTCCTTCCTTCTCATCACGTTCTATTCTTAAATCCTAAAAGCTGCATCCAAGCTCCATCCATCCCCACGCCATCGATTATTGTTTAACCAAGCAGACGGTGATTAAATTTGGAGTACTGGTCGTTCCCGGTGGTTCAAGTGGTTAACCTCGAATTCTACTTGTGTTTGAGTCCTCGGTTCGAGCCCCAGGTGGGTCGGACTTTTGACTTTATTTGCAAAAATAAAATAAAAAGGATTCAATTGTTGAGAGCGCCTTGCAGCGTGGGTAGGCACAATTCGATGCGAGTCGACGAGGGAAGAAAAGGCTGAAATCTTCTCTCGATAAAAATGAAGGCACGTACCGTAGCGGGAAGGGGGGTAGAAGAGCCTGCTATGTGACCCCGGATCTGAGTTACGATTTGGAAGGAGAGAGACAAGAAGACGATGTGCGAAGACAATAAATATGATGAGCAAAAAAAAAAAAAAGGCGATGTTGCCGTCTTTTGAAGGGTTGAAAATTCTGTCTCCTGCCATCTTCGTCGCACGCCGTGACTCTCAACCATTCTCTCGCACATGTGGCAAGCTCCCCTCCTCGCAATCATGCTGTGCGCACCACGCTCGTCTGTGATCCTTTGCTGTGTGTTGCCACGTCGTTGCCACCTACATACTCGAGACCTTCGACCATGCTATCGGATATATATATATGTGGTCAACCATTTTAGTGCTGCAGAGAACACGCGTGCGTACCGAAATTCCCCCCCATTTCCCAAGTTTATCGTCCCGACAACGCAATGGGTACGGCAGTCCTACTACTAGAAGAGTCCTAGTAATAGAGGGGTCAAGTCAACCCTTGCAGGAATGGTGTTCCGTTTTGCGGTCACCAGGCGACGTTATTGGAATTTCGAGCGGTTTGTCCCGAAAACGGAACTGCGGTTCCGAAAATATCGTTGAGCTCTGTACTGAGCTATATGTTATGGCGATGGAGCTCATGCGAAAACTACAGCAACACACAAACCGGGTCCCTCGCTGCCCATATATATTTGCTGTCCTCCCCTGCCGGAAGCGTTCTTGACATTGTGTGGACATTGTATGGTGTGTGTGTGTGTTCCTCACATCAGACCGTTCTTTCTACCCGTCGACATCCAGCACAACCAGTGTCCGGTGCCGATTCTAAAAAATCCTAGAAGAGATACGACTACAAGTTCTGTGGTCACATTGGGAGTATATAAGGCGCCCGGCAACGATAACGTTTGTCGACAGGGACCCGAACGAAGGGTGTTGAGATATCGGATTCGTCGGTTGGTCCCTGGGTCCCCGAGTCAGTGCTGGCGTTGGATTATCGGATCGAAAGTTTCGGAATGTCGCGAATGGATGTCGAACTTCCGATACGTATTCCGTTGCCCTCCGCCCTTCGGGGCGTTCCCCATGATTTCGATGATGGCGGTGATGATGATGATGATGATGATGGTAATTATGGTCGTGATGATGATGATGGTATTTTATGGTCGTGATGATGATGATGGTGGTGGTGGTGGTATTGGTCGCGGTCGTGATGATGAAGATGTTCTCACAATTGTTCGGCTCGCTTCCCTGGAACCATGCCTGTTGTCACAGCAGTCACAGGAGGACTAGGCTGTCACAAAACAACAAAGTGCATCTCGATGGACTCAATATTACGGAGGGCCTTACATACCTGGTAGTAAATAGGATCTACGGTACTAACAAAAACCTATCTATTTTTACATTTTTACTCACACTATTTGGTCCTGTTTACTACGGCCCCCCGTATTAGTGCGCGCGGCAGTACCCATGCCAGTCCGCGAAGGGAAACGGTACTATCGAGCCGTCGTGTGTATATATGATATACCATCCCGTATCCCTTGCAACCAAGCAACACCAAGAACATATCCATGCATAGTATTCTATGCTGCTACGTACACTCGGAAGAAAATAAAAAGCCTGCGTCCCTTGCGTAGGAGTGCCCTTTATCTTTTCATGGAGACGATGAAGGAAAGCTTTCATGAAAATCAAAATATCGGAATCGTGTACGTTTTCGACTATTAATAGTGTACCAGGTATTTAATACCAGGTACCACGTGTGAGGGTTTTTTTGTTTTTTGTTTCTGTTTATCGGAATCGCGTACATTATCGACTCGTTTTTTTGTTTATCGATATCGTATCGATTCTCGTATCGAATATCGCTTCTCGTTCGATGTCCCAACAGCAGTCAGAACGTCGACAACAACCGGGGCTCCCAATGTATTCATCCATTCATTTTGTGTCCTCCCCTGTGCTGGAAGCGTTCTTTGGTGATGTCGCCGACAGCAATCAATGCCAATGGGCAAAACCAATCCCAAGGGTGTTCCGAGATCCTGTTTGGTATGGTTGGTCCCAGTCCCCGAGTCGGTGTGGTTGGTTGTTAACATACTTCGTTTATCCTGTAGTAGGCACCGGTCGTATATTATATACGGCCATGATAGCCCATTAACCCCTATCGCCCCGGTGGTTCAAGTGGTTAACCTCGAATTCTACTTGTTTGAGTCCTGGGTTCGAGCCCCAGGAGGGTCGGACTTTGACTTTATTTGCAAAAATAAAAAAAGGGATTCAATTGTTGAGAGCGCCTTGCAGCGTGGGTAGGCACAATTCGATGCGAGTCGACGAGGGAAGAAAAGGCTGAAATCTTCTCGCGATAAAAAAAATGAAGGCACGTACCGTAGCGGGAAGGGGGGAGAAGAGCCTGCTATGTGACCCCGGATCTGAGTTACGAGTTGGAAGGAGAGAGAGAAGAAGATGTGCGAAGATAATGAATGGGATGAGAAAAAAAAAAAAAAAAAAAAAAAAAAAAAAAAAATAGTACCGCAGTCCCGTTTTGGGAACAAACTCCTTGAAATTTCAGTGGTTTGTCCCCGAAACGGGACTGCGGTTCTAAAAGGGTTAATAGACAATGGTGATGGCTGGGTCGTGATCATATATATGTTGTTTGTTCTGATACTAGACAGCGGTTCGTGTAATGGTTAGACTACCAGCTAGGCAACGATAACGGTCGTGATGTTCTGTGTGTATTATTACACAATGCAATAAATGGTATTACAGGGGAGACCACCTATACGGCACAGATAAACACCCATGCATTCGCCTATTTTTACCTACAACTTTTGTCCTGTTTACTATGGTCCCTCGCAATAGTAGATACTCGGCACTTTTTCCCCTCGTCGGGGCGCACCCCCTCTCCCCTGACGTAAACCCTACCTGGTATTTATTTATGGTATCCCCTCCCTCCTGACGTAAACCTTGTAATACGTGCGGGTAGCCCGCGGTGAGTACATGACGTTATGACCCTGCTGTGTAGCATAACACATGTCACGCTGGACGTTATGACCCTGTTGTGTAGCATAACACATGTCACGCTGGGCGTAAATGTAACCTTGCATTTGTTTTGTACTCGTGTTAATGTGGAAGCGTCCCTTGCGGTAGGGTTTTTTGTTGGGCTTTTCTTGTTTTTATTTCTTGTGTTATCTTTTGCCTTTGTTGTTGTTGTGTTCTGGTACCCGGTACGAAGTACGCTGCGACCACAGGATAGGTATCTCCTCTAGGATAAGGAATCAGGACAGGGCATACACTGGGTGTACTGATGAAGCTCGGTAGAAAGGACGGTAGAGCGTGAAGACCATCACAAACTCTGCCTCGCGGTCTGTGACCATAGAGCTAGTGCGCATCTCCCTAGGACGAGGAATCAGGACGGACACCTGGGCGTACTGATGGGAGCTGGGTAGAAGGGAGACGACCCAACGTGAAGGCAACGTCTCACCGTCTGACACCACATAACTAACACGGGGGGCCATGGTTAATAGGGCCTATGCTAAGCACCAAAACCTATATATTTAACCGTTTTTACTAACGTATTTGGTCCTATTGACTACGCATATTTTTAACTCTTTTTAGAACCGCAGTTCCGTTGTGGGGACGAACGAGTGAAATTTCAAGTAGTTTGTCCCCAATTGTCCCCAACCACGGGACTGCGGTTCTAAAAAGAGTTAAGGACGGGGGATCAGGACGAAGGCTGGGTGTACTGATGAAGCTCGGTAGATTGACCAGGACCAATTGTTTTTGGAGACTAAATTTTGTCAGGACTGAGTGAGTAGCGAGGCGTTCTACGATAGAGATTGACCCTGTTCTTTCTGAGGGTCCTCACTTGACCCTTTTAGAACCGCAGTCCCGTTTTTTTATGGACAAACCGCTTAGAATTTGACTGGTTTGTCCCCAACCACGGGACTGCGGTTTCTAAAGGGGCTAAGGATCTCCACACCTCATCCGAAAACCGACTTCGAGCAAAAATCAATTCGCATCCCGATGAACGACCCCATGGCCCCCAGCAGACAAAAAAAAACGCCATTTTTCGAAACTAGATTTGGCATCCCGACGATTCAGGGCTCAGGAATCCCGTCGTTCAGAAAAACAAAATAGTGGAGGTGTGCTGCCTCTATCGTAAAACACGCCTAGCAACAATCAGCACGTGACTGCGGCCCCTTTTGAGAACCGCAGTCCCGTTTTGGAGACAAACTACTTGAAGTTTTTAGTGGTTTTACCTAAAAATGAGACTGCAGTTTTATAAGGGTGAGGCGGTAGGGGGGGGGGGGGGGGGGGGTTGTTTGTTTGTACGCTTCAAAACAGGGGAGAGGAGGTTGTTCGCACCAATAGGCAATCAAGTTCGCAGAAGAAACGGACGCGACATGATTTATCGCGTTACCCTCAGCGTTTTGTAGCACTGCGCGGCACAGAAACCTAACCTGGGGTTGATCTCTGACTGGATGTGTTTCGTTCTCACGGGGGCATCGCAGTCCCCTACCCTTTGAGGTCTGTTAGGACCGCAGCCCCGTTTTGGAGACAATCCAATCAAATTCAAAGTAATTTGTTCCTAAGAACGGGACTGCGGTCCTAAACGGGTTTAGGGAGTTTAGGATGTCGTCCCGGTTTCGCACCGCCTATCGCTGGGCAGGTACATCAATCTGAGCCTAGTTCCAGGTTGCCTTGTCTTTTCACAGCGGGAGCGCAGTCCAGACTGGGTTAACCCCTTCAGGCACCGCGGTCCCGTTTTGGGGACAAACTACTTGAAATTTGAGTGTTCTGTCCCCAAAGCGGGACTGCAGTTCTAAAAGGGTTAATTAACTAGGCCACCTCGATTGTAGTTCCGAGTAGCCTGTCCTCACAATCGGAGTGTGCTTTCCTCGAGGCGTTGACTGAACCACCGCGCGTTCGCCGCTGCACTATACACGCACCTCAACACGACTCTATAGTTCCGTGTGCTTTGTCCTCGCAACGGGAGTTCAGTCCTAAATGGGGTTCTTAGGTCACCTCGGTTTTATTTTTAGTACCGCACTGCTGTGCTGCAGACACCTAAATCTGACTCCAATCCCCAAGTACAGCGTCCCCGGAACGGAACTGCTGGCAATCTCAGAAAAACCCACGCGTTTGTTCGATCCGCAGAAGGATCGGTGTTTCTAGGCATCTCCCCCAATGGTGCTAGACGATGATTTTTGCACCGATTTTTCTTGCCGCACGTGGACGGGCGAAAGACTCGGGGAAGACAAGAGTAGAAACCGGTAGAGATTTTGCGCCAACACGCTTTTTCTTGTTTCTAAATATGTAGACCAGGCTGTACACCCACTGATTATGTTTCCCTCGAGGAGGGGAAATGATCTATAGCTGGAGGTATGAGTGGACGGAATTTTGATCAATTACGAAGTTGAGCTACTACTGCCGTACGAGTACGTACTACATGTGTGGAGCGAATTGTTGCATTGATTTTATCAGACAAACGCACACTCCTATTAATAGGAGGCACACGGTACGAGATAATCGGGGGGGGGGTGTACTCGATAGGAGAGATGCACTCAATCTCAGGCATGGCCGCAGTCGTATGACCATAGACCCTCGCGTCTCTACAATGCCGGGACGGAGCATGTCGGGTTTTCACCGACCAGGCAGACATTGCTTGCGCCAAAGCGCGAAGCGCCGTGAGGTGTCTGGCGAGTCGCATGGAGAGTGAGCTGCATCCTACGAAGAACCGTTTTTGAGGCGGACTTGCATATGGACGACAGCTTCAATGAATTGATTTAATTTCCCGTGTAGGCATTTCCAGAGACAGCAGATAATCGGTGGGGGGGGGGGGGTAGATGGAAAATGACACATTTACGTTTTCGAGGTGTTACGCTGTAGTACGAATTAACTACTGTAACGTAGAATCGATTTTGATATTCAGATACTTTATGCCTTAAGATCGTGTCTGCGAAAAGTCTGAAGCCTGCCCCCAAACGTCAATTACGGGGGATCATATTAAATAGGACCAAATATTGTTGGTAAAAATGGCTATATATATATAGTTGTAAACCCCGTACAGTACAGTAGTAGTACGCGCGATCGAAGTATCACACAGCTCGTAAGGATGAGTTCCAATAAAAAAAATCCTCTCGATCTCACGTCTGTTATTTTTTAACTGTGTAAACCGTATATACCTGCTGCCTAAAACATATATTATATATATAATATATATATAAATATTATATAAATATATGTATTATTTCTTTTGCCATCCGACAATATCCAGCATGATCTTCAACATGGATCACTCCTATAACTTTCCCGAGAGAAGAAAACCTCGGAAACAAAAGGAAACCCATGCACCAAGTCTACCTCCCTTCCGTGCCAACTTTCAGCTTGTCTACTCTATTTGCTGTATTCGCTCCTTCCTTCTCATTACGTTCTAAATATATTGTTGATATGCTATTAACGTTACGGGGGACCATAGTAGTAAATAGGTCCTACGGCACACACAGAAACCCAAACATATCGCTATTTTTACTAACAATATTTGTTCCTGCTTACTACGGTCCCCCGTAAATCAATACCTGGTAGGTGGGTATTTGAGGGTTCGGGTTGGGAACGGGTTGTAACTGCTTTTGCCGTGAACCAACTTCGCAAGAGCAGGATGCGATATGTACCAAAGCTTTTGGTCGAAGAATCACAGCGAGAGCACAGCAGTAGCACACAACGCACGGCTTGACTTGCAAGTAATTGAGTTGCCGCAAAAAATCCTCGATCGTCTCCTCACGGCTTATTTAATTTGATATCATAACTTCATTTTTTTTTTTTATCGGGGCAACTTCAACCGTTTCATAACTGCAGAGTCCCCGTTTCGGGGACAAACCAGTTAATTTACAAGCAGCTTGTCCCCGAAACGGAACTGCGGTTTTGAAAAAGGTTGAATCCTTTTTTTTTAGTACCGCAGTCCCGTTATCGGCACATACCACTTAGAATTTGAGTGGTTCGTCCCCAAAACGGGACTTGCGGCACTAAATAGTCCAAACGCAACCGCTACCAGCAAGTGTTTTGTGAGGGTCTCCAACCGCTGGCGCGTTGCTGCATGGCCAAACCTACCTGGATTGTGGACGAAAGGGGAGGAAAATGACTCCAGGACAAATATAAAATGCGCGAGCCAGTGGAAGACGAGGAGTCAGCACCTGCATCGGTCGTTATGTATCCGTTGACCCTTCTGCGATCAGCGTATCGGGGATAAGAGATCGGAGTGGTTTGATGGGAGAGATATGGTTGCCGTGCCCCCCCCGGGTATGGTATGTATGTCCCACTGCATTTTTTTAGGGTTTTCGACACCTGGTGTCTTAACCCTTTTAGAACCGCAGTCCCGTTGTGGGGAATATCTAGTCAAATTCTAAGTAGTTTGTCGCCAAAACGGGACTACAGCAGTCCTTAAGGGGTTAATGTCGGACTGGGCGGAACACGTGTACCGTGCCTTATCGGAGAGCAAAAAGAATGCCAGGCATGCGATGTGGTGGTTGTGTGCCCCCGTCTATTTAGGCTGTTTTTTGTTTTGTTTTTTTCTTCATGGCTGGAAATATGAACGACCGACAACGCCTTATCGGAGAGCAAAAGAATACCAGGCATGCGATGTGGTGGTTGTATTTATTGCACACCGAATCTTCCCGCTACTGGCTGGCTGGCTAAAAAAAAAAAAAAAGGACCGACGATGCCTTTTCGGAGGGCATAATAAATGCCAGGCAAGCGATGTGGTACCTCTATTAATAGTTGTACTGCATACCGACTATTCCGACTATTTTTTTTTTGTAGGCTGAAAGTGCTATCGACCGCCATGACATCGATTGCTGCTGTATACCAAGTACTGGTACAAGTTAACAGCATCAGCCGGCCTTTTGTCTTTGCCGTCCGCAACCTCCAGCCCGATCTTGATTATCTCACTTACTTATAGTATTATTAATATTTTTTTTGCCATCCGACAATGTGCGGCATGATCTTCAACATTGATCACTCATAACTTTCCCGAAAGAAGAAAACCTCGGAAACAAAAGGAAACCCATGCACCGAGTCTACCTCCCTTCCGTGCCAACTTTCGGCTTGTCTACTCCTTTAAAGTGGGTAGAGAGGGGTGTGAGCCGCCTGACTACATGCCACCCGAAAAAAAAATGACGAAAAAACAGAGACCAGGCAAGACTACTGCCAGAGCGCGGAAGTACAGCCTCCGACGCAACGAAACACGCCTCCTTATTAACCCGTTTTACGATCGAGGTAACACATTTCCGCTATTTTCTTTGTGAAAAAAGGGTTGATTCCTCGACCCACAAATTGTCGGAATGTCAATCTTGACTGATTTCGGAAAAAAAAAAAAAAAAAAACGTTTTGTAGACTCGGGCCATGGGGTTTTTCGCCGCGATGCATTTCGATTTTTGCTGAAGCATGGAAGTCAGTTTTCGGGTGAGGTATGGAGCTCCTTAACCCCTTTAGAACCGCAGTCCCGTTTTGGGGGCAAACTACTTGAAAATGGAGTCGTGTGTCCCCAAAACGGGACTGCGGTTCTAAAAGGGTTGAGTGAGGAGCGTCAAAAAGATACCAGTGTAAGAGTTAACCTTTATCGTAGAACGCCTCATTCGTAGTTTATACGTTGAAGCTGGTGACTGACGTTATCGGGTGTCAAACGCTCTATTACGGGGGACCATAGTAAATAGGACCATATATTGTGAGTAAAAATTGGTAAAATATATTATAGGTTTTTGTGTGTACCGTAGGTCCTATCTATTATACCAGGTATAGACTATCAGGTAGTGTACAACAGCAGTAGCGTATTTATACACCAAGTATATTCCATGTTTACGAGGTATATACACTATGTGTGTCTGTTCTTCCCATTGAAGCGTTCTTTCTACTCCGTCCACATCCTAGGTATAGCATGTAACGTCCATTAATGGTGACTTTTCCAGTAGAGTCTCACGACGACGCTCTAGAAAATGGTTGAGGTAGACTGTCGACAGAGACAAAAGGGGAGAACGCTGACCCAATGGTTGATCAGGTGCGATTCACTCAGGGTTGGCGTTGGTTGTTCTTGTCTTGCACACACACAGAGAGAGAGAGACATAGAGAGAGAGCAGTTACCGATGAGATTGCTTTCGGTGCTTTATCTTATGTGGTTTGTGGGCATTGGACCGGTCAAGGCGCGTCATAATCCCGAGTGTTCTGCCTGCTACGGCCGTGCGTGACGCGCAAGATAGTGCACAACCTGGAACGAATGTAGCTTGACATCACAGACGAGTGTGCTACAGCAGTGCTAATATTAATAGTACAGCAGTAGCAATGTCGAGGCGCATACAACGAAAAGGACGCCGTTGGGTGCGTGCTGCGAAGAATGTCACTGGGACGCAAGATGCTACTACCGTAGCTGTAGCTCCCTAGACGCGTCGCTCTTCGCTTGCACCCCGCGGAGATTTTTGTGTGTGTGAGAGATACGTGTTCTTACGTTCCATGTTTTAGGATATGTTCCATTCGACAACTTGTCTCGGCTTGTTCTCATGTCTGTATTCGGCACGTTGTTTTGGTATGTATGTCGACCTTCGGATAAGGCTGGGGATACCCCGCGAATACACCAACCAAAGAAAAGACGAAACGGCGCGCGACATACATACACCTGTAAAACTCTCCCCCGGAGGGTGTCGGAACGAAAAAACGAAAAAACGATGTTCAAGAACATGACCATACAGCAATATTAGCAGTACAGTATTACGGGGGGCCATAGTTAATACCTGGTAGGACCAAATATTGTCAGTTAAAATAGTTAAATATAGAGGTTTTTATGTCTACCATAGTCCTATTAACTATGGTCCCCCGTAATAGCATATAGACCCTTTTAGGACTTATACGACTGCAGTTCCGGGTAGTTTGTCCCCACAGCGGGACTAGGGCTCTAAAATACCTCGCCCGAAAACTGACGATAGCAAAAATCAAAGTGAATCCCGATGAACAGTCCCCATGGCCCAAGAATACAAAACGTCATTTTTCGAAACAAGAATGACCTTCCGACGATTTTGGGGTGTAGCCTTTTTAGAAAATTCCTCATGGCCCAAGTGTTCAAAAACGTCCTTTTTCGAAACAAGATTGGCCTTCCGACGTTCGGATCTCCAGCCCCATTTCGGGGCCAACGTGCTCTAATTCCAAGTAGTTCATCTCCAATGGTCCCGAAAACGAGACTGCAGTCCTAAACGGGTTAAGGAACGCCGTCGTTCGAAAATAAAAATGGCGGAAATGTGTTACCTCTCATACTGTTGGCTGAACACTTGCATACCAGGTAATTATTTTTAGAGGTAGCACCTGTATACCGGGTAATTATTCGAGCCATCCCGCGGTGGGGGTGCACCAGAAGTTCCTGAGCCCCTCACATCAGAAGCTCAATATCTCACCCGATACAGTACTTGGAAGGAAATTGTTCGCGCCACCCGACCGACACTTCTACAGTATGCGCTAGTAATAGTCCTAAAAACGAATATATGAGTACATCTTTCATCCCAACTGCTCGTTCCTCGCTAAAGGAACTCAGTCGGTCAGAAACCTTTGACCCAAAACGGGCAAAACCCCTACCGTGGGGTGGCTCATTTTTTTTTCAAGCCGCTGTCAGGCACGGCTCTATAGCATTCGTCGCTACATTGCTTTGACGCTTTTCCCCCCTCCATACGTACGATAATCTGGCCAAAAAGTCCGCAGGGGAAAATATGACACGGGGGAAGCAGGGGTGGGGGGGGGGTGTTCTGCTCGGGCTGGGGGAGGGGCCGGGAGGATGGGGGGGGGGGGGTACTCGCTTGTAGCTTGCCTTGGTCAATTGGCCATTAACCACGCATCCCTTGCGAGACGGAGCACCGGCCGTACTCCGAATAGAGACACCTCCAACAGTCCGGCGCTCAGTACGTTGTTTTTCATGTATTACACGGTAATATCCACTGGGTTGAGGGTGGGGGGGGGGGGGGGGGGGGCAATCAGTCGAAAAACTTCGAGAGGTGAACGCTCTAGTAAAAACCCTTTTTATGCTTTTTTGATCAAGCCGAAGCACAGAGGGTTTACTATAATATGGTGCTCAGGGGGTGGCGCAAAATGTTGGAAAAAAATCGAGAGGTAAACGCTTGGGCGACTGGGAACAACTCCATTTTTTACACCAGCACCCACTCATTTTGAGGATACACTAATAGTGTACGTACTTTGTGGAAGTATTTTAGTGTCGTTATATTAGGGATGTTTTTTTTTTGGCAGTGTGACTTCAATGAGCAAATGGGCTGCTGCTGGAAACTTGGAGCGCCTTTTTGCACACGGCGCAAGCAAGCTGCTGTGCGCATGCTCACTGCATGCTGTGTTGCACGCGCTGTTTTCGGGCTGGTTGTCCGCTCACTGCAGCTCTCGGAAACTGTGGAGCATCAGTCACACAGCGCGAGCTGCCGCGTTCCTTCCAACTGCTTGTTGTGCCACACCCGCTCGGTGCTCCTGCTGACTACGTACGCTGCTGCTGCTGCTGCTGTTGCTGCTATTTATAGTGCTCTTGGGTATACCCGAAAAGCATTACACAGCGCGAACTGCTGCTTAACCGCTTTCTATGCCACACACGAACCCACTTCGAGCTGTGGCTACTCCAAGGCAGAGACAGCTACGCATGCCAGGTTACAAACTGCGTTACCTACTGCACCCACCTCCTGCAGCTACTGCCGTACCAAGAGCACTCGAAGTATACGTTCGGCACAGCAGCAGTGATAATCCAACAAATAATGAATACAAAAAAAAAATCACAAGTTATCATCAACCCTTACGGAGAGCTCAGGTGACGCGACCAAAACGAAATGCCCGGTGCGACCGTGCCAACTCTCTCGTTGCCGTCACCTCGCAGCAGCACAGCTACCAACTAATAGCGTGCAGCGGAGCGGGCGGGCGTGTCCGCAAATCTCCTTGCCTGCTTCTGTAGTACCGGAAACAGCGTGTTTATCGTTTTGCTCTTCGCCCTTTTTACTTGAGGCTGCAGTCCCGTATGGGGACAAGGCTCTCAAATTCCAAGTAATTTGTCCCCAATTGTCCCCAAGACGAGACTGCTGTCCTACAAGGGATAAGGCTGCAGTCCCGTTTTAGGAACGAATTACCGGGAACTTGAGCGGTAACATCCCCTAAACGGAACTGTATGTACTCTTACACAGTCCTGAAATGTGTTTTTGTAGGAATGGGGTCCCAATCTGGGGGCAACGCCTGCTACTGCAGTCCCGTTTTCGGGGGGCAAACCACACTACTGCGGGGAACCATGGTAAATAGGACCAGACATTGTTGCGTAAAAGTAGGTGAGCATATATATACCTGGTAGGTTTTTATGTGTATCGTGGGTCCTATTAACTGTGGCCCCCCCCGTAATAAACGGGACTTCCGTGACGGCAAGAACGCTGGAGTCGGGCGAGACGTTTTCATTACGGGAGATCCTTCGGTCAGACCCTTCCGAAAACGCCTCCCTCCCTTGTGCGGTGTTGACACACTCCGAAAAAAGCGAGCGCCGAGCAAACGGTTATTTATACCCGGTAACTCGCAACCGTTTCAGGGCCGCAGAACCCGTTAACCCCTTCAGTACCGCAGTCCCGATTTGGGGACAAACGAGTCTAACATCAAGTGAGTTGTCCCCAAAACGGGACTGGGGTCCTGCAAGGGTTAACCACTTGGAATTTTTTACCCGGGTTTGTCCCCACAACCGGACTGCAAGCCTAAAAGGGGTGTAGTTTTAGGTATGAATATCCCGGGTATGCACTCCACCCCCTATAACTTTCCGAGGTACCAGGGTATGTATGCATCAGGAGCCCATTCCCAGTGAAGGGCAGCGTAGTTTTTTTCTTTTTTCTGTTTTTGTTTTTTTACGACCTAAACAATGTCTGGTGGTATTTGTAAGTGTGGATGTCATGCTTTACATTTTCGGGGGGCGGGGGGGGGGGGGGGGGTAATTATAGTAAATAATAATATTACGAGGGACCATAGTTAATAGGACCTCTGGTATACATAAAAACCAAAATATTTAACCATTTTCACGAACAATATTTGGTCCTATGAACTATAATAATTGGACCTCTGGTATGCATAAAAACCTATATATTCAACCATTTTTACTAACAATAGTTGGTCCTATTAACTATGGTCCCCCGTAATATTACGGAGGGCCATTGTTAATAGGACCTGTGGTGTACATACAAACCTATATATATACCCATTTTTACTGACAATATTTGGTCCTATTAACTATGGTCCCCCGTAATAGTATGTTACGAGAACGTGAATAATAATTAAAACGAAGATAATGATAATGATGATAATAATAATAATAATTGGTCATAAACAAAAACAAAATGAAATCGTATGAATTAAAAAAATTTAGAGCCATCCCACGGTGAGGATGCACCAGAAGTTCCTGAGCCCCCAATATTAGGAGCTCAATATCTCAACCGATAAAATACTTGGAAGAATAATAATTGTGGGTTTCCTTTTGTTTCCGAGGTTTTCTTCTTTCGAGAAAGTGATGAGTGATCAATGTTGAAGATCATGCTGCACATTGTCGGATGGCAAGAGAAATAATAGTATTTGTGTACTTTAATAGTGATATTAATAGTAGCAATAATAATAATAATAATAATAACAATAATACTAATCTTTCGGGAAAGTTATGAGTGATCCATGTTGAAGATCGTGCTGCACACTGTCGGATGGCAAGAGAAGTAATAACAATGATAATAAAAATACTAAAAATAATGATAATAATAGTAATAATAATAATAAATAGTGATAATAGTGATAATAGTGGAAACAATACTCAAAGACAAAAACTAGAACATTATGTCCTGTGTGTGGTAATAACCACAATCATAGCAACCTCGGGGGTCATTGCTGTGCACAGCAAGCTCTTCTTCCCGCTTCCCTCCACACGGTCCGTGCCTTGCTTTTTTATCGCGAGAAGTCTCACTTCAGCCTTCTCCGTCTCTTACGGGGGACCATAGTTAATAGGACCAAATATTGTTATTACGGGGGACCATAGTTAATAGGACCAAATATTGTTGGTAAAAATGGTTAAATCTGTAAGTTTTCATGTATACCATAGGTCCTACCTGGTACTAACTATGGTCTCCCGTAATAGTAAAAATGGTCAAATATATACCTGGTAGGTTTTTTATGTATACCATAATAGGTGATATTTCTTGATAGGCACGCGTGCCACCTACCAAGCCACCCGGGGGATCACGGTGGGCGTACACCCATAAGTACCGTTCGGTCTTCATATATATGAATGCCTACCTCCTGGTATAAAAGAGTTTCCTTATATTTTGGTATAAAAGAGTTCCTTATATTTCCAATCAGAGTGCTGCTAGAAGAGGAGGAAATATTTTGTTAGATGGACGCTTCGAGGGGTAATAATCGCTCGAGAAAAACTGAGCATTCCCCCTCTCTCTGGGCGAGAACTGCTACCGGTATTAAATAGGACCTGTGGTTCACACAAAAACCTTACGTATATCGCTATTTTTACGAACAAAATTTGGGTCCTACTGACAATGGCCCCCCGTAGTAATACGTACCAGGTACGTGTATACACCCATACATGCGTTTCTTTTTGTTTTGTTTTGTTTTGTTTTGTTTTTAGGGCCAAACTGATCGGAATCACTATTAAAATAAAAAAGAGTGTAGAATCCTTTTCTTTTGGCGGTGTGGCCGGGTGTCAAGCTGCGCTTGGAAACTTGGAAGGATTACACCGCGCAAACTGCCGTGAGTAGTACTTGCTGTACTTGCTGTGCTTGCTGTGCTACACACACGCGGTTCGAGTTGTCCACGCGGCGCTACAGCGAGACTCTCGAGAACTTGTTGGAGCATTACACAGCGCTAACTTCTCTGCTGGGAGTACTTTGCTGATTTTGCTGCGTGACACACGGTGTTCTACCTGTGTGTTGCGCTACGGCTGCAGGTTTTGAGAACTTGGAAGCGTTACACGCGTGATTCCACAGCGCAAAACTTTCGGTTGTGCGTGCTTGATGCTTGCTGTGTCACACGCGAACCCACCGCGTGGAGTTGAGTGCCAACGCGCTGCTCCTGATAACTTGGAAACGTGAAGCATTACATACACTGCATGCAAACTTTCGGTTGTGCGTAGTTGCTGCTTGCTGTGTCAGACGCGAGCCCACGTCGAGTTGGCAATATACGCTGCTTGCTGCTGATTTCTTGGAAACTTGAAAGCATTACATACACTGCACGCAAACTTTCGGTTGTGCGTACTTGCTGCTTGCTGTGTCACACACGAACCCACGCCGAGTTGGCAACATACGCTGCTGCTGGTTCTTGGAAACCTGAAGCAATAATATTAATAGTACAAAGCGCCAACTAACTGCTGCTCACACTTTTTATGCTGCTGGCTGTGTCACGCCCGCCGTTGTCGGGCTGGCTACGCTGCTGCGCACCTCTTCTTGGAAACTCGAAAGCGTTACACAGCGCACACAGCTGCGTGCTCACTGCTTGTTGTGTCACGCACGGTTCCACCTTTGAGCTGGCTAAGCTACCGCAGCGTGCAGCAGCTGCAGTGGTACCTCTTGTCAGGTTACTACTAATAACTGTGTCACACATGATCGCAGCGACTATTTACCATTAGTAGATGCTCACACATTATCGCAGCAGCGACTATTTACTATTAATAGGTGCTTACCACATTATCGCAGCAGCGACTATTTACAACCAGGTACCTGGTAGGTGCTAATGACGATTAGTAACGGGTACATATACTGCTGCCGTAGGTGTCAATGTCGTCTCCGAAAGAAACCCGACTATTAATAATTGTTATCGTTATGTACGCGTATATCGTATGGTCTAGGTTTACGTTCAGTATGTATGTGTATAGCAAGCGACCGTATGCTGAACCAGTAGACTGCTGCTGTTGATATTAATAGATGCTACTGCTCGTGCTGCTGCAACAGATGGCTATCCTTAACAGACGTTATGATAGATAGTACCACACGGTATAAACGTTTCGACGCATGCCATGTCGTATATACACACACACACAAAATCTGAAAGAAACGATGCCTGGTAAAGAAGCTTTTTTTGCTGCTGATACACGGTCACAGGAGGGGGGGTGGGGGGCTGCGGTTTAAGAGAGGTCAAATGGCTCGGCACGGACATACTGAGAAAAAATATAACCCGGTTTAAGAGCAACGCCGATTTAATATCCTTGAAAAATCCGAGTGGGAACATTGACGATAGAGTAGTGGTGATTACGGCGACGGGCACCGCTCGATGGGGGGGGGGGGTGATAGGATTAGGCGCCCGACTTAGAGGGCAAGGAGTCGTATACCTGGTATACGACACGGACGCAGCATGATCCAATTTACCCGTGTGCCGCTTGGCGACGCTCACACCGCTCGTAGACTGTTCAATGGTTGACAGCACCAAAAAGTACCAACCATGTTGTTTAAGTCGATATCTCTGGGCCTCAAGCAAGGTGGCTCGATAAAAAGATTTGGGTCTGCTACACGTCATATATTAGAAGGGCACACGATGTGGCAACGATTCGACGCGACGTGCGTGTGGTCGGTCTTAAATGTCTCGCTGTCGTTCGTGTTGGATGGACGGATGGATGGATGGATGGATGGAACAGGTGAAGGTCTTGAGCCGGCTCGAGTCCTCGAAACGACGGGCGACGCTCTTTCCGCCGGACACCACCACCGCTGCTGTTGCTGCTGCTCCTGCTCTTGCTCCTCCTGCTGCTGCTACTCCGCTTACCGACGTTGAGGTCGTCATCGTCAAGGACAGGTGGGCTAATAACGAGGCTTTTTGGCCGGGGGGGGGGGGGGGGGGTCGCTAGGTATTATTTTTAGTTGAAATTACTTACCCGGCGACAGGAGTTTACACGCGCTTTTTGCTCGAATTGTTTTTGGACGGTAGACTCCTTCAAAAGTGGGCAGCTGCGGGCTAGTGTCACTATTATTATACTTTCTCTTCGGTAACCAGGTACCTGGTGGTGTATTTGAGGCATTCTACGATAGAGGTTCACCCTGAATTTTCTGAGGCTTTCCTCACTTGACCTTAAGGAGCTGGATCGATGGAGCGGGCGGGCCGGGGGGGGGCTGAGAAGTAGGCGGGTCGGGAAGGGTGGGAGCGGGGGAGGAGAGGGGCTGATGAATGGCACGGCGAGCACATGTCTCGCTTTCCGACGTCGAAACTGCTCATGAGTGATTTCAACGTTGAAGCTCGAGCAAGCTGCGTTTGCCTATCTGCTTGTCTGCCTGTCTGCTTTTGCCAGCCTGCCGGATTGCCTGCACATAATAACGTCAGACGGAAAAAGCAACACAAACACAAAAAAAACAAACGTCGAAACAAAAAAAACGCGGTCGAAGGAGACTAAGAGGCGAACCTCCCCGGGCGAATGGTCGGTAGCGTTCGGTTGGTGTCATCAATCAACCATTGAACCGTCTGCTTGAAACGAGCAGCAGCATGAGCACGTGAGCACCGAGCGTACTCTACGTGTATAGAATATAGATACGTGCCAGGTATATGTATACCAGGCAAACTGTATAGGATCATGTTTGCGCCCGTACCGCGCCATTTTTCGCATTCAACCATTGTCACTCGGACGCCAACCAACCTACCAACCATCGCATCAACCCCCCTCCACACTACCAATAGCTGCCGTCGCTGAAAGTGTCAACCATTCTTTTTATCCCGCCAACTTTCTCTCTTCTGGGGGCCCCGAGGACCGAGGAGGTGAAGCAGAGGGGGTAGGGTATGGGTAGGCAAGGGATTTCAAGGTGTGCAAGGACTTCGTGCATTACGTTTTTTTTTCCCATATTTTTGGACCAATTTTGTTTTTTTTTTTCTCCCGTGGTTTTCTTTTTCCTTCGGGGAATGTTCTTGTGAGTGGTCAACGTTGAAGCTACTGCTGTATAGTCCCATGGGCTACTTTGTAGTCCAGTAGGCTACTTTGTAGTCCAATAGGCTACTGCAGTCCAACAGGATGCTACCGTGGTATACGGTAGCCCGAAAATTTTCCTTCATTTGGTTTCCCGTTCGGTTTTATTTTTCCTCTTTTTACGTCGAGGAACATTTTCGACTGGTCAACGTTGAAGGTCGCGCCGCATATTCAAGGCCGGACGGAAGTACGTACTACGGGGAACCATAGTAACGTATTACGGGGATAAATAGTAAATAGGACCTACGGTATACACAAAAACCTATATATTTTCCTATTTTTACTAACAATATTTGGTCCTATTTACTATGCCCCTCCCCCCCCCCCCCCCCCCCCCCCCACACCCTCCCCCCGTCCTAACACAACTAAAGTACGATACGTACGCCAGCCGAGCCGAGGTTCGAAAACGAGCGGCGCCGTCAAGATGCGGGGCGGCAGTATTACATCCGTTAGATTTGACACGACGACAGTCTATCCGTTATGTTCGACACAGTCGACCCCGCCCTGCCAACGTTCGCATGTCAAGAATTAACGTTCGCATGTCAAGAATTAACATTTCGCTCCCACTGCTGTAAAAACAGAAAAGTACTCGTAAAGAGCACCACCCCACGCAGTAGAGAAACATGTTGCACCACCCACTGCCGCACGACAGCTGTTTCCAGGATCACTGCTGTTGCCGGCGGAACATTAAACAAGAAAAACCAAACAAAAAACATATCTCCAACGGGGCGGCGACGCTGCTACTTTTCTGTCTGGGCCGCGCCACCCCCCGCTGCTACGACGCCTACTGTCGTGATGCACCCGGCTTGCCGAAGTGGTCCCGTTGTGTTGCTGCCGGCCCTGCTTCACGTGGAGAGGAGGGGGGGGGGGGGGCGGGGGGGGTAAGCGCGCCGCTGGAATTGCCGTCTGTACGTTGGTGTTTTCGCGGGAACATCAACACATGTTTTCCCCATTATTTATCTTCCTGATTTCGGGGAGACGAAGCGGTCTGTCTGTCAGCTCAGGAGGGGATCTAGAGCAGTACGTACGCCTTTTTCGGCCCGTCCATCCTGCGCTCTGATGCGTTTTGTCTTGCCTTGATCTCCGGCCGGCGCCGGTAACAGTGGCCTTCTGTGTCCACCCTCTCTTACGACATTTAGCTTTCCATCCACGGCGCCTGAGGGAAGAGGAAACCATTTGAGAAATAAGAAGAGAGTGGGGTATCATGGCAATCGTTAGGTTTTATCCTCCGGCTGATTGGTAAAAATAAGGCTCAAGCTCACCACGCTTCAACGTTCCAATTGTCGTGCCCCCCCCCCCAACCCGGCACAATGAGCTGCAGCTGTAGATCCTGCTACAGATCAGGGATCTACCTGCCCATCTATCTATTACGGGGGACCATAGTAAATAGGACCTACGGTACACACAAAAACCTATACATTTTGCTATTTTTACTGACAGTACTTGGTCCCCCATTTACTACGGTCCCCGTAATAATAAATAGGACCAAATAATGTGGCTAAAAATAGCGAAAGATATAGGCTTTTGTGTGTACCGTAATAATAAACAGGACCAAATATGGTTACTAAAAATAGGTAAATATATACCTGGTAGGTTTTTGTGTGTACCGTAGGTCCTGTTTACTATGGTCCCCCGTAATAAGCTGCCCTGGAACATTTAGATCCTGCATAAGCGGGAGTCGATTACCGGACCGGGATGCGGCTCGACGCTGTTCGTATATATGTGGAAACTTTCGGCAGATCGAACTGTCCGAACGTGTTTCGCACGCACACACCCTCTGCTTGTCTTTGTTTTGTTTTGTTTTTTCGCTTGAAAAAGGAACGAATGCCCCCTCTCCCCCCCCGTTCTTGTTGTGGCAGCTACAACAAGGTGCTGGCGTGGGTGGACGTGATGCTGGAGTTCATAGTAGAGAGGCTTTTTTTCCTCGTCCCGTCCCTTCCCGAGATCCTGGGCGAACTCACGCCCAGCCTGCAGGTGATTCGATCGCGCGCGGGGGGGGGGGGCGGCGGGGATTGTTCCGTGGGCACTTTTTTTTTTTTGGGTGATCGTACAGATCGTAACACAAAATATGTACCTAGTGGAGAGAAAGCAATAGAACTGTGCACGGGGGGGGTGGGTGGGCGGGGGGGGGGGGGGGGGGGGGGGGGGGCTGGCGGTAGCGAAACCAGTGGTACATCTTCCGCAGGATGGGGATAAGTTCGTAACATCCCCTTGCTTCAGCGACCGAGGTTTTGGTTTTTCGTCGCTAAGAGTCTCCACCATGGCGCGATGATCCCTCCCTGTATTTCATCCCCACGGGATGGTCGCGACTTACACAGCCGTGCGCTCTCGATCGATTCCATCACGCGAGGATGGAAAGCGAGTGAAGTGCTTACACAGGCTGTAGTACTTTTTCATCCGTTTTTGAACGAAAGCCTGGTACAAGCATATCACACAGCTGGTGTACTAGACGTTGGAAAAAGAAAATATATATTTTTTTTGTTTGAGGGGGGGGGGGGGCGGGAAGACCATTTCGTTAGGGGGACAACATCGGAGCATCCCCTGGGCAGATACCATCGGAACGTCCCCTGTGAGGATGTCATCGGAACGAAACACCCCCTCGTTGATTTTTCCACAATCTCCTACCTGGTACACGTTTTTGTTTTTCTGTCGCCCAAAACAAATCTAAACGCGAAAAAAAAAAAAAAAAACTCTCGCGCGCAGCGGTATCTCCATGGTATGATCGACCTAGCGGTGCGCTCGCTGGACCCCACGACGGAAGACATCTCCAGGGAATCCTACCAGGCGATGCACCCCAACCCGTCACGCGCGCACCAGGTGAGACCTACAAAATGCATCTCTGAAATGTTGCTTTGATCGATCAAGAACGTCTATTTCAATCAACAAGTGGTTCGAAACGGGCCATGCACATATCGATTTCCACCCCCCTCCCCACCTCCCTTCATGTGACCCGCCGGACATCTCACGGCGCTTCGCGCTTGGTGCGAGCCAATGTCTGCCTGGTCGATCAAAACCCGACATGCTCCTTCCCCGACATTGTAGGCATGCGAGGGTCTATGGTCATATACCACTACGGTAATGCATGAGATCGAGTACATCTCTCATACCGAGTACACCCCCCCCTCCCTCCTCCCTCTCTCTCCACCCCCCCTCAAAAACAACCACCGCCGCTTCAAACAGGAAATCGGGGGGTACACCCAAGCCTTGGCGGAGCAAGGCTTCCTCCTGACCCACTGGGAGGTGGTTCGAGATCTGTGGATGGATTCCCTCAGGAGTTCTCCGTACATGGAGGCGTATGAGCTGCAGAACATGGAGCTGGGGACTGAGAGCGCGCTCTATCGGTTCTTCACGCAGCACGTGGTGACGCCGGCCGTGGCCGCCATCAACGCCATGGACAAGGTGTACGAGGACTCTTCTAACGCCGAACTGGTGAGTAGTCGTGGGTGGTGGTGGTGAACGTAGCAGTGGTAGGCGGGTTTCATTTGTGAATATGCGATTGTTTTTTTTTTTACCAGATTTACAACCGCCCTACTCGGGTCTATCGACGACGTTCATCGCGCGACATCACGCGCGCGCATCGTGGCATACGTAGCTGCATCTCGGCCAAAGCATCTGATGAGGTCGTAGGTTCATGTCTCCAGCCTTGACGCGCACTATTACGGGGGACCATAGTTAATAGGACCAAATATTGTTAGTAGAAATTGTTAAATATATAGGTTTCTATGTATACCACAGGTCCTATTAACTATGGTCCCCCGTAATAACGGGCGTACGGTATCAGGAGTGGAGAAGGTGTCGACGAACGCGTATGGAAGACCCGTTCTACGATATAGAGGTAGCACATTTCCGCTATTCTGTTTCTGAAAGACGGGATGCCAATCTTGATTTCGCGAAAAATCGTTTTCTGGACTCGGGCCATGGTATTATTCGCCGCGATGCAATGTGATGTTTTGCTGAAGTCAGGTTTCGGGTGAGGTACCGAGCAGCTCCTTAACCCTTTTAGAACCGCAGTCTCGTTTTGGGGACAAACCACTCAAACTTCAAGTAGTTTGTCCCCAAAACGGGACTGCGGTTCTAAAGGGGTCAAGTGAGGAGCCTCATAAAATTTAGGGTGGGTGAACCTGCATCGTAGAACGCCTCGGAAATGGTGATGGAAGTAGTGGGGTGGTGGAGGAGGATGGTGGTTGCGGTCGTGGGAGTGTACGCCAAGTCTTTCCTCTCGCCACCCCCCCAAATAGCCAAGGCGAAGAAGAAAAAAAAAAAACTCTCGGGCAGCCCCTGCTCCCAAAAGGCTATAAGCGGGTTCTTGGGGTCTACAACAGCAAAAAAAAAACAAGAGCAAAACAAGACGAAACACGTTTTTCGTCGTCTATCGGAATTGTCGGGTCACGAGAGGGTCTGTTGTGGTCGTGCGTGCGGCGACAGCGCGTACCATACTTCCAAGTACATCAATGACGCGAGCCCTCCCCCCCTCTTCCCCACGCCACCTTCCTTCCGCAGGTCGCGGAGTCTTGGCTCCCGTACTCGAACAACTCCAAGGCGCAGTGGGCCGTCGGAGTCGAGGTCTACGCCAGGCTGTTCTCTCGCCACCCCGAGATCGTCCCGCTCTTCCGCTGCGCCGACATGGACTCCCTGTCCAAGCGCCTCTCCGACTTGCTCCAGATTGTTGCCATGTCCTTCGGAGACATGTGGACGGTAAGAAAAAGGCGTGCGGGGGGGGGGGGGGGGGGGGGGGGGTAAAAAAGCGTTTCGTTTTATAGAGGGCACGTCGGGTGGTTCGTTTTTTAGGAGATGAGAGTGTGTCAAGTATGTTTGTTTTTTTTCAATATGTACTACCAGGTACTTTTTTTGGGGTAGGGAGGGGTGGGGGGAGGGGGGGTCAGGCCTAAGCGCCTATTTAACGTACCTTCAGATGGTCGCCGTGTCCTCCGGAGGCATGTAGATGGTGATACAATGGGAGGGAGAGTATGTAGCATGTTGCGTTTTTTTGTTCGGAGAGGGGGGGGGGGTGTGTACTTCACGGGGGAGGCAGGCACATTGTTTAGGGGATGGGGGGGGGGGGGGGGGGGGGGGGTGGAGGCTCGTATCTGTGGGCACCCTGCACCGTGGGTGTCCCGCTATAAAGGACAGGGGGTCTGCATGGGGGTGCGTCGAGCCACTCGATCTCTCTAAAGCACGAACTTGTGTTGCACCGGAGTGGGCTTTTTATGCCAGGTAGCTTGTAAACCGCCCCGTGCTTCCAATTCCAAGCCTGTTGGCCTCCGGCCTTCTCTAGAAACGCAAGGCCATGCCCTTGCCGGGGTAGTGGACTTGTTCCCAACTGCAGCAGTGCTCCTCCCAAACCGATTGCTCTTGCAGACCGTGAGTCCTATCCCCATCGGCCCCCCGCTTCCCACCGCCAACGAGCGCGCATATAACCCCCCCCCCCCCCACCCCCCTCCCCGAACCCTGGCCTCGCGTTTTTTGCGGAGCAGATGATGCCCGCGATTCGGCAGCTCGGAGCCGCGCACGCCGACCTTGGCCTTCCGTGCAGCGCTCACGCCAAGCTCAGCGAGGTGATTGTTACGGGGGGCCATAGTTAACAGGACCAAATATTGTCAGTAAAAATGGTTAAACATGTAAGTTTTTATGTGTACCATATGTCCTGTTAACTATGGCCCCCCGTAATAGTAGTTCGAATGAAGGCCCTTAAGAATACGGCTTCAGTTTCTCATTTCAAGAGCTATGTTCACGGGTCGGGTCGAACTTCGCGGGTCGGGCAAGGGTGACCCGGCCCGACCCGGCCCGTGGGAGTCCGACCCGAGCCGCACTCGATCAGACCCGTGGTGTTTTCACACACTATCCGCGTTGAGCGCTGGGAAATTTTAGGTCGGATAGACCCGCATCTATCTATTGTGTTTTTCCGGCGGTTGTTTGATAGTGCTGTCGCCGAGACTGGGAACACAGATGGACGGAGCAAGGGCAACGATAAATAGGGGGCAGGTAGCGCTCTGTTCGGGGGCTGGGATTGAACGAACAGGTCGACGATTTTCCGGTCAGAAAAAATTGAACTGAGTACTATAATAGTATTTTTTTTCCTGCTTTGGTTCTTTGATTTTAGTGTATACCCCCCCCTGCCCCCCCCGCTGTCTGTAACTATAGGAAAAAAGAAAAGTCGGGTCGTTTTGTCGTTAATCTCTCAACCTCCGTGTTTAACCTCCGAAAAAAAAGCAGAAATTCTTGAATTCATACTATTACGGGGGACCATAGTAAATAGGACCAAATATTGTCAGTAAAAACCTGTAAATATATACCCTGGTAGGTTTTTGTGTGTACCGTAGGTCCTATTTACTATGGTCCCCCGTAATATGAACAATATGGGACATGAAGGATATACACTTCATCCACCCGTGCCTTTGCTTTGTTTCAGAGTCGTCTATCCGTTTGGCACGTGTTTCCTGCAGTTAATCTGGCACAGCGCACCTCGTAACGGCAGAGATTCCGATCCTCCCGACGCGCGAACAATTTCCCCGGTAGACAACAATAAAGGGAAAAAAAAAAAAATCGGAAACGAAAATTCAGTCGGACGGTGCAAATACTGTCTGTACGTAAACACTACACCACGCGTTGCGTTGTTTTTTTTGTTGGCATTTTTTTTTTACAGCGTAAAAATATGAGCTTGCCTCACTTCCGCAAAATCATATGGTGGTTGCCCTCAAAAATGTTACAGGTGCTAATGGAGGTTCTCGCAGAGAAGTTGCCAGGCTTTTCTTTCCCCTCCAGTGGACCGGGGGCGGAGGAGGAGAAGTGCCGAAAGCTTCGGAGGCTCTGGGGGCAGGCCTGGCAGCGTACGGCGACGCAGGTGGGTTTGGTGGGGACTAGGTGGTCAGCTAGCTGCCTGGCGGCTTGGTGGATGGATGGGTGGGTGACTCGGTTCGCCGATTGGTTTGCTGGTTGAGTGGCTGCTTGGTCGTTTGGTTCGGTGGAGGGTGGGTTGATTGGCTGCCCGACAACGTGTTCGGATGCCTCGTTGGCTTGGGTTGGGTTTTGATAGATGGTAGTTGATTTGGCTGACGCGACGCGAATGATTCGTCGAGTGACGCGAACAAACGTTCTCCGAAGCCGTTTTTGGTCCAAAAAATTAGCCGCCGCCCCTGGTAGGCATCGATCGCTCCAGAGCGCGCCGAAAAAGTAAGTGGTGAACTACCCTCGAAAAGATCATCGGTGTCCACTCCATGATCTAGGTCGTTTAACCCTTTTAGAACCGCAGTCCCGATTTTGGGGAGAAACTACTCGAAATTTGAGTGGATTGTCCCCAACACGGGACTGCGGGTCTAAAAGGGTTAAGGGCACATGGAATTATCTGATCTGAAGGATCTATCCTCGGGTTGCCCAGTTCGAAAGACCCGAACGTAGTCTGCATGATACACACACAGGGCACGGTTCGAAGGTTGGATCTGTACGTGTACAGATAGATCATCTGTACACAACGGGTGGGGTCACGGAATTAACCCCTTTAGAACCGCAGTCCCGTTTTGGGGACAAACTACTTGAAATGTGAGTGGTTTGTCCCCAACACGGGACTGCGGTTCTAAAAGGGTTGAGCTCTAGACGCGACGTCGCTGTTGGCGAAAAACTCTGAAAATATTTTCGATGTGTTCTGCGTTATAGGTGAGGCTGCCGATGGACCACGCAGAGAGGCTGGTATCCAAGGCATACGGCTGGATCGATCAGGCGGCTCACGAGCTTTGCTGGGACGAGGGGTACACCAAGACGCGGAAAGGTAAGACGAGAGGAAATGCGGTAGACCGCTGGTGCGCACAGCAATGCGGAAGTAGGCTACCGGCGCTGCTACAATGCGGCAGTAGACTACTGGTGCGACTATACAGCAATAGAATATTGGTGCTACAATACAACAGTATACTATTGCTGGTACATTAATGCAGCAGTAGACTACTGGTGCAACAGTACAGCAGTAGACCATTGATGCTACGATACGGCGCAGTAGACTACTGCTGGTACAACAACACAGCAGTAGGCTACTGATACACCAAGACGCGAACGGGCGAGGGAAATACAGTAGGCTACTGGTAGCACAACGATAGAGTAGTAAACTGCTGGTTGACCAAGACGCAAACTTTAGAGTTGATATTACGGGGGACCATAGTAAATAGGACCAAATGTTGTTAGTAAAAATACGGAAATATATTCAAGATAGGTTTTGTCTCCGCCGTAGGTCCTATTTACTTTGGTCCCCCGTAATGGGTTGATTGATTGATAGATTGATTATTTGATTGATTTGACATTTTTCGGAGTGATTGCTTGTTTGATCGGTTGCTTGTCTCCGTCCAGGTGCCATCTACAACGAGGTGGTGAACCGAGGGACGTACTCCCACACGGCGGAGGAGCTAGTGCACGGCGCGCGCGTTTGTTGGAGAAACAGCGCTAAGTGAGCGACCATCAATAGCTAATATTGTTCAGCTCGCCTCCCGACAATATAGCGTAGATGCCATTCCAAATTTAAACCGAATATCCTTCCGTAAATCAGCAGTATCCCTCATACGCTTCTCTGCTGCAAGCCGTTTCCCAATTTCCACTCCCCACGTCATTTCTATCAGCCACTACATACAGCAGTAGTTGTCGTTCGACTTATTGTGTAACGTACTTTAGGGGCGGCATTCGTGATCCGCTCGCACCTCCCTCCTCCTTTTTATATTCCCCTCCCCCCGGCCCGCCCTCCCTTCGTGCGACTCGCCCAACACCTCACGGCGCTTCGCGCTCGGTGCAAGCAACTTTGTCGTGGTCCATGAAAATCCGAAAATCCGACGTGCTCTGTCCCGGTATGGTAGTTATGCGAGGGTCTATGGCCATACGGCTACGGCCATGGTTGATATCGAGTACACCCCCCCCGCGCGCGCGTGTTCATTTCATCGGATTTCCAATTTTATGTTTAATTCTCTGCCTACGACGACGTGTCGTATGTGTTCCAGCCCGACGCATGTACTGCTGTAACACCGCAAAAAGTCTGTCTGTACCTCACACTCGCATAATGATTGTTATTTTCTCTTGTCACGGGTGTTGTTTCTGGCATATGGATTGACAGCGTCGAATTAATTGACGCATATCAGAGTGTTGCTGTTGTTGATGTTGCTGTTGCGTTCGTCACCCTGCAGTGGACAGCCCGACCTGTACCGATGACCTCTCTCGAGAAAAAAAGGAACTAAACAAACCAAAAAAGGAAACCTCTTGGACTATTAATAGGCCACAGTAGCCTATTGGACTACAGTAGCCTATTGGACTGCAGTAGCCTATTGGACTGCAGTCGCCGATTGGACTACAGTAGCCTGTTGGTCTACAGTAGCCTATTGGATTACAGTAGCGTTTATGATTTTAGTAGCCTATTGGACTACAGTAGCCTAGATGATTATTGTAGCCTATTGGACTACAGTAGCCTTAACGTTGGTCACTCATGAACATTCCCCGAAGGAAGAAAATCGAGGGAAAACCGAAACAATTGTGTTCGCTTGTGTCGATGTTGCCTCTTTGGGTTTTTCCGAAGATGCATCGGGAGGATCGCGTGGAATACTCTCCTGGTCAGAGATAAGCGCCATGTGACCGAGCTTGACGAGATGTTCGCCGAGTGCATGGAGCACCAAAGACTCGCCATGGGAGACGGGAGGTGAAGCATTAAACCATTTGTTCCAGGTTAAACCGATAGTGCTGTGTTGTGCTGAATACCACTGTTGTGGGTAGTGGTGCAGAAGTAGTAGCTATTAATAGTAGTAGTAGTAGTAGTAGTAGTAGTAGTAGTAGTAGTAGTAGTAGTAGTAGTAGTAGTAGTAGTAGCAGTAGCAGTAGCAGTAGCAGTAGCAGTAGCAGTAGCAGCAGCAGTAGCAGTAGCAGTAGCAGTAGCAGTAGCAGTAGCAGTAGTCGTAGCAGTAGCAGTAGCAGTAGTAGTAGTAGTAGTAGTAGTAGTAGTAGTAGTAGTAGTAGTAGTAGTAGTAGTAGTAGTAGTAGTAGTAGTAGTAGTAGTAGTATTAATAGTAGTAGTAGTAGTAGTAGTAGTAGTAGTAGTAGTAGTAGTAGTAGTAGTAGTAGTAGTAGTAGTAGTAGTAGTAGTACTAGTAGTAGTAGTAGTAGTAGTAGTAGTAGTAGTAGTAGTAGTAGTAGTAGCAGTAGTAGTAGTAGTAGCAGTAGTAGCAGTAGTAGCAGTAGCAGTAGTCATATTAGAAGTAGCAGTAGCAGTAGCAGTAGCAGTAGCAGTAGTATTAATAGTAGTAGTAGTAGTAGTAGTAGTAGTAGTAGTAGTAGTAGTAGTAGTAGTAGTAGTAGTAGTAGCAGTAGTAGTAGAGCAGTAGTAGTAGTGTAGTTGTAGTAGCAGCAGTAGTAGCAGTAGTCGTAGTAGTAGAAGTGCTCAAAATCTCACGTCGGTAGCAGCCTCTTCTTCGGAGTGAAGTGCACTATTAATATTACGCGGAGCAAGAGTGGGGATATGGCAGTAGAAGTGAAACTACGTGTGGTATCAATAGTAGTAGTTGTAGCAGCAACCCCCCCCCCTCCCCTTCGACCTTATATCTGTTTCACCTCTCCTTTTTTGGCCAGTCCTCCCCCACCATGTTCGTACACTTCCGCCCCCCTCACCTCCGCCCGCTCCGTCCCTCTGCATGTCTCTCGTGTCTTTGGCCGTTCCACACACCCCCACCCCCTCCCGCTCGTGTCTCTGCTTGTTCTCTTGTTAATCTTCCTCCGAAATTGGATAAAAACCCTAACGCTGCCGCGCCATGCGACCCTTGCAGCATCAAGTCCGTCATGACGGTTTTCAGGGCTCAGGTGTGTGGTCCTCCCCTGGTATTAGGTGTCACCCCCCCCCCCCCCCCCCCCTCACTCCCTGGATGTTTTTTCGTGGCCGTTACGTTACGCCTCGCCTCGCCACCCATCAATACCAAATCCCCCCTCGCTCCCCCCCTCCCCCCCCCCCCCAATTCACCCCTCTCCAACCCCTGGTTTTGTTTTTTCACCGCTATGCAACGCCGCAACTCTTCATAATCAGGCCCCTGGAGAGCGCATGGGCCTCCGTTTCTGGAACTCTCAGTTGGTAAGATTTTTTTTCTCTTTGTTTTGCTTTCTTTCCGAGTACAGCATTCTTCAGTTCTCGTTTTTTTTTGCAGGAATATATTTCGCATTATTTTTTGTTTTGTTTTTGAAGCGTTTATGGTCAGTGTTTTTTTTTTTTTTTTTTTGGTAGCATCGCTGTCTTTCGGTTTTGACTTTGTACGGGTTGCGTTTTCCTTCTTCTTTTTTTTTTGTGAAGAGTTTCTCTTAAGCTGGTTAGGTTTGTTTTCCTGTTTTTGAGGCCACTGAGCTCCGCTGTGCCCGTCTTCTCCGCAAGCCAACCCATGTTTTTTAGCTCGCGCCACATGGCACGAGATCGGTGTTGGTTCTAGGTCTACAACTCTTGCCGTGTCATGTTTTCATATTCCATCCCATTTGTAATAGGCTGCCTGCCTCCTTTCGAACTCCTGTGAATATAAATAGCCGTACCTCAGGCCTGGCTCCTCGTTGCGCACGGTGCCGTGCCTGGCTTCGTTTATGTTGCCCGCTTTCTTCGGCGCCTCTTGAATTGATATATTGGTATTACGATACTTGTTTTTTTTTTTATATTTTTATCACGATTCCGATATATTGATATTGATATTACGATACTGATGTATTGATATTTATATTACGATAACTGATGAATAAAGTGATATTACGATACTGATATATTGATACTACGACACGTAACAGACAAATCGGAAAAATGGAAACGAAGCCTAAAATGAGAACCAAGCCGTATCTCCAGAACCATGTGGTGTATCAGATAACCAAAATGATCCTGCGAAACCCCTTGGCCAGCCCTGTGAGAGGAGCTCGTCAGAACGGTCATGCTCCATCTCGTGCCTTCGGGTGGGCGCAAAAAGCGATATACGCTGGCTCTATTGTGATTTCTCTAGATGCTGGCTACCGCGGCGATGCCGAGGACTTCCAGCCTGAGCGACAGCTCATTCGAAGGCTGCTGTACAGCCCCACAGGACTGTCAATTTTTTTTGTTGGAGTTGTACACAATTGGTTTGCTTTCTAAAAAAACACTTCCGTTCCCATTTTTGGTTTCGTTCCCATTTTTCCGATTTGTCTGTTACGTGCTGATATAGGGAGTATCATCCTTCCATTTTTCGCCGCTTGGCGCCTCTATTCCAATCACCACCATCCACCTATAAAACTGATTACCATGTGCTTTTATTAGTGTTAAGAGTTCAATCGCTTCAAAGACGCGGGAGGTGCCATCGACCAGAACTGGACACTGGACAACATTGCAGCGGTACCAAATAAAGCAGTCCCCCGTATAAATGATACTGCTGAGTGCCAACCGAGAGGTTTCACCAATCAAGGCGGAAAGGGTGGCTGACCCATAAATATTTGATAGGTTTTGTTGATGGTGTGTTGATATCCGTCTGCTCGCCCGACCGATGCTCTCCACGTGCGCTGCATGACGGGGGGGAAAAAAAAACAAAAAACAAAAAACAAAAAACAAAACAGACTCGATATGCCGCCTACAAAATGCCGGACGGGTCGGTGATGGGCGACAAGGCCAACCTGGCCCTCACGGAGGCCGTGGTCGACAACGGTTGGGTGCCGCCGGAGCCGAAGGGACACTTCGACATCCTCCCGATCGTGATCGAGACTGACGCCGGAGAGATCAGGATGTTCGACGTACCTCCCGAGTGCGCCAGGTGATAATGGTCGGTGCTGGTGTTGAAGTTGAAGTTGAAGTTGAAGATTCGTTTGATGTTGGGGGTTGTTGTTTTTTTGCGTGAAGCTGTGAAGTTGAGATGGGTGTTGGGAGTCGCGGTTGAAGTGAAAAGTTTTCGGTTGAATTTGATGCGATCAAAAGCTGATCGTTCGGGTTGCAGTTGCTTCGCTCACCACCCATTCGAGGACACGCTTGACACACAAGGTGTACAGGACCTAATATTACGGGGGACCATATTGAGTAGGACCTACGGTGAATACAAAAACCTACGTATTTCCCTATTTTTACTACAGCAACAATATTTGGTCCTATTTACTATGGTCCCCCGAAATAGCTACCATCCTCAACCCTTAGCCATTCAGGCCAAATCTCGAATAGGTCGTAAACTCTACTGGTTGGAGTGGAATTTTCGGTTGGAGTTGAAGTTGAAGGTTCCTTTTCGGTTGAAGTTGAAGTTGAAGTGGGATCTTCTGTTGAAGTTGGACTCGGCAACCGATGGGTGCCGCCGGAGCCGAAGGGACACGTCGGCGCCCTCCAGGCCGCGCTAGAAGCCGGCTCCGGTAGGGGGAGAGACGGGTGTCCGATGTGCCGCCCGCGTGCGCCAGGTAGTATAGTGGTGGTGGTGGTGGTGGTAGCGGAAGCTGGGACTGAGCCAAAATAAAGAGGGAAAGGTCGTCGGCTGTGCTGGTGGGGATGATGAAGATGGTGGTGGTGGTGGTGGTGGCCGCTTTGGCAATGGCCGCGAGGGGAGCAATGGTACTGCGTGTGCCGACCCATGATGCCGCTACCTTGGTGCTGCTGCTGCTGCTGCTGTGGGGATGCAACATGAAGCCTACCTCCGGTCTGTGGTCATACAACTACAGCAATGCATGGTATCGAGCACAGTCCCCCGCGCCCTCCCTCCCGCGCAAAACAAGACCCCTCCCAGCCTCATCTCACCCCCCCCCCCCCCCCCCCCATCCTCCACTCCATAACTGCCCTCTCCCACCTCTTCCAGAGAGGTCCCGATGGAACACCCTGACCACCCGGAGTTCGCGAAACTGGGGTTGAAGTGGGGAGCCGTGCCTTCCATTACCAGTAAGCGTTGAGCCTAAACGTTTGAATCTGGTCTTCGCCGGGTGCTGCGATACTAGCGGTAGCAATTGCTGGACGAAATATGTATGACTGCTGCTGACGAGCTCCGCAGTATGGTTGTTGAAATACTCTTGTACGCTAAAAGAGAGAAAAAAGGCAGTGTGTATCTAGGCCATAACATGTTGAATGGAGAAAAATCGGGAGCCAAAACGCCTGAATTTTTCTATCCCAAGAAATATCGAAGTTTTACTTTATTTGGTTCAATTCTTTTGTATTGTTTTTGTATCTTCCTCTTTTTTGTTGCCGATGCTGCTGTTGCTCACCTCCTGTCGTCCGTTGGTCAGACTTCACGATGAACCTCGGAGGCATCGACTACACGGCCTGCCCCTTCAATGGTTGGTTCATGAACACCGAGGTAAATATCCACATACACGCGAATCAACCAACCAATCAAGCAAATCTGTGAGAATCGGGAAAAAATCTGTTCGTGTGTTTTATTATCAGGAGATCCACTCGTTTGGGTACGTCAACACCTATAGAGGCCTAAACGTACCGGAAGCGTTCCGTTTACAGGTCCAGATGTACCGGTTTTAGGTCCAAGTGAACCGGATTTAGGCCTGAATCTTCCGATTTTAGGCTTGAATGTGCCAGCCAATGGGCCAAGCCACTGCCTTCTAGGTTAGCGTCCTTCTGATTGCGCCTTGTTGGTTGATAAACTCCAAGGTACACGTTATCAGATGTATCAATCAAAGGAATTGGGGAGAGGCGGGGGGGGGGGGTACTCATTTGTTTATTGCCTTGGTCATTTGGCCATTGACCACGCACCCTTTTTCGAGATGGAGCACCGTTCCTACTCCTGTTAAAGAGACACCTCTCATCATCAGTTGGGCGGGGAGTACTCGATCTCATGCACGGCCGTAGCCGTATGGCCATAGACCCTCGCATCCCTACATTGCCGGGACGGAGCACGTCGGGCTCTCATCGACCAGGCGAGAGGGGCCTGGGGAACGGGTTGGGTTCCCAGCGTTAGTAATGTGCATACGCGACGAGAAACAATTGGCGAAGGGCCATGTTGGAGAAGATGACCGGAGGTATACTGTTAATAGACCGGTACTTCACGTATTTTGTTTTAACGCGCACTTTTGCTCCCCATGCCCCCCGCCTCCCCCTTCTGGTATAAATTGGATGCGGCCATCCAACGAAGAAAGTCCGCCTCACAAGGTAGTTCTCGGTCGGATGCAGCTCACCATTCATGCGACTCGCCCTCGCCCTCGGTGCGAGCAATCCATCTCTGTATCGTGGGTGAAAGCCCGACGTGCTCCGTCCCGGCATTATGGACACGCGAGGGTCTAAGGCCACACGCTTCACCGCCATGCATGAACATGGACACCCCGCCCCCCCTGTCTCCTGTTGATCCACCTCCTGCCCTCCCCCGCCTGCCGAAAACGTTCGTTCACGTGGTGCCGAAAGGTTGCGCGCGACCTGATGGAGGACGGGAGGTGCGGGCGTTCCCACGACATCGCCAAGAGCTTCGGCATCAAGGTCTCCGACACCGACCCCTTCTGGAAAGACCGCATGTTCCTCGAGCTCAACTACGCAGTGAGTCTTACGACGCAGTAGACGCATGCTGCGTATATCGTCCTTTTTTTTGTCAGGGGACGTGTACGTGGCCGCACATCAGAGACGCGCATCACGTGTACTATTCTTTGCTTATTTGTCTTCATTTTTTTTTACCGAGGCGTTTAACCACCAAAACCAATTTATATATTAAACCCGACGTACACCGTGCCAAAACCAACGCACAAAAAAACACAGGCGCATTGCCGGCCGCAAAAACCAGCGTACATACCCACAGTCGATTTTTATATACCAAAACCGGCGCATATCCGCCTAAACCGACGAACGACCGCCAAGTCCGACGTGTGCCAAAAACGAACGCACAAAAACAGGCTTATAATATAACCATCAAAACTATCAATACCTGGTATCATATATATATACAACAATCAATTTTTACGTGGCAAAACCAACGCAAATCCACAAACACCGACGGCAGGTGGTGCGTTTTTTTTCCTCCGATGTCGGGGATCGGGGACCTCCGTCGTTCTTAGTACAGCAGTAGTTTTTTCACGCTGAGCGATCGGACGAATACTGTAGTGCCGGCTGTGACTGAATAGTGCCGACTGCCCGCTTTAATCGTGCCGGTATTTGTTGGCACTATGTGATATCACAGAGGGACCACCACTACTGCTACGGCGGACCATAGTTAATAGGACCAAATATTGTTATTACGGGGGACCATAGTTAATAGGGCCAAATATTGAAGGTAGAAATGGTTAAATATATAGGTTTTTATGTATACAACAGGTCCTGTTAACTATGGTCCCCCGTAATAGTAAAAAATAGTTAAATATATACCTGGTAGGTGTTTGGGTATACCATAGGTCCTATTAACTACGGTCCCCCGTAACACTGCTTCTGTATTGATATTCCATGGCGTCAACTTTACCGGCGTCTCAACCAAAAACCACACACACACACACGATTTATGTCCGATAAAAAAACCGACGGCAGGTGGTGCACTCCTTCCGGAAGGACGGCGCCTCCATCGTGGACCACCACACCGCCTCCCAGCAGTTCATGACGCACGACCTCCGGGAGAAGAGGGAAGGGAGGGAGTGTCCCGCCCAGTGGAGCTGGATCGTACCACCCCTGGGAGGTTCGCTGACACAGGTTTTTCACCACGAGATGCGCCACTTCAATAAGGACCCCCGCTTCGTCTACCAGGTTAGGCGTGGTAGATTGGATGCGGTGGGGGGTTGTGGGGACGGAGGGCGGGGGATGTTTGATGAGTAGGGGCGGGGAGGGGGGGAGGAGGGGCTGTCGTTGCGGTTGTTGTCATTTCTACGAGGTGAACCACTGTCGTAGCCCTCAATCTGCTAGTGCTACGCGATCGGCACGACAGCTTCCAACACCATGCTGCGACGAAACTCCGTTCTATTACGGGGGGCCATAGTTAACAGGACCTATGATACACATAAAAACCTATATGTTTCACCATTTTTACTAACAATATTTGGTCCTGTTAACTATGGTCCCCCGTAATAGTCTCCGTTTCTTTCTCTTGTGTGTTCCTCCCGCCACTCTCCCGGGCTATCCCTTTCCCCGTCAAATCCCTCTCCTTCGATATTACCACATCCACCTACCTCCGTCACGCCCCTGCCTCGCTACCTGCGGCTTATATCTCCTCGCCCTCTCCCTTCCGAATAGCCCACCCCTATCTCACCCCCCCCCCCCCCCCCGCCCTCCGGTTAAACTCCTCCGTGGCCGCTATCCGTTGCTCATGATGTCCGCACATTCGTACGATCCCATTGCAGGCCGAGATGTACGCTGTCAAGCGCTCTACCCACTCCCCCGTTAGCTCCAGCGCGGCCGCGGTCGGCAAGGCGGCGCGGAAGCGCGTGTTGGTGCTCTACGGCTCGGAAACAGGAACCGCGGAGGGCTATGCTTACCAGACGGCGGGCAGGCTTCGCGCCTTCGCATGCCACGTGAGACACGTTGGATGGTTGGATGGGTGGGGGGGGGGGTGTACTCGATAGGAGAGATGTACTCGATCTCATGCATGGCCGTAGTCGTATGACCATAGACCCTCGCATCCCTACAGTGCCGGGACGGAGCATGTCGGGTTTTCACCGACCAGGCAGACATCGCAAGCCCGAAGCGCCGTGAGATGTCCTACTAAGAACCGCTTGTGAGGCGGACTTGCCTATGGACGACAGCTTCACTGACTTAATTTTAGTTTCGGGTGTAGGCAATTCCAGAGACAGCAATGGGAGTACTACGTAACTGCCATGGTGTGGGGGGGGGGTTATTCGGATGGGGCAGCCGAGGGGGAGGGGGGGGGGCATATTTGAGGTTGGGGAAGATTTCACACGTCTGGAACAGACCAACCACCCCTCGTATAGTTGATCTTGATCCTAACCCGCTGCTGTGATACTTTGTGCGAAATCAGAGTGTGCCGTAGCACACCGATAGCAGTACGGTAACCTTTGCCGTGCCCTCCATCCACAACAACGAACCAGAATTAAAGCGCCATTTTGTTCTTATTTTGTCGTAGTGCGCAGATTGTCTCCCAAAGACGCACGGCGAAGCCGCGCTCGAGTCGAGCCTTCGCGCCAGGAACATGGTTAGGGTTGGCGTTGGGGTCGGCGCCTTCTCGTGATTTTTGTTGAAAAGGAAATATCCGAAAGCACGTAAAGCCCGCAAAAGCTCTTTTGACACTCTTTTAGTACCCTATCTCGTATGATTAGTGTGCCAAAGACCGGTAAAAACGCCTCCGTCCTAGGCCATGCAGAGTATTTGTACGAACTTCCATCCAGGAACAGGCGATGTGTAGAACAAATCGTGCGTATTCAGGGATGCATCTTCCCTGAAAGATATACGTGTGGATCAATCTTCTCAAGCGGGATCGAATCATCACACAGCTTGCAAAGGCCTGTGTGAAAACCGGTGGCCTCTCCGACGTGTTGATAGGTTTCTCCTCTGGACCGTGTCGACCTCTCGGAGCTGACGGCCCCCGACGTCCATGCCGTTCTGGTGCTGATGAGCACCTTCGGGGACGGCGGGATGCCTAACGGTGCAAAGCGTTTCTACGAGAAGGCGAAGGGCCTCGCCCCAGGGGCGCTCAATGGCGTCAGGTGAGAGCGAGCGAGAGCAACGTTGTTAAAAGTGTTTTCAGGCCGATGGTTTCACCGAGTTATGTTTGTACCAATGCACACGCGTATGTACCTTCCCGGTATGGGTGGAGACTTCGAGTACTTCCAGATAATGCGTAGATGGATGACGATTACAACGCCGTGTCAATCACCCGTACGAATTTGACTGCTGGGAATTTTGGGCTCGAGGGCTGGACGAAAACAGGAAGATGATATTTTTTATATACCTGGTATATATACCAGTTAGAAGGTTGTATTATTCTGTACCGTGCGTTTTATTTAAGGTCAGGTCGAAGTTTAGCTTCCAACTTCTAGGTGGAGTTCGAGGTGAAGTGTGGCGTCGCCTTGGCGTTGCTTGGAAGGTTGAAGTGCAACTTCAACTTGAGTTGAAGTGAAACTTCAACTTGAGTTGAAGTGAAACTTCAACTTGAAGCTCACAACTATAGCCCGAAGGGCAACTCCGAGTCGAACTTTATTTTTTTAGCCCAAGTTCATCCAGGAAGTTGAAGGGAAAATATATTCAATTTGAATTTCCACTAAAGTTTGAAGGGCAACTTCAAATTGAAGTTCAACTTGAAGACCTATCGACTTGGAAGAATGGCCACTTGAAGTTCACCTTTCAAAATCGACGTGGAAAACACGAACGTGCAGGTACTCCGTAATGGCGCTGGGCTCCTCCGCCTACCCAGACTTCTGCAAAGCCGGGAAGACCATGGACACTCTTTGGAGACGGCTAGGAGCCGTGCCCCTCACCAAGATTCAGCTGGGCAACGAGCTTGACGGCCAGGCGAAATCCATCCGAGACTGGCAGGTGCGGATATATGAAAACGAGAGAGGCGTGTCTTATTTGCGGGGGGGTGGAGGATCTTAACGACCTGGGATGTGCATACGTCAAGGACGGACAGCCGTCGAAGACGGACAGCCGTCAAGGACAGTCAGCCGACTTGTGCTAGGGTGGGAGTAGTAGCACCTATAGTAGTATGTTGTTTTTGGGGTCTATATACCCCCCCCCCCCCCCAAAAAAAAAAGTCCTGCTTGAGATAAAAAGACCGGCCCATGGAATTGGACAAACGATAAGACTCTTCAGTTGATGGCAGAGAGAAGGCCTGTTTTCGTGGATGGCAACGATATGGCTAGCCTTCTCGGATAGCAACGATAAAGAAAGCTTTCGAGGGTGGCAACGATATGGCATGCATTGTTGGACGATTTAAAAGGCACGCCTTACTGGATGGCAACGATAAGGCACGCCTTATTGAATGGCAACGATAAGGCACGCCATATTGGATGGCAACGACAAGGCACAACTAACGATAAGGCATGCCTTATTGGTCAGTTGTCTGAGCCCCTAAACCTGCCAGAACCGCAGTCTCGCTTAGGGGACAAACCACTCTAATTTTAAGTAGTCTGTCCTCCAAACGGGACTGCTGTCATAAAGTGAAAGCGTTAAACAGCCCCGTATGTTAGCACGCGTCAGCCGTCAAGGGCGGTCAGCCGTCGAGGGCGGTCAGCCGTCAAGGGCGGTCAGCAGTCAAGGAATTTCCTGCTAAAAAAAATAGTCCTCCCACCCCTCATCTCCCCCGTCGTCTCGATCCTCCAACTTTTCGATCTTTCAGCCATGTGGAATACTGCTTCGAAGCAATTTGTACCGTCTGGTTCGCAACGTTCTTGGTTGCATTTACGCGTTTCTTTCAATATGTATGTTGATGATTGTCCCAGAGGCGATATATTTCGTTCATCCTTGTCCCATGCCGTATCATTTCGTTCCTGTTCTTCAATTACCCTTTTAGAACCGCAGTCCCGTTGTTGGGGACAAACCACTCAAACTTCAAGTAGTTTGTCCCCCAAACGGGACTGCGGTCCTTAATGCGGTTCTAAAGGGGGTTTTATGTCCTGGTTCGTTTTTTTGTGCGAGTATTGTTTTTTTTTTTTTTTCCTGTTTTTGTTCCTTTTGTTTGCGTACAAGGTATGTCATTGCCACTTTGTTTCCCTTTTTTCTTAGGTTTAGTGTGTTCACTTTTTTTAATGTTCTTGTTTGTGATCTCAAAGTTCGTCTTTCCTTCTGCCTGTTCAAACGTTCGTGTCTGTACCACAAGACTATTGCGCAGCACGTAGTACCAGCAATTTCGTTGTACTGCTGTGTTCATTGTATTTCGTAGGGCTCACACCGCGTGCGCGCATCCTTGATTGACACTGCCGTAAGTTATTGATAGCGCATCAATGTGTTTTCACCCAATCACACTGATTCGTCGATGCATTCATTATGACAGCATCACCTGGAGTAGATGTGTGCTGGTTTTCTTCACATTCAACCCTAATCTCAACCCGTCGACATCCAGCACAACCGATTGTTCAATCCTACTTAGATGGCGACAAATGCTGCGGTCACAAGACTATACATAGTACAACACATACACACTATTACGGGGGATCATACTTCATAGGACCAAATATTGTTTGTAAAAATGGTTAAATATGTAGGTTTTTATGTATACCATAGGTCCTATTAACTATCGTCCCCCGTAATATTAATATCAATGCGTTATCCTGTAAGCGGAGTAGACAGGCAGTGCAAGAAGCAAGGGCATGGCATCGTACCGGGTACGACATACGCGACATACACATTCTATGAAATAAAAACGTAGAACAGCAGTGAGTAAGGAGACAATGCCGCCCCACAGTTTTTCTGCAGCAGTATTAGTATGACGGGTGGGCATAGTAAATAGGACCAAATATTGTTGCTAAAAATAGCTAAAGATATAGGTTTTTGTGTGTATCGTAGGTCCTATTTAATATGCCCCCCCGGAAGAGTGGTGCCCTCGAAGGCAGGGGGCTAGAGTTGGTTCCGTGCGTTCACATGCCACTTTGGTGAGCTTAGTTGTTGACAAAAATAAAAAGAGATCAACTGCCGAGGGCGCGCAGCGTGAGTAGGCGCTTGCTTACGGGGGACCACAAAAAATAGGACCAAGTATTGTTTGTAAAAATACCGAAATATATAGGTGTTTGTGTGTACCGTAGGTCCTATTCAATACGGTCCCCCGTAACAGAGGGAATAAAGAGCTGAAGTCTTCCCGCGACGAAAACGCCTTCCAAGACATGTGCCGTAGTGGGTAGGGGGGAGGAGAGCCTGCTTCTTACCATAGGTGACCCCAGATCTGAGGTACAACTCAGGCTCCTTATTATCGGAGAGCTTTATTTCCCATTATTTCCAAACTTTGGACGGAGGCGGTATGTCACTAATCGTCAAATTCTCCAGAAGCAAAAAAATCAAGTTTGTTAAAATTTCATATATTTGAAAGAAAAAAAACCCAGGAAAATCTGGAAGATAGAAAACTTGCGCGAAAGAAAAGTGGAAATTATGGGAACAAAAAGCTCTCCGATGAGAAATGAACCTAAATAAGGTGGAGGGAGTGAAAGCAAGGCGAGGATAATACATGGGAAGAAGGAAAACCAAAGTGTTTGCACATATGTATTATTAATGGTCTGTTACTGCTTGCCCTACATCGATCGCTCTCGGTGTTGGGTTTGTTACATTTGTTCTTTTTTTCTTGTTTCAGTTTGAGGTTTGTTCTTTTTTTTTTCACGAACATGCACACGCCCTTTGACCCGTTTAGGACAGTAGTCCGGTCCCGTCTTGGGGACAGACCAGTCAAATTTCAAGTAATATGTCCCCAAAACGGGACTGCGGTCCAAAAAGGGTGAAGAATTTTATTCATAAGAGAAGTTTCGTTTTTGTTTCGCTTTTTTTGTGTTCTTGTTTGCTCTGTTCCGGCTTTTTGCTCGTCTTATCGGTGTAATTTGCTTCTGGTTTTGGTTTTTGTTCTTGTTTACGTACCGGTTTGATCGGTCATACGTATAAGCTATGTTTCATACCTATAGTACCGTTTAACCCTTTTAGGACCCCAGTGCCGTTTTGGGGACAAACCTCTTATAATTAGAGTACTTTACCCCCACATATGGGAGTGCAGTGCTAAGAGGGTTGAAGTGGTGGTATATTTGCCCGCCAACAGCAGTGTCTACTATTCACAATAGCTCAGCAGCGTCTATACATACCCGTATGACACTATCACACTGGGTGGTAAGATAACACACTCCGTGCGGCGGATTTTTTAGACCCGGTTTCCTCCAAAACATGGAGCACACATACACATCGAAAATGGTGTCTTTGGAAGTATTTCGTCGAGAAGGTTGGTTGCATAGACGCATCGATCGCTCGTCGTATTCAGTACGCCCTCCCCGCTGTCGAGAAACCCAGCTTTGAAAAATCGTCCGAGTGGGTGTGTTACATTATCACCCTAGTGTGATACGGTATACCATATCGATCTCCCCTGAGCCGGTACAATATACAAGAAGATGGAACAAAATCCCCCCCCCTGTTGATGTCCCAGTCAGGGTCCCACTATTGCGGGGCACCATATTAAATAGGACCTACGGTGCACGAAAGCACCTATATACTTGGCTATTTTTTACCAACAATATTTGGTCCTATGAAGAATGGTCCCCCGTAATAATAAAGCCTTTGCGTATATACTAAATATAGCTCTCTGCCTGAGAAGGGCGGTAACATTAATTTTTATTTAGCCCCAAAATTTCCCAACACGTCGAGCAGCCAATCCCCCATGGCCGATGGTGCAAGGGAGTGTTGTAGTAGTGGCGCCTCTTTAGTGCCGTCGCAGTAATGCCTGCTGCCCGCTTTATTATTACTGCGACGGCAAGAGTGTGTGGGATAGTGCCGGTTGCCGCTGTCATAGTGCCGCTACAATGCAAGGAACAAGAACGTACAGCATATATACGAATAGCCTATTACGGGGGAGCATTGTTATTAGGACCAAATATTGTTAGTAAAAAACAAAACGGGAAATATTTTCGTTCTAGTGTGTACCATAGGTCCTGTTTATCATGGTCCCCCGTAGCAGTGGTGCAATCCGAAAGACCAACGAACGTCTTCTTCTGTGTGCGAAGTACGGTCTTATTTTTTCTGCTGAGAGAAAAAAAAAAAAGTATCGTCGTACGATACGAACTCGGTGAAATTTTAGTCGTATCATACGAACAGTTCCTACTTTTTCTCGTACCAAAACAAAAAGCCGACTTTTGCCTGGTTTTATCTCCCGGAAGGCCTCAAAACGGGCGGTCGTAGCCCTTTTTTAGGACTCTTAGTCCCATTCGGGGGGCAAACTACTCCAATTTTGAGTAGTTTTCCCCCAAACGGGACTGCGCTGCTAACGGGGATAAGAGTTGGGACGCCGCTGCCTTCTGTACCCCTGGTGTGTGTGTGAAATAAGGCGTGCGCCAGTTGATCTCCAGCAATGCCCCGTTCTGAGTGCTCGACCCCGCTCGAAAAACCGGTAGGAACGAAGAATACCCGAAATGAAAATCAGCTCTTGTTTGTTTCGTCGTGTGTCTTGCGATTCATGTTACCCTGCGACAATATATCGTGTATCATCTATACATATAATATATATATATATATACCAGGTATAGATATTATATTGTATACATGTTCATACTCCTAAGTGTAAATATATATACTACAGCCCGATATATGTGTGTGTTCTTCACATCTAAACCGTTCTTTCTACCCGTCGACATCGAGAAATCCTTCCACAATATTACTACAGCGGGAGGAGTGTCTCTTCCGTCACCATGTACTACCTTCGCCAGTCAAACAAAGCCCCACTCTTCCTCTTTTTCTTGGGGGCTACTAACTTGCTCCCTCTCTCCCGGCCCCGCGTCCCTCCCTCCGCCTCTATTCCGTTGGGAAACACCCTCGTCCATCCTACTCCTCGTCTACGATCCCGTACTTTTTGTTTGTTTTTTGTGTGTGTGTGTGGGATTCGCCCAACGCGACTCTTCTCGCAAAGAGCTTGCTGGACCCGGTGCTTGGAGTGGGACCGGGGAAGGCGGCGGTATCGGGGAAGGCGACGACGAGCAAGGGAAGGGAGCCCGCGAGGATGTCGGCGGTCCGCTTCCTCGACCCGGACAGCAAAGAGGTGCGGAAGAAGCACCCGGGTTCCTCGATTGCTACACTGCGAAAACACTGTCCGACACTAATCCCGAGTAGTTCGTTCCCCGAGCGTGGGTGCAAGTGGTTTAATGGGCCTCGTCATTTGTTGATGTCAATCGCTCGGTATTTATATTCCTCTTTGCGTGCACTTTTTTTCGTGTTTGTTAGGGGGTGTTTTCTGCTCCCGATCCTGTGCGCCCGGTATGTAGGTGCGAGTAGGCAGGTGTAACTCAGTTCCGAGGTCACATATAGAAGTAGGCTCCCTAGGCTCTCCCTCCCCCCCCCCCCCCCCCCCCACCCCCTCTTCCCCCCCACCACGTCACACGCCTTGCGTTTGTATTGCGAGAGGAAAGCTTCAGCACTTCGTCCTCTCGTCGACTCATGTCGAGTCGGTGTTGTCGGCACGGTATGGGTTTCAGTTGTTCGGCATTTATCCCTCTTGGAGAAACGTTTTCATTTTTTCATTGCATAACGGTTGTTCTTTTCGCGTTTTGGTTTCCCTCGGTTTTGCTATTTCTGGGGATATTTGTGAGTGATCAGCGTTGAAGCTACTGTGGTTCAATAGCTGCCGTTCAATAGGCTACTACTGTAGTCCAATAGGCTACTGCATCTGGTAGTTCAACAGTATTGCTCTTCTTTCGGGGAATGTTCATGAGTGATCAACGTTGAAGCTACTGTGGTTCTATACGTGCCGTTCAATAGGCTACTGTAGTCCAATAGGCTACTGCACCTGGTGGTTCTATAATATTACCCTTCTTCTCTCGGGGAATGTTTATGAGTGATCAACGTTGTAGCTACTGTAGTTGAATAGCTGCCCTTCAACAGGCTACTGTAGTCCAATAGGTTACTGCACCTGGTAGTTCAATAGTAGTATTATTCTTCTTATTTCGGGATATGTCTATTAATATGAGTGATCAACGTCGAAGCTCCTTCGTTCAGCAGCACTGTCGAACGGCAAACGCCAATACATACATGACAGTATTGGCGCAGTATGAATAGCATTATTGACATCAATCGCTCGGGCCGAAACACGCGCTGAAAAATCGCCAAGCCACTAGGGGGAGGAGGGGTGAAACCGGAGCACTGCTTAACCCTTCTAGGGCCCCAGGCCCGATTTGGGGACACACTATTAAATACTTATGATTAATAGTGTTTTGTCCCCACTTATGGGAGTGCGGTTCTAAAAGGGTTAAGAGTGCGTAGGGAGGGGTAAACGAGGGTTTGCCGAGGGAGGGGGGTGGGTCTGGAAGGGGATAGCTTTCAACAAGGGAAAGCGCGACAAATTTTGGTGGTCAGTGTGGTGGAAAGAGAGCACTACGATGCTGCGGTATTTGGTTACCAAAATATACATTTCTTTTTTTGAACATGGGCTGGGAGATAGATGGAGGATTTCGTCGAAACTCGAAACTCATATATGCAAGTTTTTTTTTTTTTTTTTTTCTCGTCGAAAGCCGTATTTGCAAGCTGTGTGCGCACTACCGACTGCAGTGGTGATGCTTCGATCGCGCGCACTACGGGCAATAAATCACCCCGTGAAGGTCTTCCAGAACATTCGATGTATGTCGGACTGGAATATGTATTCTGAAAAACATTTTCGGACGGCGAGAGAAACACGAACAATATGTGCACCTGGTATATAATATTGATGCTACTAATTTTTTTTGTTGACATTAGGGGAAGGGAGGAAGAAGCCGGAGGAATACCGATATGACCCCCCCCCCCCCCCCCCCCCCCCCCCCCCCCCCCCCCCCGAATCAAAAAAGCCCCTCTATTATTTTTTGTCAAACAGCGACTAACCCCACGACTACGGCCATGGATGAGGTCGAGTACGTCTCTCCTATCGAGCACACCCCCGCCCCTCCCTCCCCTTCCAACGAAGCATCGACCACATCAATTACTATTACGGGGGACCATAGTTAACAGGACCTATGGTACACATAAAAACTTATATTTTTAACCATTTTTACTAACAATATTTGGTCCTGTTAACTATGGCCCCCCCGTAATAGGTTTACCAGGTACCACGTATAGTGTTTTGGCGTGCGTCATCTAACAGTGTGCAGCATGAGCTCCAACGTTGATCACTCAAAAATTTTACCGTTTCTCAAGAAACGAAAGGGGGAGTATTGAACTACGGCAGTAGCCTCTTGGGACTATTAATAGACCACAGTAGCGTATTGAACTACAGTAGCTTCAACGTCGGTCGCTCGTACGCATTGCCCGAAAGAAGAATGAAAACCAAGGGGAATCGAAACAAACAAGGAAACCATGCGAGTACGCAGAAAGTCTGAACTGCGGTTTTTCAGATTTTAGTATTTCTTGAAGCAGTAGTATTTCTGTTCTTGGGGGGGAAAAAGAGCCATGCTACTATTGATATAGTTGTTGCCAGGTATCAGATACTATATGTGATATCTGGCACCTGACACGATCGATATCCGATATTCTGAGGTCGATCGCTCTCGAACATTCCAGAATCGCGTGATGTGTCGTCATGTTTTGTTGAACGATACCGGGGTATGTGATACGATATGCGACACAATGTCGATATCTGAGTCATTTTATTGTTAGTACGGTGATGACGCACCCGAAGAACGTGATATCACCTGCATACTCTAGGCTGTATGACGTGTCTGGTATCTGATGGCCTGGTGTGATCTGCCTAGGTCCCAGGGATCTGATACTCTGGTATGATAGGCCAGGTATCAGATACGATATATGATACCTGGCACCTGATACGATCGATATCCGATACCAGATGAACTACAGGAGATTATTGAGTATTCTGTGTGCCATGGTATGTGCGAGGAAGGATATTGAGCACCCGACTATTAATAATCGGGTATGATACTCGTTGTATGATACATCTCATGTGAATCTCTCGAGTATATATGCATACAAACTGGTATGATATCCGGCCCTGATATGATGTCTGACACGTGTTAACCTTGGTACAATACTCCTGTCACATATCTGATGTGGTACTTCGGGCATCATATACCCGGTGTGTATGTGCGATATCCGATAACTGATATGACACATGAAGAGCTTGGCATGATACTCCTGGCCTCATACACCTGGTGTGATACTCCAGTTATCACATGCCTGGTTTGATATCCGATACCTGATATGACATATGATACATTATATCCTTGGTATGATATCCCTGGTTTGATGCATCTGATATGATACTCCAGGTATCGTATACCTGGTACCTGGTAAGTATGATTTCCGATACCTGATATGATACCCGATACCCGATATGATGTTGTTTAAGGTGAAGAAGGCGATGAAGAACCCGAAGAATTTCGTGCGGAAGGGTTACGCCCTCTGCACCCTCATCACCAACGAGGAGCTGCTCCACCCACCCACGGAAAAAAGGTCGACGCGGCTCGTGGAAGTCGACCTGTCCCGCCACCCAAAGCTCACGTAAGAACAAGAGTAGTAGTAGTAGTAGTAGTAGTAGTAGTAGTTAGTAGTAGTAGTAGTAGTAGTAGTAGTAGTAGTAGTAGTAGTAGTAGTAGTAGTAGTAGTAGTAGTAGTAGTAGTAGTAGTAGTAGTAGTAGTAGTAGTAGTAGTAGTAGTAGTAGTAGTAGTAGTAGTAGTTAGTAGTAGTAGTAGTAGTAGTAGCAGTAGCAGTAGCAGTAGCAGTAGCAGTAGTAGTAGCAGTAGTAGTAGTAGTAGTAGTAGTAGTAGTAGGAGTAGTAGTAGTAGTAGTAGTAGTAGTAGTAGTAGTAGTAGTAGTAGTAGTAGTAGTAGTAGTAGTAGTAGTAGTAGTAGGAGTAGTAGTAGTAGTAGTAGTAGTAGTAGTAGTAGTAGTAGTAGTAGTAGTAGTAGTAGTAGTAGTAGTAGTAGTAGTAGTAGTAGTAGTAGTAGTAGTAGTAGTAGTAGTAGTAATAGTAGCAGTAGTAGTAGTAGTAGTAGTAGTATTAATAGTAACAGTACAAGCAGTAGTGGTCATGTCATACCATAACATACAATTCCGACATGCCTTGCTCCTCGCCGGTGCGACAGATACGATACCGGAGACCACGCGTCGATACTGCCGAGCAACGACCCCTTGCTGGTGGCCCGCACCCTGAAGATGATCGGAGCAAAACACTCTCAATGGATAACCGTCACTGGGAACGGGAGGTGGGTTCTGGAGGGTAGTGCTATGCAGGAGGAAGGGGAGCAGGGAGGGGGGGGGGTATCCTCATGCCATGCATGGCCGTAGACGTCAGGCCATAGACATTCACATCCCATAAACACGTTGCCCTTGCCTTGCCCTTTCCTCGAAATATTTTGACTGATTTTTTTTTTGTCCTTTTTTTTTTTCTCCGTCCGCTTGTGTCCTTTGTTCGCGTTTGCCATTGCTCGCGGTTCCTTTTCCTTTCGCGCGTCCCGTTTATTTTGGCCACTCGTTTTGCATGCAGGGCTCCTTTCCCGGTTCCCACGACCATCGCCCGCGCCTTTGTGCACGAGCTGGACATGTCAACGAGGGAGCCCATCGCCCCGTTCCTCAAGCTCGTCCTCCGAAGGGCCTCCGGTGACTCGGTGAGCAACCCCCGACGACTCTTTCCGCACGTTGCGTCTGCTTCCGCTTCTGCTGCTGGTGGTGGTGGTGGCGGTGGCGGTCTGCTAATAGTGTTGTTACTGCTGTCACTACCTGTTGGATTATCTCCCGTCTCGGGAAATCCTCGATGGATCCTTATATATTGATGTGCTTCCACGCAAAAAATTAGTTCTCGAAGAAAAAAAACTGTCTATGTGAGACCTTTGTTTTTTTGAAAAAAATTGTCTATGTGAGACCTTTGTTTTTTTTTTTGTTTTTTTTTGTGACACAGCGTAAGACCGCCACAAGCACGTTGTTGAAAGCAAGAACATACAGATAGAGGGGCGAGGAATGTTTCAGCCAGCCTCTTGGAAAGGGCCTCGGACGACTCGAGGAATGCTTCAGCCAGCCTCTTGGAAAGGGCCTCGGATGACTCGGAGGGTTCTCCGAGTCCTCTCATCTGCTCTCGTTGCTGCGACTGGTGCTGCTGCCGCCGCCTCTGCTTTCCAGGCCCCGTGACTGTTTTCTTACCTGCCGCTCCACCCAAAGCATTGCCGGCATGGTTTTCTCGGTCGCTAGCACCCCCTTGTTTCCCGCGGTATCTCCTTGCCTCCCATTTCCTGTATTTTGTCTTTGTGTATGATCCTTACACGAAACGTCGTAAGCTTATCTCTCCCCCTGCCCCCCCCCCCCCCACTATTTGCCCTACGTCTAGAAAGGGATGCGTGATTAATGGTCAAATGACTGAGGCAAGCAGCAAAAAGATACACGCCCGCCCCCCCGCCCCCGCCCGCCGCTAGTACCCTCGTCATCTTCTTGCCTCCATTTTCCCCGTAATTCTTCTACCGTGTACGCCTGCTATATGCCGTACTACAGACAACAGGACTACCGCAGGCTTGAACTTTAAGTCTCCAAGGGAAAGACTAACGCCCCCCTCCTTTTCCCCCCCCTGTCTACCGTGTGCACTCCTGCTGTAATATGCAGGACAAGCGTAGGCTTGAAAGTCTCCTCGATAAGGAGGACAAGGACTGCTGGCCCACCATGCAGACGGTAAGAAAACAGTATACTGGTGATGTTGTACTGGTGCTGGTAGTGGTGCCTATCTGGGCCGATATATAGTGACCATTTAGAGCAGTAGGGCCTGGCACTGGAACCGTGCGTACTGGCAGTACTACTCCACTGATTGGCCCAGACAGTATGTTCGCCCCTGCAGTCTTATCTCACGTACGTCGAGGAAACACGCCATATCACCAAAGTACGGAAACCCACGGAGTGCGTTTCGGGAGGAGGGAGAGAAGAGACCGTAAACTGCTGCAATCCGATATACACTGATTGGTTTTGACGACAAGCGTCATCGCTACTGGCTGGATTAGCCAGTGCCCGGGCCCTTGCACTTAGACCACTCGTGGGAAGTCTCGAAAACGACCAGTGGACTTCCGCTCCGAGCGGTAATATACTCGAAGCCATTCTTATCAGAGGGCTATTAATAATATTTCTTCTAGAATTCCCCCAAGCTTGGAAATATTTGGAAACATGTATCAATATACGGAGGCGTTCTGTATCAGTTTGCGAAATTCTTCAGACGCATAAGAAATCAGGAAAGTTAGATTTTACGTATTTGGGAAAAGAAACTTCAAGAAAATCTGGAAGAGAACAAAAAAACAAAAAACGCGAAAAATGTCGGAAATTATGGAAAACAACGCTCTCCGATAAGAATGACCCTTCGTACCCCAAACGGTGGTGGTCGAAGGACCATGTAGTGTGTTGGTCGTGTTTTTGCGCCCGTGCCTCGTGCGTGCGACTCCTTCCAACCATCGTAACTCGAGGCTCCAATTTGTATCGTATCCCCAATCTCGCAGCGGACTGACGTTCCTGCAATCGTCCCTTACGTACCGTCGTTGTTTCCCGACGGTGTGTTTCCAAGAGGGGATCATAATCTACCTGCTACGTACACTCCCTACCTGCTTTTGCTATTTTGCTCCAAGCATTTGTTGTCTCCGCGCATGGATGGCGATGCTTCGATACCGTTCGTACTTGAGTTTTTTTTTTGTTTTTCTGTTGCGCTGCTGTTTTTTCGTTTCGCTCGTGCCGGTTCCGTGTGCGTGCGCGCTCGCAGGGGTTCCTGAACATGTACACGACGGTGCTGTCCGTCTTGAAGGTAAAGACTGCCACGCGCGTGATGGATAGATAGATCATCTTACAGGTAGAGATCGTCTACCTCTACTGGTAGCTCATCTACGTGTAGGGTATCTACCTCTAGAGATGGATCATCTTACAGGTATAGATCGTCTACCTCTAGAAGTAGATCATCTTCGTGTAGGTTATCTACCTCTAGAGGTAGGTCATCTACGTAGAAGTTATCTACCTCTACAGGTAGCTCGTCTACGTGTAGGTTATCTAACTCTACAGGTAGAGGATCTTACAGGTGAATATTAATAACTGCTGATACGACATGGATGTGCGGGATCTTGTGTTCGACCCTTTTAGAGGTGCAGTCCCGTTTTGGAGACGACTACCTCATTTTTCTAGTAGATTGTCCCAAAACGGGACTGGAGCCCTGCAAGGGTTTAGTACAGAGGACACACCTCGGGAACCACGTTCTAGATCATACAACTTTTGCAGCTTTGATCCAGGCAAACGAGCTACTGATCAGGCATAAGTATCCGCCCTGCTAACGACTTTAGCTAGATAGTGAAGTGTGAGGACTTGGCGCTCGACCAGTAAATCAAACGAGCGATGTATCAGCGATGGCTAGTGAGTGGACGTTCAGTCCTCCACCAGGTTTTTAGCAAGTCAAAATTCACGCAATACTTTGCATATATACGGGGCTTCAAAACCCACGAAAAAGTGCGTTCATGCCTGGTACATGTGTAAACTAGGGTATACGGGAAATGTTTTCTGTTGAGAGATCGGCACCCTTGGGCGGATCAGAGGCCGAGGCTTGTAACCTGTCGGGATGATGGTGTGTGTGCTGTGTCGAGGCTCTGCATTTTCTTTTCAAGGAGGCTACAGCCTCGGCATACGTTGCATTCCAGATAATATATATGTATATATAATATATGATGGATCACCGGGTTCGAGCAGCAGCGTATCTATTCTAGAGTCGCCGTGTGACAGATGTGCGGAGCTCATTCCACCCATACCGTTCGCGCACAGAAGGGTGTATCCATATATACCGGTGACGATGTTTCCCCAAGGCCAGTTTGCTCCGTCGGTTTCAAGCGTTACCTTTAATTTGTAGGTCAACCCCTTTTAGCACCGCGCTCACGTTCTGAAGACAAATCACTCAGAATTTGAGTGATTCGTCCCCAAAACGAGACTGCTGCAGTCCGAAAAAAAAGGCTTGAAAAAGACAGGGTCGTTCCCGGTTCGGGTCAAACCTCGCGGGTCGGGTCAGATCGGATCGGGTCGGGTCGAAAATGGTTGATCCGATCAGACCCGTCGGTGAGGGTTTGGAAACCTCCTGACCCGAGCCAACCCGACCTGGCCCGACCTGACCCGACCCGACCCGTGAGATTTCGAAGAATTCCTGTCCTGTGAACCAGTTATTTTTGTTCGGGGGGGTGGTAATATAAGAGCTTCGCCTAACCCGTTTAGTACCGCAGTCCCGATTTGGGGATAAACCAGTCTAATTTCAAGCGATTTGTCCCCAAAACGGGACTTTAGTTCGGGGGGTAGTAATATAAGAGCTTCCCTTATGACCCTTTCAGGACCCCAGTCCCGTTTTGGGGACAAACTACTTATAATTAGAGTGTTTTGTCCCCACATATGGGAGTGCGGTTCTAAAAGGGATAAACCGTTTAGTACCGCAGTCCCGATTTGGGGACAAACCAGTCTAATTTCAAGTGATTTGTCCCCAAAACGGGACTGGGGTCCTAAAAGATCTTAAGCGAGGAGGCCCTCAGATAATTCTTCAACACGGTGCGCACTTTCCACCGCCGTACGGCGTGCATTTTTTATTTTTTTTTCCTACCCGTTCAATGCTACTCGTGTCGTTTTCGTACGCACGGCGGTGTGTAAAACAAGAACGTTTTTTTTTTTTTTTCGACAGGAGTTCTCGTCAGCGAAGCTTTCGGCGGAGGACCTGATCGTCACTCTGCCCCTCATGAAACCGCGGCACTATTCCATCTCCTCGGCGAGCGAGGTCCAGCCCCGGCAATTGAACCTCACCGTCGGAGTGCTCAAGGTGAAAAATGAATAATTGAAAAAATGATATTCGATATATGATATTTGATTGTGATATATGATATTTGATATTTGATATTATATATATGATATTTGATGTTGGTCGGCAATTGAACCTCACCGTCGGCGTGCTCAAGGTGAAAAATGTATAATTTAAAAAATGATATTCGATATATGATATTTGATTGTGATATATGATATTTGATATTTGATATTATATATATGATATTTGATGTTGGTCGGCAATTGAACCTCACCGTCGGCGTGCTCAAGGTGAAAAATGAATAATTGAAAAAATGATATTCGATATATGATATTTGATTGTGATATATGATATTTGATATTTGATATTATATATATGATATTTGATGTTGGTCGGCAATTGAACCTCACCGTCGGCGTGCTCAAGGTGAAAAATGAAGAATTGAAAAAATGATATTCGATAGATGATATTTGATTGTGATATATGATATTTGATATTATATATATATGATATTTGATGTTGGTTGCTTTGTACGATAATGCTGCGGGTTTTTTTCGAGCGGCGGGGGGGGGTGTACTCGATCTCATGCATGGCCGTAGTAGGCGTGTGACCATAGACCCTCGCATCCCTACAATGCCGGGACAGAGCACGTCGGTTTTCACCTACCAGGCAGACATTGGCGGGAAGCACCTGAAGGCGCCCTCGAAGTGATTGGTGGAGGGTGTTTGGTTTTTGTAAGATTCTGTTGTGGCGTTTTTTTTCGGGGGGGGGGGGGGGGGGGGGGGAAGGGGTACTCGATAGCAGAGATTTACTCGATCTCATGCTTGGCCATTGTCGTGTGGCCATAGACCCGCGGGGGGCATGAAGGATTTTACCGATATTGGTACGAGATTGCTGTGCCGTTTTTGGGCGGCGCGGGTGGGGGGTGGGGTCCTGAATGAAATGGCTCACTGAATCCCCTCGGCAATATCGGTTCTTAGTAGGATACATGCAGCTTGCCCTCTATGCGACTCGCCGATCACCTCAAGTTTCAGTTCGCGACATGTGGAAGCAGACAATGTCCGCCTGCCTGGTCGGTGAAAACCCGGCGTGCTCCGTCCCCGACGTTGTAGGGATGTGAGGGTCTTTGGTCATACGTCTACGGTCGTGCATGATATGGGTACTCCTACGAGCCTCCGCTGGAGCCGCTGCCGCCGGACGCCGAGAAATTTGAAGCGATCGAACCGTAGTAGCCGCGTGCGGCTGGGTTTGCGATTGGTGACTGCAGGTCGCGAAGTGCAATTAAGCGCTGCTGCCCAGACCACCTCCCCCTTCCTTTATCTGTCTTTAGTACATCTGCCCATAGAACAGCATCCTAAAATATCCCTGAGCTTAGGCTACAACATGACGATTTATTGCAGCATCGTCGCTCAGTACTGCTTCATTTTTTTCCCCCATTTTCAATTTTCGACGAGAGCGTCCCCGAAGAGGCGACTTACTGCTCGTACAGCGTTCGTTGCTGGACTGGGCGATGACTTCATGATCCAAATTAGTCACGAGAAGCGTCCCCCTGACGTTTTTATTGAGTGCCCTTGCGATAATGTAGGGTATAAATGAAGTACATTCATGTTTCCTCTCCCACTTAAATAAAACATTTTCTACTATCGTAGTAGTACAGTTGGTTGTAGTCTCTTCTCTCACTTTTTATCCCTCTCTCCCTTATACAATAGCCCCTACCCAGATCCGGGGTCACACAGCAAAGGCTCACCCTCCCCCCTCCCCCTCCCCATTACGGCCCGCGCCTTGCTTTTGTTCTCGCGAGAAGACTTCCGCCCGACTCGCTCCTAATTCTGAACCAATAGTTGTCTCACTTGCACCTCCCTCCCTGCCTCCCTCCCTCCCTTGCTTTATCGTGGGCTCATATACCTGGTCTATATATTATATATATATATGTATATATCCTGCATGCAGGTGGAAAATCCTGTGGCAAGGACGACGAGGGAGGGTCTGTGTTCTCACTTCTTGTCGAGGCAGAAGCCGGGAGAGCTTATCCGGGTTGCTGTCCGGCCTTCCGAGTTCCGCTCCCCCGCCGACCTCTCCAACTGCCCTGTGATCATGGTGCGCAGACGTACCAAGGATCTGTTCGTCCGTTGGAAAATAAATAGTGAAGCTTACGTAAGATATCCGTTGGGAACCATGGCGCGTGTGGTATCCGTTGGGAGTCAGGGTGCGACATACGTGTGCGTTTCGACGATGTCCTCGATCCCACAGCTCACAGACAGCTAATTTCGATATTTTATACCTGGTATGTATATATGTCCGTTGAGAAGCACAACGCGCGTTGTATCCGTTGGTATAAGCCGCGATGCGTGGTGCCTCCGTCGGAGTGGTCATGGTGCTCATTGTATACCGGTTGGTGTAGCGGTGATACGTCTTTGATGCATCCGTTGGTGTAGTTGTTGGTTGCCGTGTGAGTTCATCTATGTTAATGTATCCGTTGGTGTGGGCTCTCCCGAGTTGCGCTCCGCTGGCGGCCCCGCCCCGCGGCCCGTCATCATGGCGTGTGGTGTATCTGCTGGGAATCGTGATTTACGAAACCGGGCTCCTTGGGAGCCATGATGCGCATTGCATGGTACAGTCACGGTGCCTGTTTTGTATCCGTTGGCTAGCGTAGACACGGTGGATATTGTGTTACGCGGTGTACCCGTCGGTGTTCATGGTGGGTGTTTAGTCTTCTGTCCTCTGGGAATCGGAGTGTATAGTTTCCGTTGGCATAGGTTTTGGAACGTGTTTTATCCGTCGGTACACAGTACTGCTGTAGTTATGGTTGCAAATTGTTTTTGTTCATATATATGCGGTAGTCAAGATTCCTCGGTGCGTGCAATTTTCCGTCGGTATTGATGGTATACCGGAACGCACTACTACTAGCCGATAAATCCGTTGGCCAGCTGTCCGAACATATGTCTAAAGATCCGCTAGAATGGAAAACACACACCCACACACACCCGTTGCAGATCCGCAATCAAAGCACACCCCGTAACGCGCGCGGCGGGGGGGAGTATCAACCATAGACACATATCGAGGTAAAGGCGCACCATACTAGTTTTGTCGTCGTTCTACCGTTCGGTCTCCCTCTATGACGCGTTCTACGATAGAGGTAGCACATTTCGGCGTGTTTTTTTTTTTTTTCTTAAATGATGGGGTTCCTCAACACGAAATCGTCGCAATGCCAATCTTGTTTCGAAAAAGGACGCTTTTGTATACTTGGACCATGGGATTATTCATCGGGATGCAACTTGATTTTTATGCTGGAGTCAGCTTTCGGGTGAGGTGTGGAGCTCCTCAAGTAAGGAGCTTCAGGAAATTCAGGGTGAACCCCCTATCGTAGGGCTCCTCTCGCCGAACAAGTCCAAGCACTCTCGACCCCCGTCCCGTCTCCGTTGTCAAGTCGCCGGGATAAACCTATGTTTCTATTTTCCCCCTATCGAAGCACGCGTCCACACTCAAAACAACTCCAACATATGGGGGGGAAAAAAAACATAAAAAAACTTTCAAGAAAAACGAAAATTATGCGATTGATCTCACTACTAACTGTCCATCCGCGTTCTTTCCATGGAAATAATTGGTTCCGTCGTACAAGTACTGCCGTGTCCCGTCTGTTGGTATATATGCCGTGATGCGTGCGCCAAGGTTATGTTTTCCTTTTTTTTTTTTTGATCTTATAAAAAAAATCGGTTTCGTGCTCCGGTCTTCTCTTTTGCCGACCATACCGATGCGGCTGCCGTCCTCCCCCGCGCAGGTGGGGACGGGAACCGGCATCAGCCCGATCATGGGTTTCCTCCGGGCCAGGGCGGAGGCGCTCCGGCAGGGGACGAAGCTCGCTCCGTGCCACGTCTACTTCGGCTGCCGGGACTCCACGGAGGTAACTTGCTTTGGTTGGCCCCTCTCTTTGCGAGACTGCACTCCCGTGTGGAGACGAAAAACGGTTGGAATTATATATATAGCCAGACTTTGGGTTTCTCTATTTGTAGGGTGCTTTATTACTGGGGACCATAGAAAATAGGACCAAAAAAATTGTTCGTGAAAACAATAGCGAAATGTACACCAGGTACCCTGGTAGGTTTTAATTTGTACCGTGGGTCCTATTTAATATGGTCCCCCGTAAAAATGAAAGAAGCCGAGGTGGCCTACTCAACCTTTTATGGGCTGCCCTCCTCCCATTGTGGAGACTGAACGCTTGGGATAATAGTAGACCCAGTTTTAGGTTTGTGTACACCGCAGTCATACTTGCAGCATGTTTCTATAAATGGCCGACCAATCGGGCGTAAATTTTACGCCATTTCTATATATACACGAGTATATCTACCAGGTATACAAATATATATGTACATATATTTTCAACTAACTTTATTAGCGCAGAAATTATAGTGCAGGCTACACTTTTTGGCTCCCTCAATCACTTGTTAGTCTTGACCTTAAGCCGATTCGGCAAATTGCAAGCTCCAAGCTCACGACAGTCGGATATGTTTTTTTTTTGTCAATACGTAGCAGGACCGGCTGCTGCTGCTGCTGCTGCTGCCTCGGGCACGCGAGTATGAGTCACTCGACCGGGAGTCCATTTTCATCATCATAATTTTTGCTCTTTTATTTTTCATGTGTGCAGCAGTGTTGTGTTCGGCCCTCTGTTTCTCTTCTTCTCCGCGACGATAGCTGCTCCCACCGTCGGTTGCCGGTTGCCGTTTTTTTTTGTTTGTTCCTCGCTTTGTTTTTTGTTTTTTTCAAGGTTTTGTACTCGGAACAGTTGCGTCAGTGGCAGACGGACAGGGTCATCACCGCCCTGCACGTCGCCACGTCCAGGGAGGGGAAAAAGGTGCGACCACTAATGCTAGTATAGTAGTAGTAGTAGTAGTAGTAGTAGTAGTAGTAGTAGTAGTAGTAGTAGTAGTAGTAGTAGTAGTAGTAGTAGTAGTAGTAGTAGTAGTAGTAGTAGTAGTAGTAGTAGTAGTAGTAGTAGTATTACGAGGGACCATAGTTAATAGGACCAAATATTGATCGTAGAAATGGTTACGCCGAATCCATCGCCGACAAACGCCTCGCATGTATTTAGTCGTACCACATTAACAGACGTACGCCCCCCCCCCCTTCCCCTCTCAAAAAGCATCGCCCACAAAAAGCCTTTTGGGTCTTGGTTGTTGAATTGTTTTACGGGCATACGTGCAACTAACTCCCTGTCCCCACGCCCCGTCTCCATCCAAATTAATCGCTCGCAAAAAAGCCTTCCATATATTTGTTGTCCTTATATTTTACAGGCATACTTGCAACTCCCCCACCCCTCCGTGTCGAAAGGGATGCGTGATCTATGGCCAAAAGACTAAGGCAGGGAACAAATGATAACGGTCCCACCCCCCCCGGCCCTCCCTCTACTCCGTCTCGAAAATGAAAACGCCCCCCCCCCTGCCCCCCCGCCCTCCCTCAGCTCCGTCTCGAAAGGGATGCGCGGTCAATGGTCAAATGGCAAAAGCAAGCAACAAATGAGTACCCCCCCCCCTCCCTCCCTCGTCCTCAAAACGAAAGCATCGCCTATAAAACGCCTTCCATGTTTTCGTTGTTGTCTGTTCTGCAGACGTACGTGCAACACCTCATCGGCCAGCAGCAGTCCTCGGTGTGGCGTCTGCTGTCGCAGCCCACCTGCCATACCTACGTCTGCGGAGACTCGTCCATGGGCGAGGAGGTTAAGGCCGAGGTTAGCGAGAAGAAAATAGGATACCGCATGGAAAAGCGCCATCGTGTTTTGTGTTCCTCGCGCGAACAAAAAATTTCACCAATCCGCCCTAGGATTTCAGAAAACAAAAAACGAATTTAGGTTACGTACGGTATAGTAAACGACGAAGTTATTCGGGAGCTCATGCGAGAAAAGTTGCAGGAGACTGCCCAATAGAAGAGCGGACGTGATGGAATATAGTGTAGAACGCGTGCTACGATATCCGGGGGTAACTCTTGCTGACTACTGCCTGGAGATATTTTTCCGTGTGGCGAGGTTTCTTGACCAAGAAAGTGTATTTTGCGAGAGAAAAAGAAGGGTGACTGTCCCCACCTGGGCCGTGGGATTGTCCATCGACCACTACGCTTTCTTTTTTTTTTCCCTAAAAAGCGTTGGAGTTTTCGGGTGGCTTACTAATGACGTACTAACAGTGCAGAGCTCCTTGAAGTGACGTGCCTCAGAAGGCAAAATTATAGTAGGTGCACCCCTACCCTCAACTGACGGTAGGGTAGGGGGCGGCGCACTTTTTTTGTTGCTCAATTTTTCATATCCTCTTGTCATGTTTTATTCTCCATTATAGCACGGGTTTTTTCAGGACTATCAAGAGGGCTGTAAGTAAACTCTTAGGTCTCGGGTTTTGCGTTATCGAAATTATTCGAAGCGATGTTTCGGGTGAGACGGAGCTCCTCACGCAATAAGGCGTTACCCCTCCCGGGCGTGCTGATCTCAGAACATAAGGCACCAACACCCGAATGGCATCCCCCCCCCCCCCCCCCCCCCCCCTCCATCCCTCCACCATCATCAACCTCATCACGACCACCAGCATGATATCACCACGATCCCACCTCTGCCGTAGATCAGCACCGCGTCATCCCCTCCACGTCTCCCACCGTCACACGGCCTGACAGATGATGATGGTGGCTTTGAGGTGCAGCTCGATGGGCCGGCTGGGCGTGATCGATCTTTTCAAGGTCATGAAGACGGAGGGCCGCCTGCAGGTGACCGAGCCATCTCCACCCGGTTTACTCTGAGCGCGTGTGTAGACTGCTGGCGGTGCTCGGCAGCGCTAGACTCTCGCCGTACGAAGCGCACGAACAGAATGGTGGGGATGATGACGATGTGGATGGTGTTGTTAACGAGGAGGATGATCATGTTGATGATGTTGTTCGTGGGCATGCTGATGATGATGATGTTCGTGGGCATGCTGATGATGATGATGTTCGTGGGCATGATGGTGATGATGTTCATGGCGTGCTGGTGATGTTGTTCTTGGGCGTGGTGATGGCGAGGATGATTTTGAATGATGTCGATCATGGTGACGGAAAATAGTGTTGGTCGTGAACGATGATCATGACGATGGTGGTGATCATGATCATGATGATGATGATGATTATGATCATGATAACGATAATGGATGATGTTCTCACAACAGCTCCCTTCAATGAAACCTCGCCCTTAATTGAAAACAAAATTACACTTCCTATCGCACACTTCTCCCCGAGGTCCAAAATGAGAAACAAACCAGGAAGAGGACATTTCTGAACGAGACACCAGGTACAACAGAAAGACACACCAGCTAGTTTTTAAAATCACGTTTAGTTGGTTTCACTGTAGTGTCCACCTGTCTTTTGGACTCGAAAACAAAATATGGTGAGTCGTTTTTTTTGTTTTTTTTTTCCTATACACCTGGTTAGACGCACCCTGCCTCATACGACAACAAAACTATGAGTAACAACTTGAGCCTGATTAAAACCTGGCCAACGACTTCCTTCTTGACCTTTTTTTGACGACTGCAGTCCCGTTTTAGGGAAACATCACTCATTGTTTTAAGCAGCTTGTCCCCGAAACGGGACTGCAGTGGCCTACACGAGTTTCTTGAGACGCGTCGTGCTGCTCGCACGGTGGGGTCGTGCAGCAACATCTTTTCTCTCGAGGCTTCCTTTCAGTCGGGGAGTTTCGCGCGCCTCTCACAAAGACCCTAACATAAGCCGATGTTGAGGGAGGGAAATTGAAGGGGTTTACCGCATGAACAACCCTGTGGACTACGTGCGTCTGCAGTAATGCCGGTACGTCTATAGGGCCGACATGTATGCGCCAGACAAGGATACCGGCAATATGATAGCGGCGACCGGCACTATAAATAGCACGCTACCACAGCGGGGAACCCCATCTGTGCCCATCTATTCCATCGGCGCTAGCCGGCACTATTTACGGGGGACCATAGTTAATAGGACCAAATATTGTTAGTAAAAATGGTTAAATATAAAGGTTTTTATGTATACGATAGGTCCTATTAACTATGGTCCCCCGAAATAACACACTAGCGCGCTACGATAGAGGGACCAATGCTGTATGCGTGGTAGTGCAATGCGTCTTGCGTTCCAACGATAGGGCATGCCTTGTTGAGTGATGGGAGGCATGCCTTATCGTTGGGAAATCCTCAGCGCTCTTAAGGAAAACCATCAGTACCCCAGTGATATCGCTATTATTTCTCTTGCCATCCGACAAAGTGCAGCATGATCTTCAACGTTGATCACTCATACATAACTTTCCCGAAACAAAAAAAAAAAAAAACTCGGAAACCAAAGGAAACCCACGCACCAAGTCTACCTGTTTTTTGGCAGAAATTTGCAACCCCTATATGGTGATACGCCTCGTTTTTCTAATCTAAAACCTCCCCTTGCGTCGCATGCCCAGTCGGATACGTGGGGGGTGGGTTTGCACGGGGCTGCCGCGGTGGACACTTTCCTCTCGCACCAGCACGCGCAGGAGAGGTGGCAGTCCCAGGTGGAAGCGGCTAAGACGCTTGCCTCGGAAGGAAAAATCAGCGGCAGCAAGAGCAAGAGGGGCAACGGCAGCAGCAGCAGCAGCAGCGGCGGCAACGGCAACGGCAAGAGAAGCAGCGGCAACAACATCATCATGAACGTGAGCAAGAGGAGCAACAGCTGCAGAAACGCCAACAGCAGGAAGAACAGCGGCGGTGGCGGCGGCGGCGGCGGCGGCAGCAGGAGCACCAGCCTCCGCAGCAACATCATCATCAACACCTACAACAACCACAAACGCAACAACAATAACGGCAACACCACCGCCTCTACTGCCACCTCCACTATGTCCACCACCTCCTCCGAAGCTTACGGGAACGGTGGCGGCGGCGGCGGCAGCACTAGCAGTGGTAGCGGTCGGGGTGGCGGTAACATCAGCGGCGCCCGGCAGTTCCTTCGGCCGGTTGTCCTCCATAGCGAAGGCGATCAAATCCCTCCGCGGGCTGAAGAGCTCCCTAAGCACCACCACCAAGTTCCCCCCCTCCGCTCCTCCTCCCCCAGCAGCAGCAGAAGCAGCGGCGGCGGCGGCAGCAGCAGCTGCAGGAGAGGCAGGGGAAGCATCAGCGATGTATGCGGACGGGGGAGGTAAGGGGTGGGGAGAGGAAGGAGGAGGAGGAGGAGGAGGAGGAGGAGCGGGGGGGTCGCGAGGGGGTTTCCAATACGCCATTGAGGCGTTGAGAGGCCGGGTGGGGTCAACTGCGGGCACTCGAACTTCGCGCACCTCTGTAAAACCGTTTCCTGTGCAGGAAGAGATTGGCACAGAATTTCAGTATGGATGTTTTTCGTAAGTGAATGGAGGGGCACCGACCTTCGGTGCGGACACTAGCGGTAAGCGATGCAGGCAGAGGGACACTGAACTTCAGTGTTGACACTGTTAGTAAGTCATGAAGGGGCATTGACTTTCAGCGTTGATATATATATATATATATATCTATTCTGCTCTGGAGAATGGGGAATGAATTGACACTGTCGTTCAGGTCACAGTCAATACTGACAAGATAAAGGAGATTGCAGATATGGAGGGGGGGAGGATACTTGTTATCATGCATGGCCGTAGTCGGGGGGGGGGGGGGGGGGGGGGGGGGGGGGGGGCTCTCTTAACCCCCTTCCGTTGGCTGGAGGAAGCGATGTTATGATATGGCGTCGGATATTTTGGGGGAAGACAGACAGTACAGCTGTACGTGGGGCGGGCGGGAGGGGGGTGGGAGGGAGGAGGCGTAAACTGGAAGGGGGAGGAGAGAGAGAGAGAGAGAGAGAGAGGGAGAGGGAGAGAGAGAGAGAGAGAGAGTGGGAGGAAGGGAGGAAGGGAGAAGGTGCACTAAGTCGTGTATGACCATAGGCCCTCGTACCCCTACAATGCCCGAAGGGAGCACGGAGGGTCTCCAGACATTTGCTTGCACCAAGCGCGGAGCTCTCGATGTGTCCGGCGAGTCGCAGAATGAGGGGTGAGCCGCATCCCACCACTGTAAGGGCCGCTTGAGAGGCGGACTTTCTTGCGTATGAATGACGGCGTCGAACGGGAAGGGAGGCGCGGGAGGAGGGGGGCATACATTGGGAAGGAGGGGGGGAGGGGGGCGGGAGGGATGCTGGAATTAGTGGCATAGGGAAGGAGGAGTGTGTGTGGTGCACAGGTGTTGTTCGGCAATCTCACAAAGATGGGTTGGGTTTCGATCGGCCCCTGCTCAAAGCATGCCACGTACGACCGGTGCGTGGCGCGCCCGGACCGGCGGACAAGTGTTTCAATTCACGTTTAAAGTTTCGAGGAGGGGGGGGCCCAACAACAATTTTGCTGATGGGTTTCCATGGAGCAGGCGGCATATGAAACGGGTGTCCGACCCATTCAAAGCTAGCCCCAACCCCCCCCCCCCCCCCCCCCCCCCCCCCCCCCCCCCCCCCCCCCCCCCCCCCTTCTCCCCCCGCCTACCCATGACATGGTTTGTTGAGGTTTATGGAACATAGCTAGAACTATAGGGGAGGGGGGGATACAACCTATTTCGGGGAATGTATGCTGTATTAGTGTTGTTGAATCCTGGCACATGTCTGGTATATTAGGCGTGCGAAATCCGCTTGTTTTTCGTTTCTCAGGTTTTTCCGGGCGAGTAGACGGATACACATAGGCCGCTGGAGGGTTTCCCATATATGTGTGCGTTTTTCCAATCGATTTCGTGGCAAAAAATGCGTTTTATGGGACTCTTTGTGATTGGTATGGTAGCGTGGGGACATGTGGGTGTCACACGCGTGTTTTTCTCTTTTCTTTCTCCGAGTAATCAAGCGGACAATCGTTAATAGGCCGCTGGAGGGCTTTCGATAGATACATTGGCGTTTTTTAATTGGGCTTGTGTTGGCAGCCCATCGTAAGCTTGTCGACATTTGTGGCTCGAGTTTTATTTTCTTCCTGTTTTACCAGGGTGCAGGACACAGGCCGCCGGGGGATTTCTACATCGTTGTTTTGTTTGGCGTTTTTTAAAGCCTCCCCTTCATGAATGATTGCAAGCGTGTTCCTGGCCTATTCTGGGCGGTTGCGTTAGGTTGTGGGTATGGTCGCACGCGAACGAATTGTTTCGTTTATCTTTTTACCGAGCGAGCAAGCAGGGTTTCCATACAAAAACATTGGCGTTTTTTGAAGCCTCCTTCGAGATGTATTGCGTTTTCTGTTCACATGCTGAGCTGCTGAGGTGTGGGCATTGGTACTCGACTGATATGGTAGATGTGGATATTGCGGCACGCTTTTTTTTTATTTGCGTTCCTTTTACCACAGCAGGCAGGTAGGCGGGAGGGAAACGATAGGCCGCTGGAGGGTTTCCATAAGTGTATGTTGACGTTTTTCGAAACCTACTACCTCGGGGAATGTAGCGTCTTCGCAGCATGCCGGATTGTCACGGTGTACTCGGCAGCTTGCGGGCGATGAACTTGATGGGCATGGTGCTGGGGTGTGGGTAATTGCGGCACGCGCTCTTCTTTTTTTCTAATCCTTTTACAGGAGGCAGGCAGGCAGGAAAGCTAAAGGCCGCTGGAGGGTTTCCATACTTGAATACGGGGGGTTTTCGGAAGCCCGTTTCGAAAACACGGCGTCTTCCGGGCCGGTGGTGGATTTTTCTTAGAGTAACGTTTGGTCAAGTTCCGGGTGTGCAATTTGGCTCCGTTTTTTTTTACCTCCCCCCCCCCACCCCCCCCCCCCTCCCCGCGCGTTTTTTCGGTGTGGGAAGTCCCATTTTCCGATTTCTGTTTTTTTTTTACTCGCACACTAAATACCAGTCTAGTTCCAAGTAGTTTGTCGTCGAAGAAAGAGGCGCACTTTTCTGGGGGGGGGAAGGGTAGTGGTCGTGCTAGTGAGATTGCCTCTCATCGTGCAAGGGGAGCGGGGGGGGAGGGAAGGGAGGGAGCGGGGGGGGGCGGGGGGGGGGGCGGGGGGGGGCGGGGGGGGGGGGGGGGGGATAGGGAAAGGTCAAGCCGCTGTGGTATGGTGAACAGCGCACTCCGCGGCTGTTCTGCCAACGCCGTTGCCATTTTCCGATAGCGGTCAGCGCTTAAGAGAGAATTGGTGGAAGTAAGCATTTCTTTATGTTTGTTTTGAGAACTTTCACACCACCACGTCCGGCCAAGCAGGAGCGCACACGAAGGGAGTCGGAAGAAATAACGACGGGGAAATGTCCGGTTTCTATTTTCGAATCGCCTTTTTCTTTTTTTTTTTGACCTCAAGCGTCCCACTCTCTCGGCTCTCGACATACACTTTTTTTCTTTGCTCTAATGCTGGTGGAGCGGTAGACGTTGCGAGCCAGATTCGATGCGTTTTCTCATTCAGTTTTGTTTTCCGAAGAAGAGTGTTCTATTTTTCGTTTCGTTTTGTTTTTGTTTTTGTTTTTTATTTTGTATTTTTGAAGCAAATGCAGAACAAGGCAGGGTACAGCCCTACACGGTAAGCAATCCTGGTAGCTGAGGATGGATGGGGGGAAGGGAAGGGAAGGGAGGGGAGGGGGGCAGCAAGGCAGTGGTTGTTTCCACATCGAGGGCTGGTAACCGGCACGTCACAAGGTCAAATTACCGTATGACACCGCGGTTTTCTTACCCCCCCCTCCCCCCTCCGCCTAACATGCGCACGCTCTCGGCCTCCGGTGGCTCCTGCGCAATATTGGTTACAATTCTACGCTGCTGAGGGGGAGCAGGGTGCGAAATAGGATCAGGTATGGG
>JARUPZ010000017.1:1759816-2202319 GCA_031213475.1 Nereocystis luetkeana | reverse complement strand
TTTCGAGTATAATATGATCAGCCTGCGACGGACCGAGACTCGAACATTACTCGGGAGTCGTCGACGCCGAGGTGTATGTACTCGTTGTCATGCATAGCCGTAGTGGTACACTCGGCCGTAGACCCTCGCATTCCTACAATGCCGGGACGGAGCACGCCGATTTTTCACCGGCCAGAGGCAGCCAATGCTTGGTTGCACCAAGGGCGAAGCGCAACGTGAGGTGTTCGGCGAGTCGCAAGCCACGGCGAGCCGGGGGGTTTGAGGTTGAGAGAAACAAAAAACAACCGAGCCGCGGCTACCACACGGCCGTTGCAAACGGCTCGACTATGTCATTCGATATTCTAAGTAGTTTAGTGACGAGTCGGGGTCGCCCAGCCTGTTGCTTGCGTGCTTCGCAGGGTATATTTATTATTTTATTCCAAGTAGGTTTTCATGACGAGAGCCCTCTAGGGCTCCCCGCTAGGTCTCGTAGCTTATCTAAAAACACGTTTTGACTCTATTTTCAGGTAGGTTGGTACCGGGGGGGGGGGGGGAGGGGAGTCACATATAAGGAAAGCTTCCGGCGGTCGGTGGGCTGCGCTCTTTCCTTCTTCCTATTTTTTTATTTTTGTTTGCTCTTATCTTTTTTATTATTATTCTCCCCGCAGAACGAGTTAGTATATCAGTATAAAGGCGTGTTTCCTGAACGAGGGGGGGGGGGGGGGGGGGGGGGGTGGGGGGGGGGGCGGGTCTGTCATGATTGGCACAGAGAGAGGAAGAGCATACGAGGGTCTGTTCTATGAGACCAAGGACACGAGGGCCTTTATTTAAAGCGGTTTGGGGGCGGTGCCTTCTAGGGGTGTTGCGTTGTTTTCTGAGCTCCTTCCTCACACGAGGAATTCAGTATATATCTCACCCGAAGCCTGAACTTTCGAAGAAGATACTTCGCGCGACCCCAATCAAAAAAGACTTCTGTGCGCCACGTGCGAGGTCTTGAACAGTTTGAAAACAAATGTACTCGTAAAAAAAAAAAAAAAAAAAAAAAAGTGTCATGCCTGGTACGTCGTCGCCGGTAGCTGCTCGCTTGGGGAGCTCAACCAGTCAAAAACATATTTTGCCCTCAGAAGGCAAAAAAAGTGTAACCTCCACCGCCCCTGGTTACGGTTTTCCAGGGGTCCCGTTTTTGCGCGTGGCTACCGTCTTTAACACGAAAGGAAAGAACGCACTCCCTCCGGCGATTCTCCAGGCCGATTCGCTCGAGACCGGGGAAAAAGGGCGCTTGCTAAACGGGGGAGCAGAATTTCACACTGAGAGAGCTATGTATATCGATCGACGACTTGCTTCCGAACCAGACGTTATTTCCGCTGTCGTGTGAGCACGCCGGCTCTTTCGTCGTGGAGACAGTCGCCCTCGCAAATACCCCCCCCCCCTCCCCCCCCCGCGCGCTAAACCTTTTGTTTTTTTTGTCGTGGCAGGATCGCTGGTGGTCGAATTAGATCATTTGTGCCGGGTGGGAGAACCTCAACTCCACGCACACAAGGGGACTGATCGTATCGCACAGTGCGTACATGGTACAAAGGCAACCACTCGGCAGTCACACGAAAAAAAAACAAAAACAAAAAAATACCCCCCGCTGTCTCTGAAAGTGGTCACACCGGGAACACACACATGAATCACTTCGACGCCGTTACCGTTATCCATACGCAAAGATATACGCACCTGGTGCACAAGCCCGCCTCGCAATCGGCCCGCAGTACAGGATGCAGTTCCCCCCTCACGTCTCGCTTCGCGCTATTAATAGGTGCAAGCAATCGATGTCTGCCTGGTCGGCGAAGCCCCGACGCGTGTTTTGTCTCGTTATTGCAGGATGCAAGGATCTATGGTCATACGACTACATACGATCCAACAATTACAATGGGTAACCCCCCCCCCCCCCCCCCCCTAAAATGAAATGAACTCATTGAAGCTGTCGTCCATATGCAAGTCCGCCACAAAAGCGGTTCTTAGTAGGATGCAGCTCACCCTTCATGCGACTCGCCAGACACCCCACGGCGCTTCGCGCTTGGTGCAAGCAAAGTCTGCCTGGTCGGTGAAAACCCGAAATGCTCCGTCCCGGCATTGTAGGGATGCGAGGGTCTATGGTGATACGACTACGGCCATGCATGAGATCGAGTACATATCTCCTATCGAGTACACCCCCCCCCCCCCCCCCCCCCCCCCCGCGCGCCCCCTTCCGTCTCGGAAGGGATGCGTGGTCAATGGTCAAATGACTAAGGCAAGCAACAAATGAGTACGCCCCCCCCCCCCCCTTCATCGCTACTCCTACCCTGAACATTCACTTCCAGCCCCCAGCAAAAACTTCACACGTAGGACAAATCACGATACAGATTATCTAGATCCTAACGTGCCGTTACCCTACGCTGTGAAGGACCTGAAGAATCTGTGCAGCACAGATCCAACCCAGGAAGCACGCCCGAGAACATGGAGAACATATACGGCTCCCATCTGTCCAAGATGAGCTATATATAGATAGATCCTATAGATCAGGAACAAATCATCTATCAGCCCTCAAGGGTCTATTAATAGATCATCGAGCGAGAATGATCTGTAGATGATCTGTCTGTCCCCATGCGTAGAAGCTTAACCCGCCTCAGTACTGCGAAAAGCGGTCCTGTCCTGGTGAAACTCCGAGCATTCTATGTTCCCTAACCACGGGAGCAGTTCCAAGATAGGTTTAAGCTTTCCCCCCCGTACGCTAAAACCAAGTCGATACTTCCCCTTATACTGCCCGCCGATATGACAAGATGATCCTCTCGTACGCGAAGCTTTCGTTGGCAGGAAACGGAATGAAACGGTTGGACGCGGCTATATACATAACGCCGCACAAAATCGAACTGCTTTTTTATTATTAATAGGAGCGCAAACCATATAGGCGTGCGTACAAGTACTATCCGCAAAGCGTTTTGTTTTTTGTACAGTTTTCGTTCCGACACCTAACTCGCATCAACCAACGTTTGCACCCGACACGACGTGGTCGCAGGTACGCTTAGAATACGCGCATGCTCAAGACAACACACACCCTCAGGCGACTTCCCAGAAGCTGTTTTTTTATCGAGATGAGGGAGAGCGCGAACGCCGAGAGACGCGCCTGTCTTGTCTAAGGAAGAAAAAATCGACGAGATGTTGACCCCCCCAAAAAAAAACTTCATGCTTCGTTGATTGTGTATGCCCTCGCTCCTCGCTCAAAGAAAATGGGCTCCGAAAAGCATCCCAGGAGGTGTCTTATCTTGTCACCCGGGTGGTATTGTAGGTGTCCTCCCCCCAGTCCCGGTACGGCAACTCCATTTTTATCACGACTACAATAGTTCTTCAGCATAGCCGTCGTCCGTCGATGTTCATTTTTTTCTGCTAAGTTCACGCTTTCGCGCCGGCTTCCGAAGCATGAAGAAACGAGGGTAATCAACTCCAAAACTAGCATCGGTCCTCTCCGCGTCAATCAAAAGACCTAAACGACATCAAATACTATGGCCGGCATTCAAAAATCTTGAAAAAACAAAACACAAAGTCTTGAAGGCATTCGAAAATCCACGTCGACAGACAGCAGGAAAGCCTCGATCAATCAACCAATCAATCAATCAATCAATCAATCAATCAATCAATCAATCAATCAATCAACAGGTCAATCCATCAGCCAATCGATCATATCAATCGATCGATCAATCAGCCAATCAATCAATCAACAAATCAATCAATCAACTAATCAATCAGTCAATCAATCAACCAAGCAATTAACCAACCAACCCATCATATTAATCAATCAATCAAATCAATCGATCAATCAATCAATCAACAAATCGATCAACAAATCAATCAACCAATCAATCAATCAACCAATCATATCAATCAGTCAATCAACCAACCAACCAATCAATCAATCAATCAATGCGTCAATCAATGCTTCGACAGATCCATCTCGGTAACTGCCTTCCGGACCATAGCCGTTGTCTCGTCTACCTTCACGGGATTGGGACCGCCGCGAGGGAAGTAGGCGTGCCCGGACCATCTGGCGAGGTTGTTGAAATGCTTTCTCTCCGTGGTGTGGTCTATCTGTAGCTCGATCAGGGCTGCTCTGTCGGGTGTGAATATCACGTGGAAGAGCCCTGCCCCGTGTGGGCCGATCTGGAGGGGAGCGCAAGCGGTAAGGACGAAGAGATAAAGAGGGAGGGGCAAAAAGCAGACGAAAAAACGAAAACAAAAAACAAGAGAGCACGGTGAGTGACCGTCCTCGTGTCCAGTTGATGGGTGATGATGATAATGATGATGAGATCATAATGATGATGATGATCGTTATGGGATACGAACGGGAAAAAAAAGTAATATATCAACAGTTGTCTCACTTCGCCCAATCCAACTAGTCCAACGAATGACTACTAGCCGTGACGTCGAGCCAACTTACAGCCCTCCCTGTCTATCGGAGTCCAGTACAATATTGCCGACCGCTCTCCATAGTGCCGGCTGCCCGCCATACTAATAATCGTGCCGGTGGAGTCGCTTTGGCACAGAGGGGATTAACTTAACAACTATGGCAGTGCGCTGTTGATAGTGCCCGTCGCCGCTTTGGCTGTGCGCAAGTCTTACAGGCACTACGGAGGGGCCGACGCTACTACTGTACAGCCATTCGAGCGCATAAACATTCGACGCGAGCCAACTAGGGAAGAAGGTGCTTGCACCCTTATAGTGATGAAAACAAAATGAAAATGCCGTGGTGGGGGTGGGGGGAGGGCGGGGGAGGGGTGGGGGGTAGGGGTGGGTGTACTCGATAGGAGAGATGTACTTAATCTCAGGGGGAGCGGGGGGGGGGGGGGGGGGTACTCGATAGGAGAGATGTACTCGATCTCATGCATGGCCGTAGTCGTATGACCATAGCATCCCTACAATGCCGGGACGGAGCATGTCGGGTTTTCACCGACCAGGCAGGCATTGCTTGCACCAAGCGTGAAGCGCCGTGAGGTGTCTGGCGAGTCGCATGAAGGGTGAGCTGCATCCTACTAAGGACCGCTTTTAGGGCGGACTTGCATAGGGAGGACAGCTTCAATGAGTTGATTTAATTTCCGGTGTAGGCATTTCGGTGGGGGGGGGGGAGGGGGTAGCCTTCTTTGTGACCCCGGCTTGGAGTTATAACTAGGGAGAGAAAAGGAGCAGGAAGAGCCAAGATAATAAAAAGAGACAGCTAAAAAAATACACACATGTATTGGGCGGTTTGGGGGTCCAGCTAGGCGACTATGTACTGGGGTGGGGGGGTGTACTCATCGTCGTGTATGGCCGTAGTCGTGTGACCTAAGTTGACCTCCGCATCTCTGCAATGCCGAAACGGAGCACATCGATTTTTCAAAGACCGGCCCGACAATGACTGCTTGCACCAAGCAGGCAAGCGCGAGGAAACGCGCGAGGTGCTCGGCGAGTCGTACGGAGGGCGAGCTGCATCGTACTACTATTAATATTACGGGGGGGCATAGTTAATAGGACCCATGGTACACACAAAAACAAATATATTTACCTATTTTTCCTGACAACATTTGGTCCTATTTACTACGGTCCCCCGTAATACTACTACGCATAGAAGACCGCTTGCGAGGCAGAACTTTTTGCATACGGATGACGGCGTCGTAATCGTATACGGGAAATCGGCGGCGACCATGGCGACCGGTCTGGATGCGAGCTTAGGATAAAATACGCCGAGGAAAAATTGTCGAACGAAACAACCAAGACAGTAGGATATCGTAGCAAAACCCGGATAACATTGATGGCGGATATCGTACCGAAACTCCCGATTTTTCGAAATATCGGAAAGTTCTATATATCGTGCCGATTCGATGTTTGGGGTCCCTCGATATCGCATCGTTTCGATAGCCATCACGTCGCTCCTCACCATTATGTCCGTGTCTAAGTCGTTCTTAATCTGGTCCTCGAAGCTGAGCAGGTTGTAGTCCAAGTCGCGCACCTCCACGATAGCTCCGTTTCCGAACGTTTGCCCTTCTAGGGTCTTGAGGCTTCGCACCACCTGGGCGAAGGGAAGAGGTGTTGGGGTGTCGAGTGCTGCTTCTTGCGCGTTGTGCGTCGCGTGCTGTGTTGTGTGGGGTGGTATGTTGTCGTGTGCTGTGCGTGTGGTGTGTGTGCGCTGACGGTATGCGTCGGGTGCTGGGTGTCACTTGTGCTGTGTGTTGTGAATGGCACTCCTGTTATCGGTGTGCAGGAAGGGGTCATTACACCAAACCAGGGGAAAGAATAAGTAATAGAAAAAATACCTGACCTACAACAATAAAAAATCGCCCGCGCCCTCAACAACAAAAAAAATAATATGTGGATCACATCTTTGCGATACGACACGTAGCACGTACCACTGTGCACGAAAAAATGTGAGGATCTCGTTTGATTATCCTGGTACTACCTGAAATGTTCTTATATTTCGGTCCAGGGCGGTGTGGCAGTACATAAACACTTTGTAAAACAAACAAACGCACCAGGGGGAGAATATTATTGATCGATTCTTATTTATCCTCCGGCGGGATGGTAAAAACAAAGGTTGAGCTGACCACACTTGCACGCTCAAATTTCGTGTCGTTTGTCGATGCAATTGCACCAACAACGCTCGCCGTGCTCTAGGCAGGACGAACCAAACTCTCAGCGAAGAAAATCTCTTTATCTTGGGGTGTTAACGGTTTTTCGGATCTTCCTATGATACAGTGTCAGCACCTTCGTGCGACCACGGACTGCTTGGTTCGGGAGTTAATGTGAGATCAACAACAACAACAACAACGACAACAACAACAACAACAACAACAACAACAACAACAACAACAACAACAACAACAACAACAACAACAACAACAACAACAACGACAACAACAACAACAACAACAACAACAACAACAACAACAACAACAACAACAACAACAACAACAACAACAACAACAACAACAACAACAACAACAACAACAACAACAACAATGGTGTAGTTAGCCCACTCTCAGCCTTGCCACAGTGGGAACCCCGACTCAATTTACCCTTTTACAGTAGGGCAGACGGCAGTCCCCTTTTTGACGAAACGACCACTCTAATTTCCAATTATTACGCGGGACCATAGTAAATAGGACCTACCGTGCGCACAAAAACCTTGATATTTCGATATTTTTGCTAACAATATTTGGTCCTATTCACTATGGTCCCCCGTAATAGTTCGCTCTTTCGACGAGGCTGCAGTGCTGAAAGGGTCAAGAGAATGCGCACTACCGTGAAAGCATAGAACAGATGATAAGAGAGGGCGCGCGAAGAGGACCGACCCGCCTGCACTGCGCACACGGGAGGAGGGGTGTTCAAGGGAGGCGTTTTCGGCCTGTACCGCACCCCCCTCTCTTAAATCGGGGTACCCGCTGCCGTGCTCTACGGCTGATCGATTATTACATACCTCCGCTTCATTCTTGACCCGGCGTTGCAGCTGCCTGGTGTCCAAGTGCGAGAAGTACTCGCACGTGAAGAAGGATCCCCTTCCATCCTCGCTGCAGTACGCTCGTTCCGGCCACTGTTTAGGGGTAGCAATTGAGGCGGTAGCAATTGAGGTCCACGATTTAAGAGAGGGGTGTTGTGTGTTAACCCTTTTAGAACCGCATCCCGATTTGGGAACAAACTACTTGAAATTTGAGTGGATTGTCCCCAAAGTGAGACTGCAGTTCTAAAAGGGTTAAGCCCAGTTGACTTCTTCAAAAACCCAAACTATTCGTAAACCAGAAATGTACATTTATAGGCGGCTAGTACAGCAGTGTGCCCTTGCCAAGCCATTCGACCTTTCTTGGATCTCTACTTTTCTCAAACCGATACCTGGAAGCTCTTGAACCGATACCTGGTAGTTCTTAAACCGATATCTGGTAGCTCCCAAACCGAAACCTACCCGATACCTGGTACCTCTTAAACCGATACCTGGTAGCTCTCAAACCGATACCTGGTAACTCTTAAACCGATACTTGGTAGCTCTTCAACCGATACCTGGTAGCTCTTCAACCGACACCTGGTAAGTCTTAAACCGATACCTGGTAGCTCTTGAACCGATACATTGTAGCTCTTAAACCGATACATGGTAGCTCTCAAACCGATATCCGGTAGCTCTTACGATTCATGGTAACTCTTGAACTGATACGTGGTAGCTATTAAACCGATACTTGGTAGCTCTTCCGATACATTGTGGCTCTTACACCGATACCTGGTAGCTCTTAAACCGATACCTGGCAGCCCTTAAACCGACTAAACCGATACCTGGTAGGTCTTAAACCGATACCTGGTACTTGGTAGATCTTAAACCGATGCTTGGTATAGATCTTAAACCGATACTTGGTAGCTCTTCCGATACCTGGTAACTCTCAAGGCGACACCTGGTAGCTCTTAAACCGATACTTATTAATAGTCATTTCTCCTAGGTACCGACTATCCGAGTTTTTCATGGGGTTTTCGTATTTTGTAGGAAGGATTATTGGATGCGGGATACCTTTTTCCTTTCCTTGGCTAGTCATTTCTCCTAGGTGTCGACTATCCGACACAGTGGGTTTTTGTATTGATAGGAAGGATTAATGAATGCGGGATACATTTTTCCTTTCCTTGGCTCTTCGTTTCTCGTAGGTACCCACTATCCGCCCTTTTATTGGGCTTTCGTATTGGTTGGAAGGATTATTGAATGCGGGATACATTTTCCTTTCCTTGACTATTAATAGTCGTTTCTCCTATTACGGAGGACCATAGTTAGGACCACATATTGATAGTAAAAATCGTTAAATATATAGGTTTTTATGTACCAGGTATACCGTAGGTCCTGTCAACTATGGTCCCCCGTAATAGGTACCGGCTATCCGACTTTTTCATGGGGTTTTCGTAGTTGTAGGAAGGATTATTGAATGCAGGATACCTTTTTTCTTTTTCTCGGCTAGTCGTTCCTCGTAGGTGCCGACTATCCGACATATTGGGTTCTCGTATTGGTCAGGACGATTGTTGAATGGAATCCGGGATACATTTTTCCTTGTCTTGGTGGGGCCCCCTTCGCTGGGGAGGGCTGATTCGACTCGCGTACATGTCCGCTATTAACAGCGCCATCAGCAGGCTTCTTCGCCAGCCCACTTGCCGACGAAAGCGAGGCAATTGGCTCAAGGCACCTCAAACACTCGTACCCGGAAATAGTTATTGCGTACTCCTGTAGGTAGTAGGTACTACAGCAGTAGTTGTGAAATACTGGCGACTTAAATATCTAGAAACCCCTGCTCCTTGCGAAAACAATGGGCGACAGCACCCGCGCTGTTTCATGTTCGTATCTATCGCGTGCCGTGGTATCTCCCACCTGTACCGAGGACCTTCGCGCCACCCACGTGACGACGACCTTTCTCGAAGGCGGAGATGCATAGCGCGTGAAGCCTTGGAGACCAAGCCCTCTGGAAAAGAAAAAGGAGAGAAGAGCGCAGAGCGGACAGTTGTCGAGGTTCGGGACAATATGGGTCTGGTACGTACGGAATAAGACGTAGGGAAATCAGATCAATGCAGGGTATGAATGGTGGAAAAAAACGCAAAAAAGAAGAAGAAAAAGAGCACGGGCGATTTGGTGCAGATATTTTCATCAGTGCCGCGTTGTGTTACACTTTTATTTTTACTTTATTTTTTGTTGCTCATTCCATTCATGATCTTCGCACATCTTCTTGTCTCTCTCCTTCCCAACTCGTAACTCAGATCCGGGGTCACATAGCAGGCTCTTCTCCCCCCTTCCCGCTACGGTATGCGCCTTCATTTTTATCGCGCGAAGATTTTAGCCTTTTCTTCCCTCGTCGACTCGCATCGAATTGTGCCTACCCACGCTGCAAGGCGCTCTCAACAATCGAATCCTTTTTAATTTTTATTTTTGCAAATAAAGTCAAATGTCCGACCCACCTGGGGCTCGAGCCCAGGACTCAAAACACAAGTAGAATTCGAGGTTAACCACTTGAACCACCGGGGCGACCGGACTTTACAAAAAAAAGGCTGTGAGATCGAGGGTTTCGTCGAAACTCATCTTGGCAGGCTGAGCGTAATAATTCGATCGGGAGGCGTTCTACGATAGAGGTTCGCCCTAATTTTTCTGAGGCTCCTCATGCGAGGGGCTACATAACCTCACCCGACAACTGACTCCAGGAGAATCCCACGGTCAAAGTATACGAAAAACTTCATTTTTCGAAACAAGATTGTCATCCCGACGCTTTTGGATTGAGGACCCCCCTTTCTTCAGAAAAAAAAAAAAATAGCGGAAATGTGCTGCTTCTATCGTGGAATGCGTCTCACTCGGGCGACATCACGGGTCTTGCTTGACCTCACCCAGTATATTAAAAAAATAGAATTAAAAAGCCAACAGCTGCGAGACCGAGGACTTCGTGCATACACTTCCAGTGGTATATGGCAATTGAAGGGAATTTTCTTTTGACAGCTGTGGGATGTGTAAATGCAGGATAGGCCCACCGACAAAAAACCAACCTCAACACAAATCGGAACGCTCCTCACTATGGGGACGCTACGAAAATTGGACGAAAAAATCGTGCTCGGCTGCGAGCCCTGCACTAAATCTGTACAAAACGTAACTCTCCTTTGACGTAAGGGTGATAAGCGACAATCCGACTACCAGCCACAAATCAAAGGTAACAAAATATCCGTAACCGTTGAAACCGACAAACGTGAGTACCAGTAGCTGATCGGTTAAACAGGTGAATCAGAAGTTGCTCCGTTTTTGCTGTTGATACAACCAGCCTTACAGAGTTACCCAACCAAGTTATACCTACTATCGGTTACAAACGTACATGCGTCATTTTGGTCACTCCTTCCCGCAGGAATCAATTTTCGTGGGTTGGGATTGCTGTCGTGTGCCGGCAGGAAAACAGACCACAAGAAAACCCGACCGGACCGAAGTTTTCCGCCCCTATCCACTCGATCCTATTGGGGACTTTTCAGAAAATGACAAGTCAAAATGGTTGCAAGTGATAAACAATGGTTGGCAGGAATCGTACCGCACGGGCGACACGCGACCCCATCCCTACTGCTGCTGCTCGAAGATGGTTGACACGATAAAGAAGGTACCAACCATTGTTTTCGTCGGTGTCCCTTAACCCTTTTAGTACCGCAGTCCCGTTTTGGGGACAAACTCCTTAAATTTTGAGTGTTTCGTCCCCAAAAACGGTACTGCAAAAGGGTTAAAACGGAGTCCCAAAATGGGTTCAGAGTTACAGAATGATACCAGGTTGGTATATACAAAATCTTACCAGGAATAATTAGGCACATCATTTAAACAAAAACAAAAAAAAGTTGTGAGATCGAGGATTTGGTCGGCACTCGTCTTTGCAAGCTGTGTGTGTGTGTGGTACTTAGTTCGCGCGTACTGCGGGTTTGCATGGTATCATGCAGGATATATACATCCCGTATAAGAGGACAAAACCTGATGCTGCAGGATTTAGCACAGTGCGTGCGTGTGTCCATATTAAAAACTCATGACTAAAAAAATATATCGGGAGCGTATGTAACGATTTTCTTTTGCTTGTCCGGAAGCCTTTCGTTTCAAAGACGTCTGGTGGGCCTTTCGTGCTTCTCAGCTGTGTGAAAACAAAATTCATACCAGTAATTTTTACCTCGCCCGCCCCACGTCGGAAAATGAACGCCTCCGAAGGGAATTCCCGAAAACAAAAACGAACCGAAAACGACGAAGAAGCCCGAATAGGTCGGCAAGGAAACTCCCGATACAAAAAAAAACTCAGCCCAACCGACGCCGAACGATCGAGTTGGAGTGGCTTCCTGACGAACAGCGAGCGGTACGGAGCAGAAAACACAAAAAATAGAGACGAATCACACAAAAACTTGAATCACAAAACGACCACGAAGAGAGCGAAGGAAACGGGAAACAACCACGACAACCGAAACGTACAGACCGCTTCATCTTCATATTAATTTGCGCCCCATAGTGGTACACCTAAGGCCATCTCTTCAGGGAGGGTTTTGAAAACCGAAAAACTTACCCGAAACTGTGTTTTATACTTGCTTTCACGTATTTTAGACCGGGAGTCCGACCGAATGAAGCTCGCTATTCTCAGAATACTTGCAGTCTTTTGGGGAGAGGTATCTAGAGACCCGTTTTTATTTTCTTCAGGGGTGTCGTTCGAGGTTTTTACGATGTTGTCATTTTCAGACAAAAAAATCAAAAAGGCATTTTCAGATACATTCAGCCGAAAACATTGCCTATATTTCAGATAGATCGCGTCCGAAACTGACTACCAGGTATTTAATAGAGGGAACTGGAGTGTATCGACAATTTTTCAAAATGCTATCCTGAAGAACCTGCAAACGGCGTTGCATGCCTCTCGCAAAATGGCTGGTGGGACTTCAAGAAAAGCCGGCCCGATTCGCCCGTTTCCCTGTTCAAACACGCCTGCGAAGGTGCTGAAACCTCGATTTCCAGAAACCAAACCCGGTTTGCCATAAGAGATAACCTAGCAGCCCAAGGCCGAACGAATCCCTTACCAGGACGGTACGAAAACCCCAAACACGAAACAATTACCTAATGACGAAGTCCGAGTAGGCCCTTACGAGGGCGGTATTGAAGCAGGGGGTGACCATCCTGGCCAGGGTGGTCGGTGCCGCGGGGCCGTAGATCCCGACGGTCAAGTCACGGAAACACAACTGCCAACAAGCGAGGCGAGGGGTCCCACAAAAAAGAGGGGGGGGGGGGGGGGGGGTGACATCTGTTGCTTGCCCTTTGTTCGTGTTACATGCACCGCATATCCCCCTTTTTCGAGGCGGGGCAACCGTTCCTGCTCCTAACTGAGACACCTCCAACATTTTCCCGCTCATTCTGAGGGGGAGGTGGTACTTGGGATAAACTAGTGCCGGCCCCTCTTATCACGTAATGCCGGTATGATATGCGCCAGCCGACAAAAACCGGCACTATAAGAGTGGCGACAGGCACTATTAACAGCACACTGCCACAGCGGCTTAAGTTAATCCCATCGGTGCAAAAGCGATTCACCGGCACTATCATAGCGGGCAGCCGGCAAACGGCACTATAGAGGGACCAACTACTACTGTATCTACCGTGCATCGTGTATCGATTTGCAAGAAACGGAAGGGAGAGGAGGTGTTAACTCAATAGGAGAGATGTACTCAATCTCATGCATGACCGTAGTCGTACGACCATAGACCCTCGCATCTCTACAATGCCGGGACGGAGCACGTCGGGTTTTCACCGACCAGGCAGGCATTGCTTGCAGTAGGGGGGAGGAGAAACGGGGTAGTAGTTCGGGTATATACTGCAGGGAATGGAGCTCCCTTCTGAAGCTAGGAGACTCCAGAAAAATCGGGGTGTATGTATACTATTACGGGGGGCCATAGTTAATAGGACCTACGGTATACATAAAGACTATACCAGGTATATTTAACCATTTTTACTAACAACATTTGGTCCTATTAACTATGGTCCCCTGTAATAGTACTTTGCCCTTGTCGTGTTAACCGAGCGTCGAATGTCCTCACCTTCTTCCCTCCGTACAGCTTGCCGAGCTCCCACGAGGTAAGCGTTCGGTGGCCCGCGCCGAACACCTTGTCCCACATCGACCTGCCCCAACACAAACAGAACGAACAAAATTACACTGTAGGCCACGCCTTGTCTGGACTTGCACGGCTACATATCAAGTTATTAATAGCTGGGTGGCGACGCTCTCGCCAGTCCGAAATGTTTCACAGATCTTTCGGGTAATTTATTCCCCACCTAATGATCTAGATCATCAATGATTCAGACTCGTCAAGGCAGATCTGTCCCCCATCGTGAACGATTTAGCTCGTATTCCCGGAGCGGAACCCGTAAAACACGCGTCATGTATTATTACGGGGGGCCATAGTAAATAGGACCTACGGTGCACACAAAAACCCATATATTTCGCCTTTTTTACCAACAATATTTGGCCCTATTTACTATGGTCCCCCGTAATAGCATGTTTAGCACTGGAGTCCCGTGTTGGGGACAAAAAACCCCAAATTCCAAGTAGTTTTTTTCTCAAATCGGGACTGCACGCCTAGAAGGGTCGAGCGCATATTTTCCTGAGCTGGGCGGATCTGTATGATGCATATCCTGCAACGAAGCCATCACGAGGGAAGGCGAGGAAGTACAATAGATGGTCTACAGATCGTGATCTATCTGTCTGTCCCTCGGGTGTGACATGTCTCGGCGAAACACATGCTACACTGCTGCAAATGCCCCTTTATACGTGGTAGCTAAGCGCCTAAAGTCAGACGTAAGCGTTGAATATTCCGCGCCAAACGCTTTACCGTACTCTCACATCGGCCTGCCCCAACAAAAAAACAACCCATTTCTTGTGTTGGGTACGTGGCGGCTGCGATTTGGCTAACTTTTATAAGCGACTAGTTGCCATTAGTTGCCAATAGTTGCCTGTACATCATACAGCTACTACTACTGTAGTCGCGAAAGTCATATTACGGGGGACCATAGTAAATAGGACCAAATATTGTTAGTAAAAATAGGTAAATATATAGGTTTTCGTGTATACCATAGGTCCTATTTACTATGGTCCCCCGTAATAGTTTTCGGGGTTCTTCCCAGCGGAACTTACCACTTTGGTCTGATTGGCTTAGGACCGGGGTTACAGTTGCTCTGATTGGCTCGGAGTTAGTTCTATTCGTCTGGTTCAGTGCATGCCAACCATTATATCGAAAGAGTGGGGAGTAGCTCTCGTTCTTTCTGCTTTGCCGTATATGACTGCCACATACCGGGTATCTATTTTTTCAAATGCCACGTCAGATATTCATAGTCGGCTTACCTCGGAACTCAGCTAGCCTCTATCTCAAGAGAACATACGAGTAACAATAGACAGTACTACATAGTAACACATACAGTAGGGATACACGCCAGGCAGTAGTAGACAGTAATACATAGTGATACATAGTAGGGCTGGCTGACCCAATCAGTGGCGATTATACTGCCGTCAAACCACTCAGAATACTCGATTGCGGCAGTACGTATTATGTCTCTCCTCTCTACTCTCACCTCCCGTAACGCAACCATTACGGGGCACCTTGAGCAAATAGGACCTACGATACACACAAAAACCTGAATATTTACCCATTTTTACTAACACTATCTGGCCCTGTCTACTGTGGTCCCCCGTAATACTGGGTTTCCGTACTATAATAAGAAGCGTTTTGCGGGCGTAGGTACGACAAAAAATACTGGCGAATATAGGTCAGCCGGTAGATTTACTAGTGCCAGTAACTTACATTTTTCCAGCGCCCAGCTCTACCTAGCCAACCACTACGTTGCACATCACATATCGTTCTGAATACTGCTGTGCAGTACTCGTATGTATAATACGACAATACCTTCTCCCGTTTTGATCGTGAGGTTCAGCCATCTTGCCGCCAAAATAATAGCACTCAAATGGTCGGAAATTTTAAGGACCGTTTAAAACATCAACATGAAGATCAAGCGGTCCTTATATTGGCAAGACACCCAGAGCGGTAGCGTTGCTCTGATTGGCTGGACGTCGCGTCTGCCTGATTGTCGGCGGGGAGGTCGTTTCAGTGGACTAGACTCAAGAGACGTAAAAGCGCTGGATGTCTCGCGCCGGACACCCTCGGTACTGCTGTGCGTGCTCCACGTCGCACCCTCCTTGCCGAGCGAAACAAAAACGATAAATTATGGCCGCACTGGTCGACGCAAGTGTTTCACAAGAGGACTTACGACCCACATCGACTAAGCCCAGACGTGGGCGTTGGACGCCCCGCGCCGAACGCCTTACGCACACCTACAGTACTACTGTACGTCCCACGTCGACCATCCCTGTCGAGCAAAAAACAAAAACGCTACAACGTTGGACGTCCCGCGCCGAAGAACACCTTGTCCCACGTCGAACCTTGCTTAGCAAAAACATGACAGCTAAGGTTATGTTCGTCGGCGTGCGTTATGATTTGATGCAAGGGGTTCAACACCGCATCGCATGCATGCCTCCTCTCACCAAAACGGCCCCTGAGGGTAGAGGTCGGTCAGAAACACCTGGACATCCTTGGGGCGTTGTCTCAGGATCGCCATAGCCAAAAACGCGTTTACAAAATCCTCCGAGTCGTGGAACAGGTTCGCGAAGGTGTCTCTCTGCACCACCTGCCGGACAAATTTCAAAGGGGTTGGAGGCGTTCTCGGTTTCCACATTAACGGGGTTGAGTGTGAGTTGTCCCCGGTACGTTTAGCGCGGAGAGGCTGCGATCGATATTAGCTAGCCGGCGGCCTATTTATACCGTGTACAGTGTTACACGTCTCACCATATATACCGCTGTACCGCCCCCCGGTGGTCTAGTAGTTAACTTCGGATACCACTAGCGCTGATGTCGAGGGTTCGATTCCCCGTATAGAGTTTTAAACTTCTCGAAATACACCAACTTCTGAGAGCTTCAATATAAGGCGCGGGTAAGTCAGGGGAGGGGGAAGAAAGTCCTCGACCCTACTCGCGATAAAAAGGAAACGCGCGTAGGTAGCGTAGTAGGGGAGGGAGGGAGGGAGAGAGAAGAGTCTACCACGCATGCCACCCCGGATATGAGCTACTGTACGACTAGGCAGGGAGCAGAAGGACAAAAGGGCGAAGATAGTAAGTGAACGGGAGGCAAACAAGAACAAAAAAACGCAATAGAGGGAGACGACATACGAAACCTACACACACCCCGTGGAAGCGCGATCGAATTGTCACTACAGAAATACTAGTATCACACCAGGCTTGCAAAGATGAGCTTTTAAGTAATTGTTTTATATCACGGCTCCGTTTTATCTTTTTGCTTGCTCAATATAGCCCCCCCCCTCGTGAAGGCCGGGGTTGCGCTTCTTAGGCTCAACGTTCTCTGGCCTGTTGAGCTGCCCAAGTGAGGAGCTAAACAAATAAGGCACCCCCCCTAGAAGGCCGCACCCCTATATAGGCCACCAGCCCTATAGGCCACCACCCCTAGAAGGCACCACCTCTATTAATAGAAGGCCCCTCCCCCTATAGGCCACCGCCCCTATTAATAGAAGGCACCACCCCTATTAATAAACGCCACCACCCCTATAGGCCACCACCCCTACCGTGGCCTTGCCTCTATCCTGGTTGTCCCAGGGAGAGTAACAAAGTGAACCATTGTGGGAGCCCGCGCCCTTCGAGGCACGGTATTCCTGAAGACAAAAACACGCATACGTACCATTACGGGGTGCTCGACCCACTCGTCGCACTCCAAGGCCTCCACATACTCGAAAGCATTCGTTGTCCAGTCGGCGTTCCAACCTTGCGCAAAATTCCGAAACGGCAGCAGGCGGCGGAACGGGGGAGGGGGGGGGGGGGTTGTGTACTCGATAGGAGAGATGTACTCGATCTCATGCATGGCCGTAGTCGTATGACCATAGACCCTCGCATCTCCTACAAATGCCGGGACGGAGCATGTCGGGTTGTCACCGACCAGGCAGACATTGCTTGCACCAAGCGCGAAGCGGGGGGGACGAGAGGGGGGGGCAGGCACGAAAAGAAATTGTAACGGTTCATACATAGGACGAATCAGATAGATCATCTGCAGATAGATGATCTACAGATAGATGATACACAGATATAACATCTACAGATAGATGAACTACAGACATATCATCTACAGATAGATCGTCTACAGATGGATGGCCTACAGATAGATGATCTACATATAGATCATCCAAGGATAGATCATCTCCAGAGAAGGCCTTTTCTCCCTCCTCCCCCACTACGGTTCTCGCCTTTTGCATCATTTCATCGCGAGAAAGAAGACTTCGACCCTCTCTTCCCTGGTCGACTGGTGTCGAATTGCATACCGGCCACTAATAGTGTTTTATGCGTACCGTGTATAGCGTGTTTACTCCAGCATCACTGCTGCAGTAGTACATACCACTCTGTTCAGCCATATAGGGGCCGTATAGGGGACTTTTAGGCGTTCACTACATACCAAAACGGTCATTTATATAGCTGAACAGAGCGGTAAGAAAAAAACGGTCAGGTTGCGCCACCCAACACTCTTCGAAGCTCATCTTTCGGGTAAGATATTCAAGCTCCTCAACAAACATGCCTCACCACGCAAGAAACTCCCTCATACACTCAAGGCGGCACCCGCACCGCGGAGCATTGCTCTAAACGTCGGCCACGAGTTCCGATTCTTACCTGGAAAGTTGTCCTCCTTCCACGACCCTCGCTGTCTGGAGCACGTCCCCTTCACCGAGCCCTGGTGAAGCTCGACGTAGGCTTGCTTCTCGTGCTTGGAGTTCTTGTACCTGACGTCGTTTTTTTTTTTCACGGTGGCCGAGCCGCGTCAACCATTGTTCGGGCATGCGGTCGATACTACTGTACGCAAATAACCCCTGCGCATGTCGTATTAAGGCGCTATATAGCGATAACACACCCCCTGTGTTGATTTTTCGGAGACCAGTTCCTCCAAAGCATGTCTTAAGTGGGGCAAAACGCGTTGGAAGTACCTCGACGGTGTGTTTCCATATTCGCATGCATCGCTCGTCGTTTATCTTGCAACAAAATTTGTCTCGAACTTCGTCGGAGGGGGTGTGGTATGTTATCACACGGGTGATAGCGCTATACGGTACGGTAACCTTGATCAACATGCGGGCGGGTGGGAGCTGCACGCTCTGCACGATCCAGCAAACGTTTTCTTCGGTTGGATCTATACGGTGCAGGTCCTGGGAACATATCCTAACGGCAGGTATAGGACGTATGTACGAATATGATCTAGATCGTGAGGTGTGGATGGTGACGTAGATGATCTGTGTGTGTGCTCGTAGATCGTGACCTGCCCGATGTGTGCATGGTGACGAAAAACGTCGCCCAGAGACTCCTTCCGTTCCCTTCCGTTCCCTTCCGTTCCGTTCCGTTCCCTTCTCTTCCCTACCCCCCTCTCCTCCTACTCTCCCCTCCCCTCCCCTCCGCCCCCGCCTCCTACCCCCCCCTCGTCCCCCCCTATTATATGTAGGTTAGGTTGGCGTCGGTTGGCTACGACACTGTAAAACATGCCGCTCACTGCGTGAGCTTGACAACCAGGGTGCCGTTTTCGTTTTCGCTTTTTTTTTCTGCGGTCGGTCACAGCTGGTGGTCGAGTTAGATCACTTAAGCACGGTGAAGAACCTTTACTCCACACAAGGGGAATGCTCGTATCACGTAGTGTTCATGGTAAGGCACCCAAGAGGCAGCTCCATTGTAGTGCCAAAGCTGTCTCTAAAAGTGGCCACACCGGAAATTAAATCAACTCCTTGAAGCTGTCATCCATACAAGTCCGCCTCACAAGCGGTTCTTAGTAGGATACAGTTCAACCTTCCTGCGACTCGCCGGGCACCTCACGGCGCTTCGCGCTTGGTGCAAGCAAGGTCTGCCTGGTCGGTGAAAACCCGACATGCTCCGTCCCGCCATTGTAGGGGTGCGAGGGTCTATGATCATACGACTACGGCCACGCATGACATCGAGCACATCTCTTCTATCGAGTACCCCCCCCTCTCCGTCGGTTCCGCCCCCTCCCCCTCCCCCTCCCCCCCCTCACCTTTCCACCCCCTCGCCTCCGCCCCCTCCTGCCCCCCCCCCCCCCCCCCTCCCCTACTACTTCTGTAGGCCACGCACGGATCGATTGGAACACCGCAATGACTCACGCCTGCATGACCCGCGTGGCAACGCCTGGGTCCTTGAAGTCGCTCAGGTCGAGCTGCACGTTACGCATCTGCACCAGGTTATCTCCGTTTCCGTGGTGATGATCCTGTCAAAGTGTAACCGACAAAAGTGATGATGGATATCGGATATTGAACGAGAATCCCCCGAAAAATATCGATGGATCGTATCGGATATCGAACGAGAATCACCAAAAAAAATATCGATGGATCGTATCGGATATCAAACGACAATCGCCAAGGGTGCTGATGGATATCGGATGTCGAACGAGAATAGTCGAAAGTACTGATGGATATCGGATATTGAACGAGAATCACCCAAAAAATACCGATGGATCGTATCGGATATCAAACGACAATCGCCAAGGGTGCTGATGGATATCGGATGTCGAACGAGAACATCGAAAGTACTGAAGGATATCGGATCGCCAAGAGTTCTGATATATATATATATATCGGATATCGAACGAGAAACGCCAAAAGTACTGATGAATATCGGATATCGAACGAGAACCGAGATTGAAACTATGTCGCCAGACGGAAACACAGCTTGATTACTGTACGAGGGCTCAATAAGCTACCGCCCAAGGAAAAACCGAGTCGACACGATTTCGCAGCAGTGATGTAGATGCTTGCACTCTATCCACCTGCCACAGGTTATCCCCGTATTGAAGTGGAGGTGAGGATATCGGACACCGAACGATAATCGATTTTGATGTACCTGGTATACGATACCGATAAACGAAAAGAAATAACACCGACGCGATATCGAGGGGTGATGATGGGCACACCCGAAACGTAAAGAACGAGAGAATCGTGTTTCATGACTCGCGTCGACTAGCATCCATATCGCGCTCCGGATACAAGGGAGGCGTTCTGCTTGTCTGTCACCTGCTTGATCAAGTGGCAGCGGATGGAGGACGGATCGGAACCCCCTCCCCCTTCGTTGGCACAGCACTCCGTCCCCTTTTCCCGCCACTGGTCCACGAAGCCGTTCCCGAAAGAAGAGTCGCACTGCTCGGTGCCGTACTGTGCCATCATCTGCGCAAGTGTCGGGGTTCGGTTTCGGGCTCGGTTTCGGGTTCGGTTTCGGCTTCGGTTTCGGGTTCAGCAGGTAGTGTGTTACTACCAGGGGTGGCAGTTACCTGTGGCGCAACCAATTACCTAGCGGAAATTACCTTTTTTGGGGGCTTATTTGGAGTTACCCCCATATGTATGCACAACAATCGGTTGTGTTCCACCAAAGATGGCAGCTACACGTGGTACATACAACCAATTACCTAGCGGAAATTACCTTTTTTGGGGCTTTTTGGGGTTACCTCCATGAAACGATTGGTAGTGTATAGTACGGGGGACCACAGTAGTTAATAGGACCTACCAGGTATGGTACACATAAAAACCTACATATTTAACCATTTTTACTAACAGTATTTGGTCCTGTTAACCATGGTCCCCCGTAACAGTGTTTACTACCAGGGGTGGCAGTTACCTGTGACACAACCAATTACCTACCGGTAATTACCTTTTTTCGACTTTCGGAGTTATCTCCATGCGGCGATCGGAAGTGTATACCAGCAATTGGCAGTTACCTGTGGTACAACCAATTTCCTACCCGCTACGATTTACCGCAAATACTTTTTTGTCGGCTTTCGGAGTTATCTCCATGCAGCGATCGGAAGTGTTTACCAGCAATTGGCAGTTACCTGTGGTACAACCAATTCCCTACCCGCTACGATTTGCCGCGAATACTTTTTTTTCGGCTTTTGGAGTGACCTCCACGTGGCGATTGGTATATACGACTGGTTACTATTACTATTAATACCATTGATGGCAGTTACCTGTGGCACAACCAATAATTACCCGTAATTACCCGTTTTCGGCTTTTCGGGGTAGTGTTTGTTTACTATCATGGATGACAGTAACTTATGGCACAACCAATTTCCTAGCGGTAATCACCTATTTCGGTTTTCGGGGTTACCCCCAAGTGACGATGACGACATTCTCGTGACTACCGTGTGACATTCTCGCGTTTCGAAAACAAAGAACGCCAACTCCTTTTATTCTTTCGGCATGCTTAGGCAGGCGCAGAAGCTGTCACCCTTGACGAACGAGGGCTTCTCGCCCATGATACAGCAGTCCGGGGGGAAGAGTGAATCGAAAAAACAGCGCCGTGAACGAAAAAAAAAGAAGCAACCCCTCGACCAAAAAAAAAACAACCATATCGAACGGCACAACAACCCCCGACCAAACAAACGAACAAACAAACAAAATGTACGAAACACCCGAAACGAAATGACGCTCTCTCGCTATCACGACGGGCTGCAGCAATCAGAACCCACAATTGACCCAAAAGGCATCTACCGTCCCTATGTATACACGCCGTGTTTGGTCCTGATGACTATGTTCCCCCCGGTGCCAACACTCCTGCCGCAACATCCGCGCACCCCCACTCTGCCCGCGAAAAAAAACATAAGAAACACAAAAAAAAAAAACTCGCCTGGTCCACAGGAGTTGAGCCGAACACCTCCGTTGACAGCCCCAGAATGAAGTGCCCGCTTGCGCCCGTCGCGATCCCCGCCCCGCCCGCCCCCTTCCCACCCCCTTCCGGTCTTGGTCCAACTCCCAACCCCTCCCCGACATATGTACCCCCCGCCCCCACATTATCCCAGTGACCCCCGTCGGCCCCCACTCCTACTACTCCCTCTAACGCACCACCATTAACAGGGAGTTCTCCCCCTACCCCTGCCTCCCTCGGGGTCCACGCCTGCCTGCCCCCTGAGAACACGGGATCGTCGCGGTGACCGCGGAGCGAGGCTAGTTGGGTATCTACGGCTGCCACTTGTTCGATGAGGTGGGCTTTCTTGGAGCGGAGCCTCTCCACCCTGTTCATAATTTTAACGTAGCCATCGTTTCGGGAGGTTTGTGTGGAGGCGATTGGGGGGGGGGGGGGGGGTTAGGGTGTGTGTGGTTCAAGGTTTTGGTTCATTTTTCCTGCTATACTCTTTCAAACGTTCATCTGTTCTATGGCTGTCTTTCTGTTTTCCTTTTTCGTTTGTTTGCGCTCTTCGTTTTACACGTGCCTTGCTATTCCATTAATAGCACTCTTTTGATTTTGTGATTCTGGGCGTGCGTGCGTATGGGCCACGGGTGTGTTCCAGGTAGGATTTGGTTGCAGGCGATAAGGGAGGGTATACCACAGCTTTTAAGTGCCGTTCCCTTGGGTACTGATACTGAATTGCAAAAAATGTCTTCGTATTGATTTTTTTCTTCCATGGAGACGCTACTTTCAGCCTGTTTCCATGCGACCGCAAGCCACAACAGTAAGGTAAAAACATCATCACAAATATAGAACGTGCACGTAAAAACCGACAATCCGACACCCCACTGCATATTTTCGAGACCCACACAGGGAGGGTACTCTAAAATAAAACCAAGCAAAACACATTTTTTTTCCCCCTTCAAATTATCGTCTTTCTGTAGTTTTCACCCAAAACTCCCACTCCGCTGGTTGGCCTTTCCTTTTTGATATTTTCGCAAGAGAGGGGTGTCGTTCGACGTGCATTCTATTCACACCTGGTGTATTACTACTATCACAGGGGGGCCATAGTTGATAGGACCTATGGTATACATAAAAACCTATATATTCAACCATGTTTACTAACAATATTTGGTCCTATTAACTATGGCCCCCCGTAATAGTACTGCAGTAGAGAGGTAGATGAAGCAATGCGGCCTGATACTAGCGGCAGGCCGTGTGCGTTCGATGTGAAAAACCCCCCGAAGAATCACCAAAAACGAGAGTATCGCCGCCTTCAAAACGCAACACAAACACCACAGGCGTCTCGGCAACCGCGTCCAACTCGAGATGGCTTGCTATTACGGGGGACCCTAGCAAAATAGGACCAAGTATTGTTGGTACAATGCAGGGAAATATATAGGTCTTTGAGTATACCGTAGATCCTACCTGGTATTAACTATGGTCCCCCGCAATAGGAAACAAGTCCCTTCCCGTTCTACCCCACGCTCGCCCGCTGGTGGAGATTCCAGGTGTGTGGAAATCGGCCTCATTAACCCTTTTAGAACCGCAGTCCCGTTCTGGGGACAAACCAATCAAATTTCAAGTAGTTTTGTCCCTAAACGGGACTGCGGTTCTAAAGGGGTTAAGCTCTCGCTATCAAATATAACACGAATGTTTCAGGCAAACAGTACACACATCAGACAGGCAGACGGGCAGACAGACAGGCGGGCAGACAGACAGACAGACAGACAGACAGACAGACAGACAGACAGACAGACAGACAGACAGACAGACAGACTGATCCAAGAATGAAAGCCTGTGTGCACCCCGGTACGGAGGGGATATTTTGCCATAGAGTCAAAACACGGCCTCATTATAACTCAACCCCATCAAGAACTCAAACTGCCTGCACGTCTTTGGAGCACCCTATTTACTCGGATATAGAGTCGACTACTGATTTATTGAGGCAGTGAGCGGGTTCAGGGGCTCAGAGGGGCGTCATACACGTACCAGGTGTCCCTTCAGAACTCAACTGCCTTCACGTTTTAGGAACACCACATTTACTTGGGTTTATAGTTGAGGTTCATGTTGAGGTGGTGAGACGGGGTTAGGGGGTCAGAAGTATGTTATACACGCAACTGCCTTCACGTTTCGGGAACGCCTCGAAAGTGGTGCATGTGTGCTGTGCGTATCATACCAGGTACAGCAGTACCAGGTATACTATTACGGGGGACCATAGTTAATAGGACCAAATATTGTTAGTAAAAATGGGTTAATATATAGGTTTTTATTTATCCCATAGGTCCTATTAACTATGGTCCCCCGTAATACGTACGTACCCTGACCATAAACACAGTCCGTATACGAGTACTTGTATGAGGGAAAGAAAATCTGAAGCTGTAGAAACACGTTTTGGGAACGCCTCGAAAGTGGTGCATGTGTGCTGTGCGTATCATATCAGGTACAGCAGTACCAGGTATACTACGTACGTACCCTGACCATAAACACAGCAGTCCGTATACGAGTACTTGTATGAGGGAAAGAAAATCTGAAGCTGTAGAAATCAGGGAGGGTGTTTGTCTCTATTTAGAAGTCATGATAAAAAACAATCGGGGATTGCACGTAGCTTTGCCACGAGTGGGAAATATCTATAATATTACGTACCAGAGAGTACATACCGTATGACACTATCACACTGGGTGATAGGATAACACACCCCCCAGGGACGAATTCAGAGCCGATTTCCTCCAAAAACATGGGGGGGGGCACATACATCGAAAATGGTGGCTCTGGAAAGATTTAAGGTGTCGTCGAGAAGGTTGGACATACACAGACGCATCGATCGCTGGTCGTATTCAGTACGCCCTCTCCTCGTTGTCGAGAAACCCAGCTGTGCAAAATCGTCCGAGGGGGTGTGATATATTATCCCCTCATCAATAGTGTGATACTGGTAGTGGCACACCGTAACGGTGCATTGTTCGTCTGTTGTGTCAAAACATATGTACCAGGTATGGGACAAATGGCGCGGCACTCTTATGACCCGACAACCAATCAAAGCTTCAATGTACTGCACCCGCGTCTGTCTGTGGTCTAAACAGTCTGGCTAGCTGTGGCGTAGAGGAAAGCAGGATTTTTACCCCACCACCGGAGCACGAAAAAAAAAGAAGCCGACACCCAACAGCCGCACTGATTGTACTGGCCTGGCCTGGCGCAATCTCATGATCGCTACCTACCAGGCCAGGACGAAGCAGGTCAACGTCCCTTGATTTCAGATTTCATAGGGTTTGAACCTTTGAACCTAAATTCTGAGTATCGTGTGTGCTGGTATAAAATAGAGCAGTGTTGTTGTAGCGGTACGTGGGTACAGGAAAATGAGCTTTTGGGCCAACGAGTCTGCTTTGCTGGTGTACTCCTGGTATGATGGTATGATACAGCAGCGGTCTACGCTGTACTGGTGTGCACCCGCTAAACCGGGCAAACTCCTGTACGACTCGTTGGTACTACTGCTGAGCTGGCTGGTATGTTGCCGATGGTATATACTTTGTGCATACTGCTGTGCGTGTTCAGCGAGCAAGCGCGGAGAGAACACGCAGGACGCAATTTGATCCAACATCTACAGCAGTAATGCCTCAATGCATACCAGGCATACCACGATGCACAATGCATCAACGCATCCTTGCACAAGAGTCCAAGCGCGCGCTCACCTCTCCACATCACCCGCACTCCTGGGGCCATCCGATCTCGCCCACGGGCCCGGCACGCTGTGAGACTGGAGCTGCTTCCACAAGAAGACCGTCAACAGGGCGCCGCCAGCGAACGCGCAGATAGACGATTTCCGAGAGCGGCGACCGAAATTGCGAGCCCGATCTTTGCTCCAAGATCGCGATCTGCGATGTCTAGGCAGCCGCATGGCCATCCTCTGCCCACAAAGAGCTGACTGCCGTTCAGACCGAGCTTTGGAAGGCCACGCCGTGGAGCTCGCTGCTGTCACATCTGCTTGCAGCAGCTCCAAGTTGTTCGTTCGTCCAGTTCAGTTGCAATGTCCTTTTCGCGTTATTTCTCGTAACGCCTCGGAAGTGGAACTCCTCAATTTGCGCCGCATTTTCGTAGAGCGACAGCAGCACAGACACAGCACACTGCAGCGCGCAGCACTACCTGTTACCGTAGGGGAAGCAGCAGCTGCTGGAACCTCGACACCGGGGCGAAGAAATTCGAGTGGGACTTGGTGTTTCTAGGCTGCATCCCGAGCGCGCAAGTTGAGGTGAGTGTTCGACGTGCGAAAGCTCGAAATCATGGGATGTGGCCTGTCACTCTGCTGGCCGCCGTCACCACCTCCTTCCTCTCTCGCTGACTGCTGACGCTGACGCTAGTGCGTGCGTACGAAGCCTGTTGAGGTTGCCGATGTGTGCTGGGTCGGGGACTCCCTATCACTGTCGCTTGTGTCGATGGTTTGTATTGTTTGTGAAGGGTGGGTGGTGATGCGAAGACGAATGTTCTGCTGCAGCAACAGCAGCAGCAGCAGCAGCAGCAGCAGCAGCAGTACCCCTCGGATCCCTTTGAGCGCATGCTGAACAAAAGAACAGCAGTGCTCGTCCTACCATCTGATACATGATACCTGCAGATGGCCACAGGAAGGAAGGAAACGCACCTCTTGTCTGGACGGGTTTGTGGTGTCAGCAGCTGCTGTGGTAATGTATTTTGAGTCGCAGCATGCCGTTGCTCCAGTCAGGTAGGGTTTCCAACAGCATGGACTATGAGTGGGAAACCGCTCCAGCCACTACTGCTACTACTGCTACTATTCATACGAGTACTGGTTAGCAATACGTACGAGCGTGAGCGCCACGCCGCGTCTCATCAGTTCTCAAGTTCTAGGCTCGCTGTCGAGCTTGGATCCCAACACCTGACGTGTTTCCACCCGACGCTCGTAAAAGAAGAAACTGTTGCAAGTCTCGAGTCGAATGTTGGGTACCTAACCCCGCACGAGTAGCACTAGTTTTGCGGCCTGTGACCACAGAGCGTGTATCTCCCTATCACATATATATATGCGTATTGAAGAATCGGCACGGACACTGGTTGTGCTGGATGTCGACGGGTAGAAAGAACGGTCTAATGTGAAGAACACACACAGTTGGTAAACAACAGTGGACACCTCGGGCAATCGTCAGCAGCGCTATTATTGGTGAATCTCTCCCCATGGGGTGCGCTACTTGCAACCCTTCACACTCTGCGGGTAAAATAACTTGGCTTACTTTTAGGACTGCACTCTCGTTTCGGGGACAAAATACTCACACCTTCAGTGGTTGGTCCCCGAAACGGGACTACGGCCCTGGCAGTCCTAGACTGTAAAGGGGTTGAGGGCTCTCTTCGGCCAACAAAAGAAAAATAATCCTGGAGTTCGTAGTATTGAGGGGGGCCGTAGTAAATAGGACGAAAAACTGTGAGTAGAAGCAGGTAAATATATACTCCGTAGGTTTTTGTTTGAAGATAGGTCCTATTTACTTCGTATGGTCCGTCGTAAACAGTAATCGGTGGCAATGAGGCGCGACCTTAGTACTTGCATCATGTGTGGCGAATACGGATTGTTGTGCTAAATGAACACGAACGACCATCTACTATATGTTTCCGTGACGTGTGGGTTCATTCTCTTTTTTTTGTTTTTTGCAGAAACTAAAAAAAAAAGTCAGCAGCAGTAGCAGACGTAACGGCGGCAGCATCTACAGCAGCAGTTGTAGCAGCAGCCGCAGCAGTATGGCACACGAGGCCAGGGTCGGCTTCGCTGTACGCTCGGCGTGTCGGCCCAACCCTCAACCCTTGAACCCTTTCTACGCGTGCTCGAATCTGTTGGTTAATCCCTGGTTCCCCAACTCGAAAATCGTCATAATTTGCAGACTAAAAATCTACAACCTGATACACCTTGTATCTTTACCTTTTCTTTTTTTTCCTTTTTTTCTATCCTCCGGCGGATTGGTAAATAAAAAGCTCGAGCTCACCACACCTCCACGCTTTTTGTTTTGCGTGTCATTCTAGCCTATACCTCCCCTTGCAACACGATACGTATCCCACAGAGCTTTACTACTGCTGTACGACACCTACAGCCAAGCTTCTCCTGCTTCTCCGTCCCCTCGTGAGTAGAATGGTGGGCCTGACAATACCACCTGCAGCATGTCTTGGGGGCACGGCCCCGAACGTTGCTGTGGACCGGCACATTCTGCAGGACGAGTACTCGCGAAGTTGAGTGGGGTGTCGTTAGTCTAGGCAGAACTCAAAACTAAAAATCCGTTGTGACAAGTCCCACCGCGCACTTTGCTGCGTGCTGTACGACATCTACAGCCGAGCTTCCCCTGCTTCTCCGCCCCCTCATCAGCAGGAGGGTGCGCCTGACAATACCATCTGCACCATGCCTTACGGACACAGGCCGAACATTGCTGTGGACAGGCACATTCTACGTCAGTTACCTAGAAGTCGAAAGCCGCAACCGTCATGATGTATTGCGGTTCTGTTTTTTTTTTTAACCCATGGCTTAGCCGCGTGCCTGCAAACGTTGCCCGCTCCTAGCTAGACCAACTCTGAACGAATCGCAACCGTACCAGTGCGAGAAGGTTTCTGTATTGTGTGCGCGTGCACAGATCCCGCCGGGACTGGCATAGGTGCCGTGTGCCTTGAGCGCGGTGGATAAAAGTGGCCGAAAAAAAGTTGAACCACACACACCCACACACACACACACTTATGTACAGAGAAAGTAAAAAACAAGGCACCCTATTATATGTTCTCGTACGATCCGTTATGACAAGGCTCTTTTTCCTTGGAAAAAAAACAAGAAACAAAGGCTCGCGCTTCGCGCTCGCGCGCCTCATCAAAAACGTGTTGTTGTTGTTGTTGCTGTCTTTTTTCAGCAGCAATACTATTTCTGGAACAGTAACGCCATATCATGACCCCTTACCGAACAAGGCACAGCTCCAGAAACAATGCTCAGACTATCTTCCACCAACATATAACTTGATAATCATGGACGGTAGAAGGTGTTGGGGACCTTGGGTCTGCAGGGGAGGGGGAGGCATTGCTGTGCTTGCATCACGACACGAAATTGTACAGCAGCGAGAATTTCGACCATTCCGGAGCTCCTGTTTCGTATTTTCACGCTGCTGTGATCGCGTGGGGCGCCACGCACGGTCGAAATAGAGGCCCAGGTAGAATCGCCTACTACTTTGGCGCTAGGCATTATCGTCGAACATCTTATTAGTACTACGGGGGACCATAGTTCACAGGACCAAATATTGTTATTAATAGCAAAAATGATTAAATAAATAGGTTTTTATGTCTACGATAGGTCCTATTAACTATGCCCCCCCCGTAATAGTTTAAACAGCTTCAGCGGCCTGAGAAACTTCCATTTTTCAGATTCGTCTATATCGGGGGCAGAGGCATGAGGAGTTGTTTTTTAGTACGAGCATGAGGTGCTTTTGGCGAAAAAAAAGACGCTGGATCGATCCAGCGCTCGAGACCAACACCCGGCCTATGATCTACGCTTTCTAGATCCTCTGAGAGGGATATCGCCTGAGCTTTAGAACTGGAGAAAAGTGAGTGTCACTACTTCTCCAGGGGACCATAGTTAATCGGGCCAAATATTGTCCGTAAAAATGGTTAAACATATAGTTTTTTTTGTATACCATAGGTCCTGTTAACTTTGGTCCCCCGTAATAAAGGGAGTCGTGAAAGGTCGAAGCTATACCAGAGATAGTGCGACAGCTGAAAAAGAAGAAAGAAATCGGATTTTGGTTTTTCAAGAAGATGGTTGCAGCCTTCTTATTGTTTTCGCCCGGAAGGGGCTTTTAGGACCCCAGTCCCGTTTTGGGGACAAACTACTTATAATTTGAGTGTGTTGTCCCCACTTATGGGAATGCGGTGCTAAGAGGGTTAATAACTATTATTACAAATATGTTCCTAGATATAAAGACCGCTTGTATCGAAGATTGGTATAGAAATGGCCCCTACATCTCGGGACAGATTGGTATATCAATATCAACCCGGTCGATTTGGGTTCGCCCTTCGAGCTCTCTCTCGGCTTCTCTCTCGGGGCGGCGCTGAGTGCAACCACAGACCTACGGCTGTAGAAGTGTTCCGTGCAAAGTGTACCCCAGGTACAAGTCTATACGCACAGCAGCGGCGGCAGCAGCAGCAGCAGCAGCAGCAGCAGCAGCAGCAGCAGTTTTGAACAGTGTTCCGTATATGCCAGGTGGGGCATCGGGGTTACACACCCGTCTCAGGGACAAAATTTCTCGGAATTAGAGTCCTATGCATGTTTATGTCCAGTGAGCGCAGTTCGCCCCTGCTCTACCTGTAACTGGAAATGTTGGGTTGGAATGAAATGAGGCCTCTCGGGCACGCCCAGGGTTATTTACCCCCGCATTGTTATGCCTTGTGTATCTCAAACAGCAAAGCGCGTAAGAAAGAGCTCAAGCTTTATTCATTCCAATCCACCGGAGGTTAGAAAACATATCTATATACCTGGTATATATATCCCAGAGAACAAAATGGGATGGGGTGAAGCCTTATCGCTACAAAAACCTTCCAAGGCATGTGCCGTAGTGGGGAGGGGGGAGGAGAGCCTGCTTCGTGCAATGGGTGAGCCCGGATCTGAGTTTCGACTATTATTAATATTAATAGTAGGGATGAAGAAAAACAGGAAACAAAAAAAAAAACTCAATTTTGGCCGCGCCAAAAATGTCCAGATTGATGGGACGCTCGACCGCGCCACGCACGCAAACAAGTTGACGGCAGATTGTGAGCCTCAGGCGAGATCGGGTTGAAGTCATAAAAATATCAATACCCGTCCGAAGAGGTTCCATAGTGTCAGAGAAGATGAGTGCTCTCATGGGCCATCACCCCGCCACAGGAAAGCAGAGAAATTGCAACACTCAAATACTCCCGTATTATCCCGAAACCCCGTAATATGCGGATAATCCGAACAGGCACGTAGTAACTGCCTCAGTTGTAGAAGAGTCGAAACCTACAACAAATTGACGGCCATTACGAGTACAGATATCCTGCTGCGCGAGATCCCAGCGACAGCCAAACACTATATTTTGATTAACTGTCTTACGGGATACGTTATTTTTGGGCTCCGGGAACTGGTGTCTAGGCCCAATACACCCGTCGTACTCGTTTGGGCAGTGTGAAACGCCTATGACTCGTGCTACGGTATTAGGGATAGCACCTAGAACTTTCCTAGGATTTTCTGAAGCTCAGGATGCACTTGGGGAGGTCTGTACTATTCGTAAGTAATTGCTACTGTAGTTCACCCTCAAATCTGATTATTGAATAGACAATGAATGCAACCCGATGAACTAAGTACCGTATCACACTAGGGTGATAATATAACACACCCCTTCGGACGATTTTCGAAGCTCAGCTTCTCGACAACGGGGACGGCGTACTGAGTACGACGAGCGACCTTCTCGGCGAGATATTTCCAAGGCCACCATTTTCGTTGGGTGTACCCCTTAAGGCATGTTTTGGAGGAAACCGGGTCCGAGATTCGTCCCACAGGGGGTGTGCTACCTTATCACCCAGTGTGATAGTGCCATACGGTTATGTATTACCATGTTTTACTATGCCCCCACGTAATAAACACACAATCGAGGCATTTATTACCATCCAGTGTGTACCCCTTAAGGCATGTTTTGGAGGAAACCGGGTCCGAGATTCGTCCCACAGGGGGTGTGCTATCGTATCACCCAGTGTGATAGTGCCATACGGGTATGTATTACCATGTTTTACTATGCCCCCACGTAATAAACACACAATCGAGGCATTTATTACCACCCAGTGTGATACGGCAAGAAATAACCAATCCTATCACTAATACTACTCTGTACGACACTGCTGTTAATTTGGTATTCTAACGACCTTGATTGAGTTAACGAGCCCGGTCGGTCAAGAAAAAAAATGGCCTAGGAGTACCTCCCCCATCGTAGCTCGCCTCCGAATTTTTCCCGTTTTTGTAGGGCCCCAGTTTGAGTTTTGGCGGAATCAAGCAGTTTTTTTTTCGGAAGGGTCTCGCTCGTCAGAGCGGGGGAGCCAAACACCCAACATGTCAATAAATCTTGAAATTTTTCTCTGATCTTTGAAATCATGGTATCCCAGGAACTGGCAACATGGAAAGCCAGTCTATCTACCACCCTGGAAGAACAGAAAAAATCCCCGGCGACGAAATTTCCCGGAAAACTCCACGGAGCATCCTGAGGAATTCTACCGTTATTTTTCGCTTCCCTGCCGCGAGTGAAACGGCGTATTTTCGGCCCAAAAACGTAATTCCTGGAATCCCATTTGTTTGTTTCCCGTGTTACATGTAGGTGGCTTGACGAGCGAGTACGAGTTTTTAGAATCGCCGCGCCTTAAGATGAAGTCCACTGTCGAAAAAATCCGTACACCATCCGCCCCGTGAAAATCTTGTGGCCAGATGAGACAACAATGACGACAACAAATGGGAAATATGATTTTCCGCTGCCATCTACTGTACCATCCACCAACCCACACGAGTAGACGCCAGTACTGGTGTAATGTCCCGCTGCGGGGTTTTGAAGCGACTGCTATGATATCGTTGCACAACCCGGATAGACAGATGATGATTTATCTGATCCGTCTACAGATAGATCATCTGCAATTTCTCACCTGCCGTTGCGAGAGGTTGTGCAGGATCTATCTGTACAGTTGCAGATCGAAGACAGGAAATACTGTGCTACTGCCGTAGATCATGCAAATTATACGAGTCCCATCCGGCAACATGAGCTAGATCATACCATATCGGAAACATATGGTCTATCTATCTGCCTTGAAATATCTGCTCTAGATCATGAACTGTGGAAATGATCTGTACATGATCTGTGCGAGGTGTGCTTGGTGTCGTTACCGCACACGATATCCTACTCAAATTCTCGAGTAGTCATGTTCCCGAAGCACGGCTGCAGGTCTGAAAGGACTATCGCCCCTGTCGGCTTTCCCCCCCCCCACGTTTGCAACTCTTTCCGGGGGGGGGGGGGGCGGGGGACAGCACCCTATTCAAATTCCGAGTAGTCTTGTCCCCGAAGCACGCCTGCAGGTCTGAAAGGGGCATGGCCCGTACCGGCTTTCTCCCCCATGTTTCGATTATTTCCGCCATCAGGGTTTTCCAGTTGCACGCGAGGCGTTTTGTGGGGGCGGGAGCGGGTAAGTGCGGGGTCCCACAGCAACGGCAGTGGCCGTGAGCTTCGGCTTCTTGCCTGGGAGGGAGAAAATGGTGGCGATGCGGCGATACGACAGCTTGGTGCGAAGGCTCTACCAGGTATTTCATAAAGTTAGCACAAAGACCGTCAGCTGTGAAGAAAACCGATTGGGTAGTTAGTTGGTAGTGAACTTTTCAAGCTGGGCAAGGCCTCGGGCGCGCCTTTTCTGTTTACCATTTGCAATACGCACATACCACCCTGTAAGGCTTTTGTGCGTTGAAGTGTCCGGTATTTATTAAAAAAAATACTATTAAGACCTCTCGCCTCGGCTGTGTGAGATCGAAAAGGATCGTCGAAAGTCAGCTTTGCAACCTGCGTGTGATACTCGTACTTCGATCGCGTGTGCTACTACATACTTCGAAGCATACATGTACGGGTGTGTCGGTTTTTGTGGTGGTCTACGAAAACTGACGGTTTCAGTCTTTTGTATATAATATATACCACCTGGTACATATATATAATATATATATTATAATATTATATTATATAATATAATATTATAATATATATATTAATAATATTATATAATATATATATTAATAATATAATATTATAATATATATATATATTATATATATTATACCCTGGTACATATACCTGGTATATATTTAAAGCGTCAGCTGTGAGATGGAGGATTTCGTTGAAGCTCATCCTTTGTTTTACCTGCAGCAGTATACCACTATGACCCGTAATATAAGGAACGACTGGACTTTAATATTTAGTACTACGCGGTCCTTACAATTTAAGCTAGAGTGGGATACCTCGTACCTGGTACGTTGTACCAAGTATTGAGTGCCAGGTAGTGGGCACGGCATACTCCCTGTATACACGCGCATATAGTCTGCTGGCACGGGAGAACTCGGTGTGGCCCTCGACCGATCGCTCCCCACACTATTAATATGTAGAACTAGTACAAGGCAGCGTAGCTGTCGCTGTAGGGACTCGCGCGTCAGCATACTTTGTAGCTGCCATCAAATGCATTGCAGGTGGCGGTGATGGTCGGTATCTTGTTTTTTTTTGTACCGGGGTGGACGAGGATGATGATGATGATGATGATGACGATAGTTTTTTTCTCAAGCCGTCACCGGAACAAACCACTCAAATTATGAGTAGCTTGTCCCCGAAACTGAACTCGCGGCACTGAAAGGGCCGTCACGACTGGTTGCTATTACGGGGGGCCATAGTTAATAGCACCAAATATTGTTAGTGGAAATGGTTAAATATATAGGTTTTTTTGTATACCATAGGTTCCATTAACTATGGTCAGGCCTCCCGTAATAGCTGGGCGGTGGGAAGTAAGCGACCTGTGTTGCTGTTGCCCTGACGCATGCTACCAGAGGGTTTGCACTTTTTTGTTTCGGAAGCGTTTCTCACTTGGCGTTCCTCGCTTGCGGAATATTACATTACTCTCGGTATACCTCACGAAAACTGTTTTTGAGGGAATTGAGCAATCCCACTGCCTTGAAATATACCTGGGGTGGCTATACCACCCATGCTATTGTAAGGCACTCTTACTAATAGTAGGTCAATGTTAGGGGTGGGACTGGAGGCCTGTTTTGACCCAAAAAAGTGGCAGGCTATTCGAAACGACCAGCCAAATATATATATATATATATATAATATATGAAAAAGTAAAACTACCGACATACCCCCAAGAACTTGGTTTTAGCGTACATGCATAGTGAACTTTGTATACGATATTTCTCTGGGGTGGAGATGAATTGGATCTTGACGTCATACAGACACCTCACACAGGCCCATACCTTTCGGATCCTTTGCTCGTTTTAGCCCAGGAGCACGAATTGACTTATTTATAGAGTGAAAGGTGCGGAGAAACATGTTTTTCTCTGTGTTTTTTGCCTCTTACTCTATGAGTGCTTTTGAGTAGTGCGCAGACTTGAGCATACCCTACATTGGGATGTGTGGCATGCAGCAAAACAAACCCCGCTCGAATCGACGCAGTATCCGTAGAGAACGATTCGACCAAAAATCGCCCCTTTAGTCCCTTTCTGGGGGCCACGATGGGTACTTCGAAAAAAACAGAAGGAATCTCGGCCAAGAGCAAAAAGAAAAAAAAATGTCCAAGCGAACCGGGAGGCATATCTGCAGCGTACGGGTCGTAGTGTCAACGAGGCGGCGGCGATCGTGTCCCCAGCGAATGCCGTTATCCGCCGTGGCATCGCGGGGGCGGAGGTCAGCCGCGACCGGGTTAGATGGCTGTAGATTGGCACATCTTGCACCACAGCAGCAGCAGCAGCAGCAGCAGCAGCAGCAGCAGCAGCAGCAGTAGGATGAACAGCAGCAGCAGCAGCAGCAGCAGTAGGATGAACAGCAGCAGCAGCCGGGTCAGCAACGCCAGCAGCCGTGCCAGGATCAGCAGATCCACCTTCACAACAAGGCCTGGCAGGGGCTGCACCAGTAACCCCCCCCCCCACGCTCACGCGCCCGTTTGTGCGCTGCTGCGCTGCTGCTCAAGCACTCGTCGTGTTATTTTTTTTTGTGTGCTACTCCGCCCTTCTCGAGCCACACGCTGCACCTCCTCTCGTACCATACTACTGACTACCCTGGTACCTGGTATATGATATCAAATGATGAAGAGTTTTTTTTGTGACGTACTTATTCTATGCCAAGCGCTGATTGGTTACTTTTATTAAAAATTCATCTTTCCCCCCTTGACATTTTTTGTGACTTTTTTACGTCTAAAAATATTTCAGTCCCACCCCTAACTGTATTCCAACGATATTGGGCGGTGTTGTCAGCGCCCTTAAGGAGCCCCGTCAGCCAGAAATAGTTTCCCTGCAGGGCAAATTGTGTTGCTGTGTATGCCCCTATGTATATCGCAGCACGCTTTCTCCTCTCTTACCTTATCTTCTCATCCCCGCTCTCTCTCCCCGCCCTCGTGTTGGAGGTTGATACCCGTTCTTACCCCCCCGGTCACATGACTACGGCCATGCATGACGTCAGCACACACCCCTTCCCTCGTGTTTGGGGGTTGATACCCCTTCTTACCCCCCCCCCCCCCCCCCCCTATTTTGTATAGGTTGGGTTGGCGTCGGTTGGCAACGACACTGTAAAACATGCCGCTCACTACGTGAGCTAGACAACCAGGGTACCGTTTTTTTTTTGTTTTTTTTTTGGCGGTCGCGCACAACTGGTTGTCGAGTTAGATCATTTGTGCGAGGTGAAGAACCTTTACTCCGCACATGGGGAATGATCGTATCACGTAGTGTTCAAGGTAAGGCACCCAAGAGGCAGTTACATAGTACTCCCATTGCTGCCTCTGGAAATGCCTACACCAGAAATTAGACTAACTCATTGAAGCTGTCATCCTTATATATGCAAGCCCGCCTCACAAGCGGTTCTTAGTAGGATGCAGCTCACCCTTCATGCCACTCGCCAGGCACCCGACGGCGCTTCGCGCTTGGTGCAAGCAAGCGACGCCTGCCTGGTCGGTGAAAACCCGGCATGCTCCGTCCCGGCATTGTAGGGATGCGGGGGTCTATGGTCATACGACTACGGCCATGCATGAGATCGCGTACATCTCTCCTATCGAGTTAACACCCCCTCCCGTCGTGTTCGGGGTTCATAACCCTTCTTACCCCGCCCTCCTCCCTCATACGTTCATACGACTACGGCCATGCATGGCATGAATACAACCCAGCGCCCCCCCCCCCCCCCCCCCCCCCGCCTCCCTCGTGTATCTGGTTGATTGCCCTTTTTATACCCCTCGCGTGTTTCGCTGTTACACGCCCGGCCGTGAAGATCAACCTTTTCACCCCAGGGAAGATGGGCCTGAACAACGTCCAGAAAATTCATGATGGGCTGGGGAAACCCGCCGACGGGCTACCGGCCGTGCATATCGCGGGCACCAACGGAAAGGTGAAGAGGAGACACAACTGGTCGAACACGCCTCCCGCACCGTAGCAAACCCCGTGCATAGCACACCACATGTGTCGACATTGAAGCTCACTAGGTGAAAAGTAAGACGTAGGTAATTTTATGTTTCACCCACCCATGCCCTACACTACGAACTCTTATGTACCGGTACCCGACACCTCGGTATATATGCAGGCTTTGGTCAACCGGGGGGTGGGAGATGCAAAAAGTTACCGCATTTTGTTTTGTTACTGTACTTGTATCTCCGAAAATGTGTGTTTACCGGTAGTAGTAACCGCGGTTGTTGCCGGTAACTGTCATCCCCTTCTCTTGACCCCTTGACCGCGATGAAGCAAGCGACTGATTTTAACCTAATTCCATTCAACCCATCCCAACCCAACCCAACCCAACTCAACCCAGCAAAAATATCCCGGGGAGTTTGTTGCCATACTCGAATCGGATTGGTGGTGTTTTTGTTTTGTTTTTGTGGGCGATCCGAAATTGTAAGTACAAAGCGCTCAGCTGGTTGAGTTCACGTCGATGACTGTTGTTATGCGTGCTCCATGAAGCTGATAAAAACCCAACCCAACCCGACCCAAGCCAAGCCAAGCCAAACCAAGCAAAAAATAGACAAGCCAGGCCCATCCAAGCCAGGAGGCGTTCTACGATGCAGGTTCACCCTAAATTTCATGAGGCTCCTCACTCAACGAGCTGCTCCGTACCTCACCCGAAACCTGACTTCTGCCGAAGATCATTGTGCGCCCCGATGTTTTATCCCATGGTCCAAGTACACCAAAACGTCAATTTTCGAAGCAAGAATGGGATTCCGACGATTTCGGGTTAAGGAGCCCCGTCATTCAGAAAACATGTTGGCGGAAATGTGCCTCCTCTATCGTGGGACGCGTACCAGACCAAACCAAGCGGACACCAAACCAAACCGAAACAAACCAACCGGAACCAACCCGAACCGAACCAACCCAAACCAACCCAAACCAGCCCAAACCGAACCGAACCGAACCGAACCGAACCGAGCCGAACCGAGCCGAACCGAACCGAGCCGAACCGAATCGAACCGAACCGAACCGAACCGAACCAAACCGAACCAATCCAAACCAAACCAAACCAAACCAAACCAAACCAAACCGAACCAAACCAAACCAAACCAAACCGAACCGAACCAAACCAAACCAAACCGAACCGAACCGAGACGAACCGAACCGAACCGAACCGAACCGAACCGAACCGAACCGAACCGAACCGAACCGAACCGAACCGAACCGAACCGAACCAAACCGAACCGAACCAAACCAAACCAAACCGAACCAAAGCGTGTGCTCCTGCTTTAAGCCTGAGCCGTGATGGACAACATAACACACTATTTGCAGGGGTCCGTTGCTCTCAAGATTGCGCGGTCGCTGCAGCTTGGCGGGATCAAGACGGGGCTCTTCGTCTCCCCGCACGTGTCCTGCTTCCGCGAGAGAATGCTCGTGAACGGGGAAATGATCGCTGAGCACGAAGTCGAGGACATCCTTCCGCAGGTGAAGAAACCCGTATCCGCGTCACGTAGCAACAATCCTCGATGTGCGTGTGTGGAAACCCCCTGAATATATGGTGCGTGGAATATGGCGCTTAATTTTGATAACGATATAATGCTGTTAATTGTTGTGAACGCGGGAGCGATCACTGAGCATGAAGTCGAGGACATCCTTCCGCAGGTGAAAAAACGCCTTCTCCCGGAGCAAAACGCCTCGACGTATATGTGTGGAAAACCCTATATATATACATTTTATATTTGGCTAGTGGCGCTGATTTTTTTTGTACGAGAAAATGGCACAGTCGCTGAACGGGTTAAGGACCGCTGATCACGACTTCGAGGAGATTCTCTCCCAGGCGGAGACAATCCTTCCATTGGTCGTTGTTTCTGGTTGTACTTCAGATGCTATGGTTGGTTGTCGGGCGTTGTTGATTTCACATCGTTCACAAGCCATCGTGCGGTTGTCCGATTCCATATTTTTATGTACTGAAGGGATGCGTGCCCGTCATGAGGTAATGTGAAACCCGTCCCGGGCGCCGTACGCGCGATCGGCGTGTCATGTGTTATCACACGCTGCTTGCAGCTACTGTACGACCTTGAGTTCTTTGTTCGACCATCCTCGATGTCACAGCTAAATTTTTGTTGCTGTTGTTCACTTTTTTTTCAACACTCACTGCCGTGCTGTAATCTATACCACTGTGGCCGTGAATGTATTCAACGTTTACGGTTCAGCTCAAAGCCCAAATGGGGTTTACATTTTCGTCCACAGGAGTGCTAACTACGGTAACGTACGGCACGGTCGGTCGGTCGGTACGAATAGCCGCAAGGAGCCTCCAGTAGTTCGGCGGTAGGATCATAAAACCACACGCACAGCTCAGTCAATGAGACCCATAGCTATGAGGCGGCACAACTTAAGTCAACCACTATTACGGGGGGCCATAGTTAATAGGACCTATGGTCTACACAAACACCTATATTAACCTATTTTTACTCACAATATTTGGTCATGGTCTACACAAAAACTTACATATTTACCTATTTTTACTCACAATATTTGGTCCTATTTACTATGGCCCCCCGTAATACTATCATGGATCTGTCCTACTGCAGCTAGCTGTGAAATACTGTCACCGAGTGTGTTTTATCTAAGGGTGGGTGTGCTATCAGGCTGATTTTACGGCGGTCGTGTAAGTCCTTCCCAATCTCAGCTCCAGTTCTTTTTTTTTTGTTTTTTTCCCCCAACCCCCCCCGTCCTGTAACCGGCACCCATCTGCGGCAGATTCTCGCCCTGTGCGAGGCGGACAACATCCCCGCCACGTTCTTCGAGATAAACACCGCGCTGGCCTTCGCCCACTTCAGGAACTCCGGGGTCGGTGCGGTGAGCCTCGCGTGTCGGTGCGCGCCCTCGCGTGTGTCCGCCCGTGTTTTTGATATTTACGGGAGACCATAGTTAATAGGACCAAATATTGTTCGTAAAAATGTTTAATAGTAGTTAATAGGACCAAATATTGTTGGTAAAAATGTTTACTAGGACCAAATATTGTTATTAAAAATGTTTAAATATATACTGGTACCTGGTAGGTTTTTGTGTATACCATAGGTCCTATCAACTAAGGTCCCCCGTAATAGTCCCTCGTGTTGTTGGTGTTGTTTTGTGTCGTTTCGCGTCTTTTTTGTGCCTTTTTGTGTCCTTTTGTGTCCGTTTTAGGACTGTTTGTGTCGATTTGTGTCCTTTCGTGCCCGTTCTTGTCCGTTCCGGTCCATTCGTGTCCTTCCCGTGTCCTTGCATGGTACTTGTATCCTTTTGTGTCGTTTCGTGTCCGTTCGAGTCCTTTTGGCGTTATTTTGTGCCGTTTCGTGTATTTTCGAGTTGTTCTGTTGCGTGGTGTCCCTCTCTAGTAGGGCTGAGAGTCGGTGAAACTTCCACGACTTGCAAGTATTCGGTGCGTGCCGCTAGCCAACGAATGAAAAATTTAGTCGTCAAGTCGGCTGACGAAACCAACTGATGGTCAGCCGAGTTGCCCACGTATGGCAGGCGATCGAAGCGAGTCAAGTCAGCCCTCCCCGGCTGATGGAGACCCACCGAGAAAAAAAAAAATGGGCCCGTTATCCCGCACTCAATAATCCTTCCTACAAATAGGAAAACCCAATAATGAGTCGGATAAGTCGGCACCTGCGGGAATCGACTAACTGCTACGCCAAATAATGATTAGTTGGCGACTCAAGTCGTGCCCACTCACGGCTCAAGCTGGCCCGTTTCTTCCCTGGTATGCCCTTTGCGACTTTTGTGTATTTTTGTGTTCTTTGCGTCCTGCCGTGACCTGCCGTGTCTTGTTGTGTCTATCTGTGTTTTTTTGGTGTGCATCTGTGTGCGTTTTGTGTATTTTTTGTGTATTTTTGTGTCGTTTTGTGTCGTTTTGTGTTATTGTGTGTCCCTCAGTGTGACGATGTTTCCTCTCGTGTGTCTGTTGTTGTACCCTTGGTGTCCTTCGTCGTATTTGTGTCCTTTTATGCCCTAACATAGTCCGGCGTCGGCTCGGTGAGCCTTCTTTTTGCTTACCGTATTGGTTTTGTTTTTTTCGTTGTCCTGGGTCTTCGGTAGGTCGAAGGAATGCCCACGTAGGGACAACAGCTTACCGTATGGGTTTTGTTTTTTTCGTTGTCCTGGGTCTTCGGTAGGCCCAACGAATGTCCACGTAGGGACAACAGCTTACCGGATTGGTTTTGTTTTTTTCGTTGTCCTGGGTCTCCGGTAGGTCCAAGGAATGCCCACGTAGGGACAACAGCTTACCGTATGGGTTTTGTTTTTTTCGTTGTCCTGGGTCTTCGGTAGGCCCAACGAATGTCCACGTAGGGACAACAGCTTACCGTATTGTTTTGTTTTTTTCGTTGTCCTGGGTCTTCGGTAGGCCCAACGAATGTCCACGTAGGGACAACAGCTTACCGTATGGGTTTTGTTTTTTTCGTTGTCCTGGGCCTTCGGTAGGCCCATGGAATGCCCACGTAGGGAGAACAGCGGTATCATGCCAATAACGAAACCAATATTACAAACGTACTATTGCGGGGGACCATAGTTAATAGGACCTGCGGTATACATAAAAACCTGCCGGTATATATTTAACCATTTCTACTATTACCGGGGGACCATAGTTAATAGGACCAAATATTGTTAGTAAAAATGGGTAAATATATAGGTTTTTATGTACGGGGGACCATAGTTAATAGGGCCTATGGTATACATGAAAACCTATATATTTTGATCATTTTTACAAACAACATTTTGGTCCTATTAAGTATGGTCCCCCGGAATAATAGAGAGGCTTCAGGCGATATCAATACCAACAGCAATAGCATATCGCAATACCAACAGCAACAGCAGCGTTTCGCAGCAACGGGGATAATTGATGACAGTGACAGCAGCAATAGGAATACTATTGTAGTGGCAATAGCGCCAGTAACACAACAGAAACACCAATAGCTACTCCAATATCAACAGCGCTACCAAAAGCAGTATCGATAGCAATAGCAGCAACGCAGGCAATATCATACAGCAGCAGCAATCTCGATGTCAACTCCAACTTCAACCGTAATCACAAAATCAATCCCAACGGCACTCTCAGTCTTTATTTCGATCTCACGCCCACTCTCAATTTCTATCAAAACCACAGTTCCAATATCACCCTCACTCTCTCTCTCAATATCAATGCCAATCTCAATCCGTCAATCTCAATTTCAATACCACCCTCACCCTCCATACAGCAATAGCGAAAACAATGGCAGCAGCGGCGACAACAAGGCCATTCGCTGTTTTTTTTTCCGTTTCGCTCACCCAATCGCGTGCGTTGTTGTTGTTGTTGTTGTTGTTTTTGTTTTTTCCCGGTGGCAGATTGTGGTGGAAGCTGGCTTGGGGGGACGCTTAGACTCTACGAACATCATCACGCCTGTGCTCTCCATCATCACCTCCATCGGGTGAAAACTGAGATTGAGATTGAGAGTGAGAGTAAGATTGAGAGTGAGAGTGAGATTGAGAGTGAGATTGAGAGTGAGAGTGAGATTGAAATTGAGAGTGAGATTGAGAGTGAGATTGAGATTGAGATTGAGAGAGAGATTGAGATTGAGAGTGAGTCTGAGATTGATAATGAGAATGAGATTGAGAACGAAGTCGAGATTGAGAGTGAGATTGAGATTGAGAGTGAGAACGAAATCGAGATTGAGAGTGAGAGCGGGAGTGAGAGTCAAATTATGATTGTGCTTGAAATCGAAAATTGGCATTGAGATTGAGATGGAGGGTGAAAACTGAGATTGAGATTGAGATTGAGAGTGAGATTGAGATTGAGAGTGAGAACGGGGGTGAGAGTCAAATTATGATTGTGCTTGAAATCGAAAATTGGCATTGAGATTGAGATGGAGGGTGAAAACTGGGACTGAGATTGAGATTGAGATTGAGATTGAGATTGAGAGTGAGATTGAGATTGAGAGTGAGAGTGAGATTGAGATTGAGAGTGAGAACGGGAGTGAGAGTCAAATTATGATTGTGCTTGAGAGCGGGAGTGAGAGTCAAGTTATGATTGTGCTTGAAATCGAAAATTGGCATCGAAATTGAGATGGAGGGTGAGGGTGATATTGAAATTGAGATTGACGGAGTGAGGTTGGCGTTGATATTGAGAGTGAGAGTGAGGGTGATATTGGAACTGTGGTTTTGATAGAAATTGAGAGTGGGCGTGAGATCGAAATGAAGACTGAGAGTGCCGTTGGGATTGATATTTTGTGATTGCGGTTGAAGTTGGAGTTGACATCGAGATTGAGGTGTAAGTTGAAGATGATATTAAAACTGAGTTTGGCGAGTGAGAGCGAGAGCAGGATTGGAGATGTGACTTGAGGAGACTGTCATGTGTATTACGGGGGACCATAGTTAATAGGACCAAATATTGTTAGTAAAAATGGTTAAATGTATAGGCTTTTATGTATACCATAGGTCCTATTAACTATGGTCCCCCGTAATAGTTGAAAGTGAAGGTGATGTTGAGGTTAAGATCGAGATTGAGAGTGAGAGTGAGCTTGAAGTTGAGGGTGAGATTGAGAGTGATAGTGATAGTGAGGTTGATTTTGAGATTACGATTGAGGCTGAGATTGAAGTTGAGGGTGGAAGGGGGATCGAGATTTAGGGTGAGATTGAGAGTGATAGTGAGGTTGATTTTGAGATTACGATTGAGGCTGAGATTGAAGTTGAGGGTGGAAGGGAGATCGAGTCCGGCGGGAAGGCCTTATAGCCTTGGTTTTTGTTGGTGGGTGAGCAAACGCAAGTCCCACACTACCCGGGAGAGATGACTCTCCCGGGTGGCTATCTCCACCGCACCTGCTCCTCTCGGGGGTCAGGTCGGGCCAACGTGCCCAACTGGGCTAAATTGACACACGACACGAACGTGGAAGTGTGGTGAGCTTAAGCTTTATTTTTACCAATCCGCCGGAGGATAAAAAAAAAAGAAAAAAAAAAGAGATTGGCGGGGTGAAATTGGAATTTGGCTTACGGCTGAGGTTAAGATTGAGAGTGGGATTGCGATTGAGGTTGAGGTTGAGACTGGAAATAATTTTGCGTTTTTCGAAGGAGTAAGGGCAGGAAAGATTCAAGTAAGAACGGCAGGAGGAAAGAAGACCGAAAAAATAGAGGGATCAGGAAACCGAGCGCACGAGAGAGAGAGAGAGAGAGAGAGAGAGAAGAAAAAAAGCGGCCCTAATCAAGAAGCTTACACGCGTGGAAAACGTCCCCAAACGCGTCTCAGGCTGGACCACACGAGCATACTGGGAGACACCTTGGAGAAGATCGCGCTCGACAAGGCCGGCATTTTCAAGCCCGGTGTTCCCGCACTAGTAGGCAAGGGCTGTCCGGTGGAACTCCTCAAGGTGGGCCGCCACTACTGACGCTCTGCAAACCGTATGCTCGCAGCAGTCGGCAGGCCGCGTTTCTTCAACGTGTGACGGCAACACGGTCGCATCATTTTATCCCTCTACGATGCACGGAAACCTCCTGAATTCCCCCCAGATATGACATGAATGGGATGAGTTCGGAAGCACGCTACGGGTGGGGGTGGGCGCACCTGTAATTTTCTGAGAATTTCCGGGGATTTTTCTGAGAATTTTCTGAGATCTCGTCGCTTGAGGAGCTCTGTGTTGCGCCCCCCCCCGAGCACCGGATTTGTGAAGAAAAATGTTGGTCGCTTTGAAGCCCTGATGAGCAGTCGATCCCATAGCCCTACGAATACGTCTGGTTTCAACGCGAAAACGTACGCGAAGCAAAAACATGCACGGTGTTGGGCAGTTCCTCAGTCCATCTGAAAGAAATCGACCCAAAGGTGCTCTTAATATCACCGTCGTAGCAGCCGTTTGTTTTCATCGACCCCCCCCCCCCCCCCCCTCCCCTTCCCTCCCCAACGCCCTCCCCCCCCGACGCCCTCGCTCTAACCCCCCCCCCCCTCCGCCTCAAAAGCGGTTCTTTGTAGGATGCAGCTCACCCTTCATGCGACTCGCCGGACACCTCACGGCGCTTCGCGCTTGGTGCAAGCAATGTCTGCCTGGTCGGTGAAAACCCGACATGCTCCGTCCCGGCATTGTAGGGATGCGAGGGTCTATGGTCATACGACTACGGCCATGGATGAGATCGAGTACATCTCTCCTATCGAGTACACCCCCCCCCCCCTTCCCCCCATCCATCGCCGCAACTGGCGGTCGAGTTCGATCGTTCGTGCGGGGTGGAAACCCTTTACTTCGCACGAGGGGAATGATCGTATATACCACGTGGTGTGTTCGGCAAGGCACCCACGAGGTAGTTACATATGATGGTTGTCTCTGGTAGTGTCCCCCACCGGAGAAGGACTAAACCAGCTCATTGAAGCTTTCGTCCATATGCAAGAAAGTCCGCCTCAAAAGCGGTTCTTACTACTGTGTGTGCGTGTGTTCTTCTCATTAAACCGTTCTTTCTACCCGTCGACATCCAGCACAACCAGTGTCCGTGCCGATTCTTCAATTCTAGAAGAGATACAAGTTCTGTAGTAGGATGCAGCTCACCCTTCATGCGACTTGCCGGACACCTCACGGCGCTTCGCGCTTGGTTGCAGCAACGTCTGCCTGGCCGGTATAAAACCGACGTACTCCGTCCAGGCATTGTTGGGAGGGGAGAGTCTGCGGTCATACGACTACGCCCATGCATGATATCGAGTCCCCCATCCCCCCCCCCGTCCCCCTTCTCCGAAGAGATGCGTGGTCAATGGTCAAATGAGGCAGACAAGCAACAAATGAGTACCCCCCCCCCCCCCCCCCCCCCTTTTCACCCTATTGCAAGAAAGTACGCCCAGGGTATCGAAACCCGTCTCACAAGCGGTTCTTACGTAGTAGGATGCGGCTCACCCTCCATGCGACTCGCCGAACACTTCACGTTTCGCGTCGCGCTTGATGCAAGAAATGCCTGTCCCTGGTCGGTGAAAACCTGACGTGCTCCGTCACCGTGCGTACGGGGACGCTAGGGCCTATGGTCCTACGACTATGGCTACGGATGACATGAGCACCCCGTGTTTCCGTGTGGCAGGGTGTGGCGGACAGCAGAGGGTGCCCTTTTTATGTCTGCAAAGACGAAGCTGCTGCTGGACGCTCCGAAGGCTTGGAGGACTTTGACGAGGAAAACAGCCGGCTCGCGGAAACCGCATTGAGGCTGCTCTCGCAGACAAACCCGGCTCTGGCGGTTGATGAGGTGGGCGCACACGGGGTTTCCATGCCAGAAGCGTTATCCATAACCGGGGGGGGACTGGCGGCGAAAAAAACTTCCGTACACCAGGTACCTGGTTTACATCGAATAAGACAGCCGGCTTGCGTAAACCGCGCCGCGTTAAGCTGCTCTCGCCAATGGGCGTGGTTCTGGCGGTGGATGAGCTGAGCAGACAGAGGAGGTTTCCATGCAAGAAAGTCGGGCTGAGATTGACAAGGAAAAAACAAATGCGCGAGTCGTTGTAGTTTTAAGTTCGTATGAGCTCCAGAGAGGACCAGCTACGTATGTCCTGGTTTATTTTTACGAGTAGATGTCCGGTACTCCCTGTATATTTTATTTGCCACCCAAGCGACCGTGTAATTGTCGTTTTCGTGGGCTGGGTTGCCCTGAGGGGCACGTGGCGTGTATTCACGAGACGCTTCGTCCGGAAAGATGGCTTCACACGTCGGATATATCATCTGTAGATAGATCATTTACAGATATACTGGTATATATACGAATATATTCTACAGAAAAATCATCTACAGATAAGATAATCTACAGATTGATCATCTACAGATAATTTAACTACATGCAGATCATCTACAGATATATCATCTACAGGTAGATGATCTACAGGTAGGTCATCTACAGATAGATCATCTGCAGATAGATCATCTACCGATATACCATCTACAGATAGATCATCTACATATTGATCATCTACAGGTAGATCATCAACAGATACCGGTAGATCATCTACAGATATATCATCTACAGATAGATGATCTACAGATTGATCATCTACAGGTAGATCACCTACAGATATATCATCTACAGGTAAATCATGTACAGATCTATCATCGACATACACATTTTCTACTGTAGACCCAAACCCGCCGCTACGATACATGGTGCACAGGATCTGTTCTGATACAGATCCAACCCAGGACGCACGTCGTTACTTCAGTCCCGCCCCCCGCAACGAGCTACGAGATCACGCCAGGTACATATCAATAACCTATCGGGACCGAAATATCTAGACGGTCGAGGGAGCACCGATTATCTGCGGCAGTTGATCGTGAACAGGCCGAGGTGTGTACGTGTAAGGTTTGACGTTGGTCTGGGGCAAGCTTCCCCACCCCCGACCCACCAACCAGCACCCCCATTTTTTCATAAATTCCTTTATGCACGACTTCTGTGACGAAAACGGTGCGTCTGGTGTTCGCACGGGCGCATGCATGGGCTGGGCACGTCGAACCCCGTCCACCGCCTCTACGGCTGCTGTTACATTCCCGGACAGGAGTCTCTGGGATGTTGACCCCCCCCCCGCCCCTCCTGCCCCCCCCCCCCCCCGACTATTAATAGAGATGGGCACCGGATACCATTTTCGAAAAAGCGAAAACCGGAAAGGAGGCGTTACGACCAGTAGTGAAAATCCGGTTTAACCGGTTTTTTATTCGGCAGGTATTAACTAGAGCCTCTTCAAAGTTGGAAACCTTGGTTGGTTTTTATTTTTACTCACTCTCCTCGGTTCTCTCCTGGTTGTGTACGTGCTCCCGCGTGCGTACCTGGCTCTTTTCGTTGTCTTGTTTTCCCAATTTTCACGCGGTCATATTTTGTGTTCCACGTTGCTCCTCGCTGCAGGATCGTTTCAGTGTGTAGATGTGGTTGCCCTTAAATCACTCCAAAATTAAGTAGAGTTACTTCGCAGTATACACGCAAAAACCGTTTTTTATTTAGTTTTGAAAATCGATTGATTGCAAACGCCTGCCGAGGGTTTCCGGAATCCGCGGTTCACTGTTTTTCTTTCTTGTCCGGTGCCCACAGACATATAACATACACACACCCCTCGCCCTGCTGGCACAGCTCCTATGTTCTGCGGACATGAGTCGCTGCTGAGTCATCGAGCCTCCCATCACCTCGCGGGCCTATCTATGGTCATACGACCACGTCCATGCATGATATGAGTGCACCCCCCCCCCCCCCCGCCCCTTTGTCGATACGCTCATGCAAAGGTGCTTCCTCAGTCACTGAAAAGGCAGCTGGAGGCATGGGTAGGGTTGCCATCAGGCGGGAGTAAACGTGGAAACCCGGTACCGGGCACCTGGTATCCGGTTAACTAAATGAGCGGAGGGGCGTTTCATCGCTTCACAGTTCATAGCTCATCAGCAGACCCAGCAGTGGGATGATCCAACCATCTGTTTTGCGGGAACCATTCGGGAAAATTTAAATCCCGCCGCATTCTCCGTGGATGAGTTACAGTTACGCAAATCACGACGAAACATGATACAGCAGTCGTATAGGGTGTCTGCGATCATCCTATTCGGTTGCGTTACAAAACGTCTTCGAAACCGACTGACGTGAGGAGCTTGATCCGATAAAACAAAAACTTGCGAGCCCAAAGGATTTAACCAATCAGAAGGTGCTACGCGCCCCGGTTGCCAACCAACCCACGGAGTGACCCAACCCAAGAACACTTGCCGCAGGGTTGAAAACGTGAGTCTGGTCTCTCTTTTTTTCACCTCAGCAATTGATTTTTTGGTCAATAACAATGGTTGGGATGGCTGTTGTCAAGAAAAAGTCCGCGAGAAGCCCAACGCAACCATTGTTAGTGGCGAACAACCCGTCACGGTGGCCCCTATTAACGGGGAGAGAGGGGCTTCCCAATGTATTTCTGATGGCCACGAGCTTAATATCGATGGGAGAGCCCATCATACAGCAGCCAAGCGTTTTTCGGTTCACGCAGTAGTTACTGATGTACATGCGCACGTAGAGGGTGCTTTTGGGTCTATTTTGGGTCTCTATTTACTGTGGGCCTCCGTGGTATGTATCGTGAGAGAAGATCGAGGACTTCCCCCCCCCCCCGTGCACCCAAGAGGCAGTTGCTGTCTCTGGAAGTGGCTACACCGGAAATCAAATTAACTCACTGAAGCTGTCATCCATATGCAAGTCCGCCTCACAAGCGGTTCTTACTACTGTAGGGTGCGGCTCACCCTTCATGCGACTCGCCGGACACCTCACGTCTCGCTTCGCGCTTGGCGCGAAGCAAGCGACGCCTGTCTGGTCGGTGAAAACCCGACCTGCTCCGTCCCGGCATTTGTAGGGGATGCGAGGGTCTATGGTCATACGACTACGGCCATGCATGAGATCGAGTACGCCTCTCCCATCGAGCACACCTCCCCCATTCCCCCTCCCGTGTCCCCCGTGTCCCCTCACGCCCGCCGCCGCCGCCGCCGCCGCTGCTGCTGCTGCTGCTGCTGCTGCTACTGTATTCTTCGCGCAGGAGTCGTTGAAAAAGGGCGTCGCCGAGCGACCTCAGTGCCGGTTCCAAGTGGTCGAAGTCGAGGCGAACGCCTCCGAGACCAGCCGAGGGGGGACAGGGGACGACGGGGTCTCTTCGAAAAAGACCGGCGTCACGGTGGTGCTGGATGTGGGGCACAATCCTCCCGCCGTCGCGCGGCTGTTCGACAAGGTCAGGAAATTGGAACGCAGTTAATGGGGGAGTTTTTAGACAGCTGAGAGTTGACGAAGTGGGAGGTAAGAAACTGGGAGTTTTGTTGGATTGGGAGCTAACAAGTTGGGAGTCCGTAATTGGCAGGTAATATTGAATTGAGATGTTGGGGATTTGATCAGTTTGGATTCCGAAAGTTGGGATTCATGGATTGGGATTGGATAAATTGGTATTTGAGAACCTCGGAGTTACCGACCGGTATGGAATCGGAAGTGGGGGTTTTTGCTGTTCCGGAGGACCATAGTAAATAGGACCTACGTTAGATACAAAAAAAATACATATTTTCCTACTTTTACCAACAATATTCGGTGGTGTTTACTGTAGTCCCCCGTGATAGACATTTGCACGAAATGTCATAAACCAAGTGGTGGTTGTTCGAGACCGATGCCTCCGAAAGGGGGGGGACAGGGAACGATGGGGTTTGTTCCGAAACGACCGGCGTTGCGGTGATGCTGGAAGTGGGAGCACAACCCTCCGGCCATCACGCGGCTCTTCGACAAGGCCAGCACCTTTTTAAGAAATTGGGATTCTGAGAAATTGAGAGATGATAAATTCTGATTGCACTGCAATAGGAGCTACGAGGTCGGGAGTTAGCACGTGTCCAGACGTGTTCTGAGGCGATGCAGATGATGTGCGAGTGGCAGCCTAGCGTACGTCGAGAAAACGTCCCATCCGTTCGTGCGTCTTCCCCCCCCCCCCCCCCCCGGCTGTCATCCACACCGTCTTCCTCCAGTTGCGAAGGGAGTTCCCTAATAGGCGTCTTCGCGTCGTGACCGCGTTTTCCTGCGACAAGGATTCTACCTCCTGTCTCGAAATTATCCTTGCCAACACGGGGCCCGACTTGATTCACCTAGCAGAGGTGAGTTCCGATCGTGATTTGTTCACCGCTCGATCTACCTTCGAAGAGACACTGCTGCTGTCGCTACTGTAGTTACAGTCGTTCTTATCGGAGAGCTTTTGTTTTGTCCATAATTTCCATAGTTCTTGCGCGAAGATTTTTCATCTTCCAGATTTTCCTGCCCCCCCCCCCACCCCCCCCCCCAAATATGTGAAATCTAAATTTACTGATTCTTTTTACTCTGAATAGTTTCACAAATTGTGACAGGACGCCTCCGCATCTTGATACAGATTTCCCATTATTTCGAAAATTGGGAAATTCTGGCAAAAAAAGCTCTCTGATAAGAATGGGCCTTGATAGGAATTAGGATGAGCCTTACTATTACGGGGGGACATAGTTAATAGGACCTACAGTATACACAAAAACCTATATATTTACCTTTTTTTACTCACAATATTTGGTCCTATTTATCATGGTCCCCCGTAATAGGGACTAGGACGGGCCTCTTCGGCCCAATAGCGGGTCGGCCGAAAGTTGGATTTAACTCCTTAAATTTTGTGAGGCTCCTCACTTGAAGACCTCTATACCTCACCCGAAAACTGACTTCAGCCAAAATCAAATAGCTTCCCGATGAATAATCTCATGGCCCAAGTATACAAAGATGTCACTTTCGAAACAAAAATGGCATTCCGACGATTTTGGGTTAAGGCTCCCGGCAATGTGAACAGGGATGCGAAGGTCTATGGTCACACATCTACGGCCGTGCGTGACATGCAAGAAGAGTCTGAGGTCACACACACGCCTACGGACGTGCCTGACATGAGTGCCCCCCCCCCCCCCCCCCTCCCACCCCCCTCCCCCTCCAGGCCTCCACTAAGAGATCAACTTCTCCGGCACTCCTGGCGTCGGTTCTTGAGGAAATTTCCGGTGGAAAATTCGACCCCTCCTCGCGAAGGGTGCTGGCGGGGCAAGGCAGCGTACGGCAGGCGGTCAGGTAGGTAGAATGTTGGTGAAAGCTGATTGTCCTGGCTGTCCATTGATGTACACGACCACGGTTGGAATTGATCTTGCATCGACCTTCCGCCGTGCTTCAACCTGCCGCTGATACACCCATGGTTGAAATCTGATTTTGCACATCAACCATTCAATGATGTACGAACACGTTTTGAACCCGGCCGCGCGTCGACCTACCATTTGACACACACGACCAATGGCTGAAGTAGGGTTGTGCATCAAATCGGTCGTTGATACGGCCATGATTGAGAACTGGTGGTGTAACATTGTGTCATTGATACACACGACCATGGTTGAAGTATGATCATGCGTCAGCCATCGGTTGAAAAAGTCCGCAGGTGGAACTGATCGTGCATCCACCATCCATTCTTATACCGTGTGTGTGAAGAATTTGGATGGAACGAAATGTTTTGGGTTTCTCGTGGTTTGTTTCGTTGTCAATATCGACCCGAACCCCACGAAATATTCCCAAACGTTAACCCTACCCTGGCGCGTCCGTGGAAAAAGAGAAAACGACACACCACACACCTAGAGGTCGGAATGGAAAACCGTTTCTACCGTTGTGATCCTTGTTTTTATTTCTTCACTTGGTTCTAGTAACCCCCCCCAATTTTATATAGATTGGGTTGGCGTCGGTTGGCAGCAACACTGTAAAACTTGCCACTCACTACGTGAGCTAGACAACCAGGGTACCGTTTTTTGGGGGGGGGGCGGTCGCCCACAGCTGGTTGTCGAGTTAGATTATTTGTTGCGAGGTGGAGCACCTTCACTCCGCACAAGTGGGAATGATCTTGTCACGTAGCGTTCAAGGTAAGGCACCCAAGAGGCAGTTACATAGTGCTCCCATTGCTGTCTCTGGAAATGCCTACACCGGAAACTAAATTAACTCATTGAAGCTGTCGTCCATAGGCAAGTCCGCCTCACAAGGGGTTCTTTGTAGGATGCAGCTCACCCTTCATGCGACTCGCCGGATACCTCACGGCGCCTCGCGCTTGGTGCAAGCAATGTCTGCCTGGTCGGTGAAAACCCGAAATGCTTCGTCCCGGCATTGTAGGGGTGCGAGGGTCTATGGTCATACGACTACGGCCATGCATGAGATCGAGTACATCTCCCCTATCGAGTACACCCCCCTACCCCCCTGTCGGGCGAAAAAAATATCTGTGACGGTTCACGTTTTTTTTTTGGTCGGGGCGCCCTTGCCTTACCTAAGAAATATTTAGGAAGCAGACCACAAAAAAACTAACAAAAGTGGTTTCAAACAAATTTGTACCAAACGAACACCCTATTAATAGTGTTTTTTTAGCGAACACGCTATGGATACGACAATGGTTGAAAACGGGTTTGTGTATCAGCCATCCATTCGTTCGACTAGGGTTGATCCTCTTCGTGCATCAGGCCACCCGTTCATACGTACGACTACGCTTGAAATTGATGGGGCTTCATCCTCCCCTGTGATGATAAATGAAACTGGTCGTGCACCAACCGCCCACTTATTGTGCGCCACCTGTTACGCGACTATGGTTGAAACATGATCGTTTTTCAACTTTCCATTTGTACGACCATGGTTGAAAGTTGAAATTGAACTCCCACCCCCCAGTGATCTGCAGTACCTGTGGTTTTTTATCCCATATGAGGGGTATCCCTCGGCATATCCCATGGGATATGGTAAATTCGGCATCCTAGGGTATTTCACGGAATATCCCATGGCATGGATCACCATGGTGTGTCTCATTCCATGGTATATCCCATGGTATATATATCATGCCACGGTATATCCCGTGGGAAAATTATTGCAGTATCCCGGGGTACATCCCACCCCATGATGAATCCCATCCCATGGGGATACATTCCTGTGGCATGTCCCATATAGAAATGACTGGAGTATCCCATGGGACGTCCCGGGGTATATCCCATGGGAAAATTACTGCAGTATCCCGTGGTATATCCCACCTCATGATATATCCCATCCCATGGGATACCTTCCTATGATATATCCCATCCGATGGGATACCTTCCTATGACATCCCATACCTGGTACCTGGTACCTGGTATATATTACTGTAGTATCCCGTGGGACATCCCGTGGGACGTCCCGCGGTAAACCAACTTATGTAAATGAGCCCCTTCTTCCCCGTGGTGCAGGGATGCTATTGTGGAGGCGGTGGCCTCAGAAACGGATAGTTCCGAGAAAGATCTTGTGGTGGTGTGCGGCACGGTGTACATGATGGCGGACGTCAGGGAGGAGCTTGGCTTCGACGAACCTCGGGTGGGCGAGCCGTTATTTATTTATTTTTTTCTTGAGAGGAATGTTCCCCCTTGTTACAACCTTCTCGCCCCTCTTTGTTTTTCTCGCATGTAGCTGGTTGCCCTGCCCTGCCCCCCTCCCTACCACCTGTTGGTTGCTGTGGTGGTGGTGGTGGTGGTGGTGGTGGTGGTGGTGGTGGTGGTGGTGGTGGTGGCAGTTGCTGTTGTTGTGCTGTTGCTTCTGTTTTGTTTCTGTTTTTTTATTTCCCCTGGGCTTGCATACTGTGTTGTGTGTGCTTCCCAACCCTTTTCTTCGTTCGCTCTTTCTCTCTGCCTCAATCGTCGGGTCACATAGCAGCAGGCTCACCGCTACGGTCCGCGCCTTGCTTTTCGTTCAGTCGCGAGAAGGCTTCGGGCAGTTGTGCCCTCGTCTATCGTACCCACGCTAACCGCTCTCAGCAGTTAATTCATTTGCTTTTTTTTGCAAATGAATTCACGCTCTCATCTCGGTGGGATTCGAACTCAAGAAATCAACAATACAGTAGTAGCAGTTGGGGCTAACCAGGGGTGAGGGTGAAGCCTAACTGCGGTCATGGAAGGTTATGAACGGAGGCCTCTCTCCCTCCATTACGGGGGACCATAGTTAATAGGACCAAATATTGTTGGTAAAAATTGCGAAATGTATAGGTTTTAGTGCGCATCGTAGGTCCTATTATAACTATGGCCCCCCGTAATAGTACGTAAAACAACATGGGTGACGAAGTAAATTGCGGGAATATTCTGAGAGTGAGTTATTTACACATGGTATCAGGTATTATGCCAGGTAGGCCACAAGCTCAAAATATGCCAAGTGGCGGTGGATATCGGATATCGATACGATATCGATACGATATCGATTGAAAAAAGATCCGGTAGTGTTTTGGTAGACGAAATTCGATACTGGTACGGTATTAACAAACGAAGAATCACGTCGGTCCGGTCCTTGATTAATTAAGTGCGTACTCAAATCAGCATAGAAGCACGGGGATGCCAGAGGGTGGTTCAGCAAAAAAACGCCTTCGATCCGATAGATCGAAACCTCAGTAATTCGATGCATCGCAACACTCCATACAATATCCCAACCCCGAACCCTAAACGATGGTTCCCCTTTTTTTCGCTCGTGTGGCGATGACACCCGAAAAATTGAGTTGTCTAAAACTGGTGGGTCTGTTAACCCTTCTATTACGGGGGACCATAGTTAATAGGACCAAATATTGTTAGTAAAAATGGTTAAATGTATAGGCTTTTATGTATACCATAGGTCCTATTAACTATGGTCCCCCGTAATAGCACCGCAGTACCGTTTTGGGGACAAACCACTCTAACTTCAGGTGGTTTGTCCCCGATACGGGACCCCGGTGCTAAAAGGTTCAAGCTCACAATTGAAACCGGTACAGCGCCCAACGAGCTTCGAATGATTCAGAACCGCATTTTTGTTTTCGTTTTTTTCTTCGAGTGGTTCAGAACCCCGTCCAGACGCTGAACCACAACCTTTTTTTCTTCAAAATGGTTCAGAACCGCCTTCGGATTTTTCTTCGAACTGTTCAGAATCGCACTCAAAAGTTTTTTGCTTCGAATTTTTCAGAATCGCACTCGGAGTTTTTCGCTCGGATATTTTCTTGGATTAGTTTGGTTCTGAACCGGGTTCAGAGTTTGCTTCGAGTGGTTCAGAACCGCGTGTGCATCCTTTTTTTCTTTGGAACGGTTTAGAACCGCATTCAGGTTGTGCTTGGAAAGGTTCAGAACAACCCACGCTCATATTCCGCTGTTTCCGTCGCGTGTTTTTGTTGTCCGTCGTTGCTTTTTACGTCGACAGGATTCCGACGTGGTGGCGGAGGTTGCGGGGTCACATTTCAGATCAGCTCAGGTTTGGTACTGCGGTAGTTTGATAGCGACGGTGCATGGCCGCAGACCGTTTTCGGTACTGCGTTTGAGCGAAGCTTTAGTCTCCGGCGCTTGACTGCCAATCGGTCGGCTTTTTCTGACGCAACGCTTGACCGAGCTTTATTGTCCCTGATTGATTGCTGCTGTTTCATAAGCCATCGACCTTTGCTGGCGCGTTTCTGACCGCGAGCGCAGCAGCCCTTGCTTGCTTCTCCACGTCGAATTCTCTATGACGTATTAGTACAGCATCGGGCGCCCGAAGCGGCCCGTGCTGCCGCCGGAGCGTGGTAGAAAGCGCGTCTACATTGCGTCGTCTACATTGCGTCACAAGGACCTACATATGATAGGCGCGTGTCGTTTTTTACGTCGCTGTATTCGACACGGTATTTTCGATGTTGTGTCTTTTGATACGATATTTTCGGTGCGCTACGATGCTTGTTCGATGCGATAAGATATGTTTCGATTTCGATTTCGGTACGATACGACACGGCTTACGATTCGATCCGGTGCGATGCGATGCGATGCGATACGATACGATAATATTCGATTCGATATATTTTATTCTTGACGTTCCTATTCGATACTATACGAAACAAAACGATATCTTTCGGTTCGGTACGATACCGTACGATACGATACGGTACGATACGGTCATGCGTAGGTTTCGATGCGATATTTCTGTACGTCACTATACCTGGTATACATAATGCTGTACGATACCACACGAATATATGTTTTTTCGATATTTTTGGACAAGGTATGCGCGATACGATCAAAGTCGATACGACATTTTTCGGTCCGATAATCTCGGTAGTTTTCGACACTGTCCGATAGGACACTGTACGACAAGATACGGTACGACAATGTGTGTTCGTTCCCCCCCCCCCCCGCCCCCCCCCCCCCCCCGCTCCCCCGACGTGCTCCGTCCCGGCATTGTAGCGATGCGAGGGTCTATGGCCATACGACTACCGCCATGCATTATAGTGAGACCCCCCCCCCCCCCCCCCCCCCACCTCCGCCCCCCCCCGCGCGTGCCTACGTGCCCCGTCTATTTTTTTGTTTCTCCTAACTTTGGCGCGATGATTTTTTCCTCGATATCGTGCGCAGGACAACTTCGACCACTCCGGACCCAAGGCGTAAAGGCGCGAGTGATGGTGGCGGGGGCCCTGCTCGCTGGGCGTCTGGACTAGACGCTCGCACCACGTCCCAGAACACAAATGGGACAGCTGACATGATACGATCTGATCAGATCCCCATTTTCATTATCTAGAGCTTTTCGAGGAAGAAGAAACATCCGGAAAAAAAATATCCGGAAAAAAAATATCCCAAAAGGATCTGGAAAAAATGATTCGTAAAAAATCTACAAGGTCCGTAGTCTACGGGATGATTCTATGCATACGATCTGGGTGATACCTGGTACATTTTTTCTTGAAGCTGCAGGCGTGGATGGTTGGTCGATCACGACGTCGAATGCCGTGTATTGGGGTGGATGGCGGAGTTGTGGCTGGAAGACCTGCTGTCTACAGTAGGAGCCGAACCGCTTGGGACCGAGGGGATCCAGCAACGAAGCCACCATATAGCACGCCAGAGAGCACGCCCGCCTCGAATGAAATGTGAAGCTGGGCTGGCTTCTTCTCGATAAACCACGAGGGAGGGAGCAGACGCCGAGCGACGCGCCCACGGCCAGAAATAGTTCGCCTTTCCAAAATAAATTTCCCGACTTTTTTCCAAAGCCACCGCTTTGGCTTTGGGTGTGCCCCCCCCCCCCCCCCCCCCCCCCCCCCCCGCCCCCCTCCCAAATTCGGGGAAAAAATCGGCCTCCGAAAACATGCGTCCTGTAGGAAGGAGGTGTCTTGTGTTTTGTGTTCTACGGTATATACATATCTTTATATATCGTACGCGAATCATAGCGGCAGGACTGAGTAGCCCTCGTACTACTAAGGGTCATTCTTATCGGAGAGCTTTTTTTTCCAATTTTTCGACATTTTTTTCGCGCAATTTTTCAATCTTCCATATTTTCCTGTTTTTTTTTTTTCCAAATATTGGAACGTTAACGAACTTGATATTGTTGCTTCTGGAAAATTCCACGAATAGTGACAGAACGCCTCCGTATATCGATACATATCTCGAATTCTTTCCAAACTTTGGAAATTTTGGGAAAAAAGCTCTTTCGATAAGAATGAGCCTAAGAAAAGCAAGCTGAGATTTTTTTTAAGGAAACCAAGAAACTGGGGGGGAGCGGTTATTCTGATTTTTTGTGTAGAACGCACCCATCTCATCCTCAAAAACGAGAAACCCAGCCCTGGACTGGATTTCCTGGCAAACCGGGTGTACGGTACGTAATTTTTTTCATGCTTCTTTATTTCGAGAATCGGCGAGAGACCGAAAGAGTTTGTTTTGAGGGTCCAAGCGGTGTGAGTGAACCTGTCCGAGAGTCGGTGAGAGACGACACTTTTTTTTTGTTTTGCTGTTCGGTTGTGAATAAATAACGTGAAAAGTATATGCAGACGGACAATGGCAGCGGTGCGTGTAGTGTGTATTGTGTACGTATGCACGGGAATATGGTGGGCGTCCGATCCGGGCGAATGTCCTGCCTAAGGAGGGAGATCGTGTTGAAAAAATTAAAGTTAGTATGTCCAGCAGTATCCGGCGTCCCCGGCGGCTTGGTAGCTTGGTAGGTGGTCCGCGTGCCTACCAAGACCAATTTCGTGGGTCCAAGTCTCACCGAGTGCATGCTCGTAGGGGCTTTTTCTTGCACGAAGAAACATGAATAGCGGAAAGCGCGAGAGCGTGAGTTGGCTATACTCTCGATGACAGACAGTCGACGAGCAGTGGGAATGCTGAACCCTATGCGCGACAAGACATGAAGGCACGTACCCGGGGGGGAGAAGGGTGGACAACTACTGTGACCACGGCTTGTCCAGACTCTCGTTGAGGGTAAAACCGCCTAGGAGTAAAAGGCTGGAAAGTGAAAGCGATGAATAAAGAAAACAAAAGAAGAAGTAGTGGGGAAAGTGGTGGCCACCAACTACGCTTGTGAAGAGGCTTCCTTGCATTCTGGTCACGGGAGTCTTCTAGGTACATGGATTCAGACCCCAGTGCAGATAATATCGTGATTTAGATCATCGGCAGTTAGTTCCTTACCTCATACCGGTAGTAATTTTGTGAGTACTCGTGCAGGATCTGCCTCATGAGAGGTAGACACAACCAGCCCAGGAAACATGTGCTACAGTAGATCATGCAGACTACCCCCCCCTTCCCCCCTATTTCGCGCTTGGTGCAAGCATTGAATGTCTGCCTGGTCGGTGAAAAACTCGACGCGCTCCGTCCCGGCATTGTAGGGATGTGAGGGTCTATGGTCATACGACTACGGCCATGCATCCTATTGAGTACACCCCGTCCCCTCCCTTCCTCCCCGGGCAACACGAGCCAGATCGCACAGATCAGGGATCTATCTATCTATCTATCTTCCCGGGAAGATCTACAGTAGATCATGAAGTGAGAATGATCTGTACACGATCTTTCCGACGGTTGTACGCAATGCATTGTTTTGATCGATTTTGCCTTAGTTTTGTGGCCTGGCTAGGCTGACTATTACGGGGGACCAAAGTTAATAGGACCAAATATTGTGAGTAAAAATGGTTAAATATATAGGTTTTTATGTGTACCATAGGTCCTATTAACTATGGTCCCCCGTAATAGCGGCCGCTGCCAGCCGCTGCTAATATCCAGGGGGCTCAGCCTGAAGGGCTCAGGTCCGAGTGGGATCATCACGTTGGGGTGGGATCAGGGTGTCAAGCGGCAGAGCACAACAGGAAGCACACGGGAGACCAGCATATAAAGCGCACCGCAGGTATCCAAGAGAGGTCTTCTCATCCATTATGATGCTGGTTGCGCATTTATTTCCTCGGCGGCGGCGGCTGCCCTGCTGTGCTGGTCCGCCGCTGGTTGGTCCTGCGTGTACTGGTGTTCGCTGCTGCTTGCTGCTGCAGCGCCAATAAACGTACTCGAGGGCTCTGGTGTGAGATAGATGTTGCTTCGTTGCGAATTTGTCGAAGGTCAGCATAGCAGATCATGCCGTTCGTGTGCGTAAACCAACACATACATGTCACGTAGTGAGTAAGAAAATACATGGTACGTAGTAGATAGATGTCACGCGGCGATTTCGGGTCCGTCAAGATTAGAACACTGCGTGTCGCATTCGCCCGTAAGTATGTAAGCATTGGAAGAAGCAAGTGCGCTATTAATATTAATATTACGACACAAAAACAACGTACGATGATACATACTGGTATAGCCGTTTTTCAGCGACGACACGGATAATAATAAAGTCAACTACCTGGTACCTACTACGTAAAGAGCGATATAAGGTCGCAGCACAGGGGGAGTGCGATCGTTTTACACCCCTCTTTTTATCGATAAGGATGAAGAGTGCCACAACTAGAGTCGAACACGTTTGTTGCATTCTCGGAAGGCCCTCGACTGCAGTAGATATTTTCCCTAAACCCCTCGTACCAATATGATTATACCACCAGGCAACTGTTGCAGTAGTTCGGTATTGGCATATGCTTCTCGTTCTGGAAAAAATCTACCCTTTTTTTGGACCGCAGTCCTGTTTTGGGGACAAGCCCCTCAAATTCCAAGTAATTTGTCCCCAATTATCCCCAAAATGAGACTGCATTCCTAAAAGGGTTAAGTCACCCCTTACGGTATACCAGCACCCATTGTAACTGGAAATGTTTCGGCCACAGGAGGCACAGCCCGGTATCACCATACTCTGCTTGGATCCAAGCTTTTGTGGGAAACTGTGATATTTGCTGTTGGTTGTACTGCACTGCGGTATGTACTATTACGGGGGGCCATAGTTAATAGGACCAAATATTGTTAGTAAAAATGGTTAAATATATAGGTTTTTATGTATACCATAGGTCCTGTTAACTATGGTCCCCCGTAATAACAGGCACTTTAATGCTCCTTGTACTGTTGTTGGTGCAAAATTCCCTGTACAGCTCTCTTTCTTGTTCCTAACCAGGCGCCGAGTCCTTTTTTCCTTTTCCGTTTGTTTGTAAGATAGGTTGAACCTGACGCCCTGTATCACCCCTCCTGCATACACCGACAGGAGGTGACGAAGCTATCATTACTGGACCAGGGGGGGGGGTCATGGTATGCATACACTCACTCGCAGCTACCATGAGCAGTGTGAGTATGAAAAGGACTATTCATAGAAGCCAATGCGCACTAACTATTATTGTCACGGAAACGCGACGGCATCCGTTTGATGAGTGATGTTGACGTGAAGTCAACCCACTGCTGGGGTTTCCACAGACAGATAGATGATGATGGTGACCGCAATATATAGAATCCTCTTTCGTTTTCACGACTACCGTGCGTTTCGTAGGGTGCAGGCAGCACTTCAGACAGCATCCGCTGTAGTCAGCAGCCACGAGTTGGTTAGTGGTGGGAACGGGGGTACTCTTCTATCTATGTTATAGTTGAGAGGATATACCCGCGGCCATGTTGGTTCAGTTTTGCACATTGGTTTTATCTTGCGTGCGCTTTTTTCGTCTCGTGTATTTTGAGGCAGCCGAATTTTCGATTTTTTTCGTTTTTCGGATCTTCCTAGGGCTCCAGCACCTTTGTGTGACCACGGACTCCTTCGTCAGAGATTTAATGTGAGAACAACAACAACAACAAACAACAATAGACAGCACACACAAAACCGACAGTGGGGATACCACAAAGACCGTCGGCAATAATCTATCTACTGGACCATGGTGCAGTACTGCAACAACGCCTGAAGTAATTAAACTGGCACGCAGGCTATTGTACAGCAGCAGGAGTATTTCTATTAATAGTATATTAGTACTGTTTTTCATTTCCCTTTATGTTCACCTTTCTGTTCATGAGCGAGATAGATGCCTCGTCGTAGCGGCGGCGGCGGCAGCAGCAGCAGCAGCAGCAGCAAGCAGCAGCGGCAGCAGTGAATAGTACAAGTTTTCGAGCGTGTGTGCGTAGAATGTTGTGCTACAGGTACGAGTACGTATAGTTTGTCCTTTGCGGTGGTGCGGATACCGGATATATCGGATATCGGATATCGGATGATGGATCTTTAAATACTATTGAAATGAAAAAGTTGCCGTTGGGTATTTCTTGTACTACTCCTACTGTGAACTCTGTGAACAGACAATACACAGCAGTACCGTACCAAGGTGGGAGTAGAGTGCTTTATGACTTGGTTGGGTAGGCGGTACGGGTATCGTACGAGTATGCTATTCATTTATTAATAGCAGCAGCAGCAGCAGCAGTATTACTGTAGCTCAACAGACTGCGAGTGATGCCTTCACAGCAATTTATTCGCAGCTTCGTTGATGAGAGCGACGCGCCACACGTCCACGCCTCCTCCAAACCAAACCAACAATACCTGTGGTACAAACAAAGTGAAACGTCTTTTTGTAACCGTCCACGAAAAATCCAAAATGCAAGAAAGATGGAACACCATCGTCATCATCATCATCATCACCATCAATCACCATCATCATACTGCATACAAATCGTCATCATCGTCAACGTTTCGGGTGCCTTTGGTCGCAGATATACTCGAACACGCATATATATGCCATGCATGCATCACGTCTGATACCATAATAATCACTGACTGACTGAGAAACAACCGCACGCGGTGTGCAGCTTGGGAGTCCACCATCACTGACCGAGAGCCTGCTCGAAGCAACAACATATAAATAATCCCATGCGTTGGGGGGCAGAGGTTGGAGGGAGGGCGTGAGATGGCCGTTGGTGGCGAGGCCGGAGCAAGCGGAGGGGGCAAGGTAACAACAGCAGCTCGCGTGTTGCACACACACATGAACTATTAATAGATGTTGCAGGCGACGACAAAATAAAAGACACGAAGTTGCAAGCATTTTTGGCGACGTCGTCAAAAATGCGGCGCAATCGAGCCCACAACCATTCCGTTGGTCGTGCTGACTTTTTAGCGTTAGCTTCTCACGCCGCGAGCACCGTCGCTCAGATGAGGCACAGGAAGATTAATCCCTTTAGAAACGCAGTCCCGTTTTGGGGACAAACCACTCAAATTTTAAGTAGTTTGCCCCCAAAACGGGACTGCGCTTCTAAAGGGGTTAAATTGGCTTGGAGGGGCAAGGCAAAGCGGGAACCTTATGCCATGGGTGATGAGACCCCTAAAAAAAACAGCTTGCCGAGCGAGTGGTCTTTTTACAACCTGTGCGCCCACGCAACGAAGTACTGCTGCTGCTGCAGTATGAATATAGTGTGGGATCGTTTTTCTGCGACTTACGATAGATGTTTTAGAACCGCAGTCCCGTTTTGGGGACAACTACTTGGAATTTGACTGGTTTGCCCCCATAACGGGACTCCAGTACTGAAGGGGGTAATCATATTTATTTGAAGAACACGAGCACGTACGCACCCAGAACCGCTGTGCGAACACGCGATCACAGCAGTAGTTGTTGCACAATAGTACTGTACACGTCAGACGACGACCCAGATCACCTGCACCTGCCGTTAGGATGGGTTGTGCACGATCTGTATGCACAGTTGTCAGGTATTTTATAAATTTATGAAATACGTCAGCTGGCTGTGAGTTCGACTGATTAAATACAGCAGCAGCAGCAGTAGTTGGTACTCAGCTTTGTACTTAAAGTACTTCACCAGGTAAGCAATAGTGGGGCAAAGTCGGGCTCATATCATACCTGGTACATACCTACGCGTACGTAGGTGCATCCGTTTTTTATTTGCAAGAATCACCCGGTACCCGTAACCGGAGTATGTTTTAAGCCCTTTCGTACTGCAGCCCCGTTGTTGGGGACAAACCAGTCAAATTTTAAGTAGTTTGTCCCCGAAAGGGGACTGCAGTGCTAAAAAGGGTTACGTTTTTTTTTCAATTCTGTTTTTCAAGCACTACATACATTCGATGTAAATCGACGAGGAGCGGTGAATACTGAACCCGATGGGCGACAAAAAATAAAGGCACGAACCGGGAGGGGGGGGGGGGGGGGGGAAGGGACGACACCTGTGACCACGGCTTGTCCAGAAGATCGCTGAGGGTAAAACCTCCCTCTTCGTTATATGGGCGGTGGATCAATACTTGATCACCAGTTAGCTTAGCCCATAATCGTCGGAATGCCAATCTTGTTTCGAAAAATGACGTTTTGGTATACTTGGGGGCCATGGAATTGTTCGTCGGGATGCAATTTGTTTTTTTCTCAAAAATAGTCAGTTTCAGGGTGACTTTCTATTATTACGGGGCACCATAGAAAATTAGATCAAATCTTGATACTAGTAAAAATAGGTGATTATATACTGGTAGGTTTTTGCGTGTACCATAGGCCCTACCTACTATGATCCCCCGTAATATTCATGGAGCTCCTCAAGTGAGCAGCCTCAGAAGTTTAATGATGTACCTCTACTGACTGTAGCAAGAGCGTCGGACGGATGATGCCGGAGTTCGATGTTGAAATCTCGAAGGCGCGTGGTAGGAGGGCTACTGGCATCGGCTTCGCTAAAGGCGCCGCCAAGGAGGGATTGGAACCCCCCTCCCCCCTTCTATTTTATGTAGGTTGGGTTGGCGTCGGTTGGCAACGACACTGTAAAACATGCCGCTCACTACGTGAGCTAGACAACCAGGGCACCGTTTTTGTTTTGTTTTTTTTAGGCGTTGCCCAGAGCTGGTTGTCGAGTTAGATCATTTGTGCGAGGTAAATAACCTTTACTCCGCTCAATTGGGAATTATCGTATCACGTAGTGTTCAAGGTAAGGCACCCGATAGGCAGTTACATAGTACTCCCATTGCTGTCTCTGGAAATGCCTACACCGGAAACTAAATCAACTCATTGAAGCTGTCGTCCACATAAAAGTCCGCCTCAAAAGCGGTTCTTTGTAGGATGCAGCTCACCCTTCATGCCACTCGCCAGACACCTCACGTTTCGCTTCGCGCTTGGTGCAAGCAATGTCTGCCTGGTCGGTGAAAACCCGACATGCTCCGTCCCGGCATTGTAGGGATGCGAGGGTCTATGGCCATACGACTACGGCCATGCATGAGATCGAGTACATCTCTCCTATCGAGTACCCCCCCCCCCCCCCCCCCCCCTCCCCCTGCTCCCCCCTGCCCCACCCCCACCTCCAACCATTGTAGGTGCTTGGGCGCGTCGCAGCCAGCGGCAACCAGAGCGGACGCACAACCGGCCACGCCAGCCATCACCATGGGAACTCGACGCACGCTCACGGTGGAGGCCATCGCAAGAACGGCACCGAAACAGCCCATCCCCAGGGGCTCCAGGGGCCCCAGGGGGGGTCCCATACAAAGGGATCCCAGGGGGGGTCCCACACAAAGGGGTCCCAGTTGGGGTCCCAAACGAAGGGGCCCCACTCCCGCGCTTCCAGTCACCACCCCCAACCCTCCGATGTCGGTACGAGCAGCGGCCACTCTCATCGTCAGGGAGCTGCGGGGCTTCGCGTGCTCCCAGGGGGGTCATACAAAGGGAACCACTCGGACGTCGGGGGGGGGCTGCAGAAGGGTACGTACGAGTACACATTTTTTTTCCTTTTTTTTTTCGCCCGTCCCCTTTTTTTTTCGTCGCATCAGATTTTCACGTTTTCTATGTTAACAACCGCCAAGGGTTATCCAGGGCGAAAATAAACAGAATACCAGGTATATATACTGGTATCTATCTATCTATCTATATACCATGTATGTGTCCGGTATAGAGAGACAAACTATTATTTTGGGGGAAAAAAGTGTTCTCTTTTCAAGTTTGGAGGTTTGGAAAAATTGTGACACCAGCAACGAACAAGGCCTTGTGGTTAATATTAGTGGTATATTGCCGACTTTTGGGCCCGATTGGTGCCTCCTTGGAAAATAATAGAAACGTCCGAGGTTTTGGATACTCGTATATCATGCGGTGGTGTTTGTTTTTAAATATTCCGGGGCGGTAGCGCGGCGGAGGTGGGGTGGTGGGGGGGGAGGGGGGATACTCGATGTCATGCATGGCCGTAGTCGTATGGCCATAGACCCTCGCATCCCTACAATGCCGGGACGGAGCACGTCGGGCTTTCGCCAATCAGGCAAATATTTATTGCTTGCACCAAGCGCGAAGCGCCGTGAGGCGTTCGCCGGGGCCGCATGAAAGGGTGAGCCGCATCCAGCTGAGAACCGCTTGTGAGGCGGGATTGCATACGGCTACAGCTCCAATGAGTTAGTTGAGTTTCCGGTGTGGTCACTTCCAGAGGCAGCAATGGGGGTACTGCGTAACTGGCTCGTGGGTGCCTTACCATGCACACACTCCGTGATACGATCGTGCCCCTTGTGCGGAGTTAAGGCTCTCCACCCCGCACGAATGATCTATATCTCGATCGTAAGCTGTGACCGACCGCCAAAACAAAAACAAAAACAAAAAAACGATGTGTACGCTGGCGTCTAGCTCACGTAGTGCGCGGCACGCTTCACGGTGCCGTTGCCAACCGACGCCAACCCAACATATGTTTATTACATATAGGGGGAGAGGGGGGGGGGGGGGGGGGGAGGTGTACTCGATATCATGCCTGGTCGTAGTCGCACTACCATAGACCCTTGCATCCTTACAATGACACAATGAGCGGATGTGTTTACAGCGTCGGAGCCAACCGACGGCGACTTGACCTGAATACAACATATAGGGGGGGGGGGGGGGGGGGGGGCGGGGGCGTTCTTAGTTTGTTGTTGGCCTTAGTGGTCTTTTGACCATTGACCACGCATCCCATTCGAGACGAAGCTCTGTTCCCACCCTTAGCAAAGACGCCTCCTCCAACATTTCGGCGCTCATTTTTTAAGGGGGGGGGATATTGCGGGTGGAGTTATCCGAGGGGGGGTGATTCCTGGTGGGAACTAGAAGGGGGACGGGAGAGAGTTGGCTGGGTTTGCTGTGACAAGAATATTTCCTACCTACTAATAACAGCTCAGGGGCGATGTTGAGCGGTGGGTGATCGGATTGGGGTGCGACTGCGCGCATAAGAAATAGTAGATTTTGTTTTGTCCCCGAATTGAGAATGTTTTTTTTTTCCGACAAGAAGAAGCAACGTTTTTTTTTTAGTTTTTGTTGTGAAAGTGATAGATTTCCCCTCGATGTCAAACTCCACACGGGAAAGCATGGCCGGTTGTGATCACTGTCGAGACCACACCAATAAAAAACCAAGCCGGCATTGATTGGCAGTCTCGAGACTTGGCGCATACTGTAGAATATATGTATGCCAGGTGAGAGTTGATATTTTTTTTGTATCCCTTTTGGTACGTTTTGCTTCTCGGGGATATTTATGGGTGATCGAAGTTCAAGCTCATGCTGCGCAATGTCGGATGGCAAACACAACTATAGTACACTCGACGGCGATGCCTGCGCGGTGGTGAACTCCCATGCCTCAACAGTAGTATAGGAACTACTCGACCATGCCCACTCCCCCTCTCTCAATTTCCTCTTATAACGTTGTTTGACGTGTTTAATCATCGCTTTTTGCTTTCCAGCCCTCAGCGCAATAAGCCGCTTGTCACGGGTGGCTTCCTTTCTACCCCTCCGGTGTGTACTTGCCATCATTTACGAGTCTGCAACACGCATTGGACCTGACACGAGTGCTCTGCCCTCTGCTACGCTCGAAGGGTAACCACTCCGAATTGACGAGGTGCTCCAGGCTACGCCGTTAGCATTATACCCTGCGTTGCTCTGACGAGTCTACCTCGACCGAAACTACCAAAACCCATACACTTCGGGATATATATCACCTTTATTCTCTCGCATATTTCGCTTTCCCTTCTTCCAACCATCGCTTCTAGTTTCCAGGTCTCTGGGCAGTATGAACCACTTGTCGCATGCGTCTTCCTTTTTCACCCTCCCCTCCCCCCCCGGAACGTTTCCTGCATTTTTTACGGGAACTATATTTCTACGTTGTCTCGCTCCGATTAGGCGCCCATACAGCACCAGCCAGCAACGGGGGGACTAACGCTGGTGCGGTAGGAGGAGGAGGAGGAAGAGGAGGAGGAGGGGCGGAAGGGGAGCTCGCGAGCATCGACGTGTACTCCAAGCGGTGAGGGGGTAGATGGATAATGTGGTTGACCTATGACGTACAGATCAGTCGTGAGTTGCGACACCCTCATCTCAACAAAGCATGCCTGGTACCTGATATTCTACAGATCATCACAGATCTATCGTGGTCCGCCTGTAACTGGGTTTTACAGAACGGTGGGCTGGGACAGGTTCACTTCTGGACTATGCGTATCCTACAGATCACCCCACGTGTCATTTAGTTGCATCATCGACCGCCGTCGAAAAATGTACTGGCATGATCTTCGTCGGTTCTATTAGCAAGACCAGGCCCTTTCTCTCTCTTGCTTCTCTCTGGGTGTCACGAGAAGGAAATCTTGAGAGAGACTGAAAACAGCCAGGCATCCACGAAATCAGCTCAGGCATCCACGAAATCAGCTCCCGCTACCCGCCAACAGGCTCTCTAGAACGAAAAATACCAAGAGTTTGACCCTGTCATCCATATGCCAAAAAAACGTCCACCTCACAAGCGGTTCTTTGTATTATTAATAGGACGCAGCTCGCCCTTCATGCGAATCGCCCAACACCTCGCGGTGCTTCGCGCTTGGCGCAAGCAATGTCCGCCTGGTCGGTGAAAACCCGACGTGCTCCGTCCCGATATTGTAAGGATAAGAGAATCTATGATCATACTATTAATACTACGGTCATTCATGATACCAGTATTGAGTACACCCTCCCCCTCAACGTCTACAGACACCTCCCTCAATGTCTGCCTGGTCGGTGACAAAACTCGACGTGCTCCGTCCCGGTATTGTAGGGATGCGCGGGTCTATGGCTATACGACTACGGCCATGCATGAAGTCGAATACCCCCACCCCCCCCCCCCCCCCCCCCCCCCCCCCCCCCCCCCCTCCCTCCACCTCCTCCATCCCGGCTCCTCCCCTCCCCTATCTCCTTCCACCCCTCTTTCCATCCCACTCCCCCGCGCCCCCTTGCCCACCCCTCCCCCCTCCCTCGACCCCCCATGTCTTACCCCTCCCCCTTCCCGCCCTGTCCCTCCCCACCTCCCCCCCTCCCGCCTATTCCCTCCCTCCCTCCTTCCCCTCCCGCCCCCTCCCGCCCCCCCCCGCCCTCTGCCGCCCTTTCTCCTTTGCATCCCCCTCTCTTCCCCTCCTTTGCATCGCCCCTCGTCCCCCCCCCTCGTGTATTTGGCGTGTTCGGATGATGTGTTGTCTAACGCGTCTATTATGGAGGCCGTCCGTGTGCTGGCGGTTGTGGTGCTGCTGGAGGAGCGCTCGCTTGAAGCCTTTTGATTGGGCCATTGACGAGGATACGCAGGAAATGATAGACCACGTCAGAGGTATGTCTGTCTGTCTGTCTGTCTGTCTGTCTGTCTGTCTGTCTGTCTGTCTGTCTGTCTGCCTGTCTGCCTGTCTGCCTGTACGTCTGTCTGTCTGTCTGTCTGTCTGTCTGTCTGTCTGTCTGTTTGTCTGTCTGCCTGTCTGCCTGTACGTCTGTCTGTCTGTCTGTCTGTCTGTCTGCCTGTCTATGTGTGCGTGCGCTTTCTGGTGCAAACCCCGTACTCTCAATGTCTCACCCTCTCCCCCAAAAGGTAAGGCGCGCCTCGTTCTCAAAAAAGTTACCTCTGGCTAGGAACACTCGCGCTGTTCGATACCTGTTTGTTTCTTTCACCAACTTGTGTCCGCTTGTAGATTAAGTCGAGAGCACCTGCAGCAGCAGATAACTACGTCGTGTTGTGCTCGCTGTCTGATCGCCATGATCAACACGAGGCACGTACTCGTGCGTACGAAAACAAAACACAAAAAAATCCAGGAATCAGAAAACAAGAATACGCGTTCTACGATAGAGACAACCCATTTCCGCTAAAAAGTCTTCTGAATGACGGGGTTCCTTAACCCAAACTCGTCGGAATGCTAACATTGTTCCGAAAAATGACGAATTTTGCACACGTGGGTCATGGAAATTTTCAACGGGAAGCAATTTGATTTTTTGCTGAAGTCAATTTTCGGGTGGGGTATGGAGCTCCTTATGTGAGGAGCCTCAGAAAAAAATAGGGTGAACCTCTATCTTTGAACGCCTCAGAAATAAAACAAAATCACACGCTTGCGAGAGGCGAGCTGGAGACGACGGCATCAAAACAAACAGGCTGTTCCTACACGGATCGACTCCCTCGTTGTATTCCCTATAGAGGAGGATTGGTGACATTCTCGGGAGCGTGTTTGCTGCTCCGAATTCCCTACCAGCATTGGATCCATTCACCGGGGGACCATAGTTAATACCTGGTAGGACCTATGGTGTACATAAAAACCTATAATGTAGCCATTTTTTACGAACAATATCTGGCCCTATCAACTATGGTCACCGTGGCAAGAGCATCTCGTTTAAGGCCACGGTGGGGATAACACCAGGTGAATCGGCCTGACGAGGAAAACTATACTCGCATTTTGAGGACCTATAACAATCTGGGAGAAGAAGGGATTTTTAGGTTGGTAGGCCGTTCAAGTGTTTTGGTTCCTGCTGGGATCAAGGCACGGGCAAAGACCCAACCCAACCCCTGACTCTAACCCTAACCCTAACCCTAACCCTAACCCCGACCCCGACCCCAAACCAATGCCAAAACGGGCCAAAACTCGCCATAAACGCGGCTGCGCCGAGTTTTCATCGAACCAGGAAATTTCTCAGTTGCGGACGACAGTTCCGAAGCGCAGACCACGCTACACATTTTTCAAGTAAACACACATCCCTGAAGATCCCTTCTCCAACCTGCTAAACCTACTCTGCATTTTGTATAGGATCATTTTTCAGTGTTTCGGGGGCCATATCCAATACCAGGTACCAGGTAGGAACCTACGGTACGCACTAAAACATATGTGTCTGGTATTTCTCTACTTCTACTAGAAATATTAAGCCCTGCTCGCTATGGTCCCCCGTAATAGTAAAATATAATGCCTATTACTAGTGTTAATAGTAGGTATGTACTACCATGTTTTTTGGGGTTGTCGCAGGAAAAAGATTTACCACAAAACAGGATTCCTCGGCTCCAGATTTCCCATGGTATGGTACGGCCTGCTCGGCATTCAATTCGCCGCAGGATCTAAGGATTCACCCAGCTCCAAACTTGGACATGCCCTATTCGGCATGCCCCACAAGGAAAGCCCCGTAAGGCATGCCCTACACTTTATTTTGGCGGTCTAGTCGCCCGTTTTTTTTCCCATGTTTACAGAGTGGCAGAACTATTGATACTAGCAGAGCATGAGCCCCGGGCTTCGAATGCAGGCGGGTTTCCAAAAAAAAGAGGGTTTTACGTTTGCTTTTTTCATGTCGAGAGCGTGAGTTAGCAAAATTCGTTGAGCATCAACGAGCTGTGGGAATGCTGAATGAGCCCTCTGCGCAACATTAAAGAAGGTATGTAACTGGAGGAGGGGAGGGGAGGGGAGGAGGGGAGGAGGGGAGGGGAGGGGGGGGGGGGGGGCGGGGGCGGGAGAGACACCTGTGACAAGCGGCTTATTGTCCAGAAGGCTTGAAAGCGGAAGTGATGGTTGAAAAGGAAATCAATCATCCCCTCAGAAGGACTAACTAAAAAAAAAACAAAAAAAGCGGAATAAAACCCTTTACTCGCACAGTAGTAGGTCATCCTTTTCCCCCCCTCCCCTTGACCCTTCGGGTGCCGCAGTCCCGTTCTGGGGACATACCACTTGAAAAATCGAGTGGTTTGAACCCAAAACGGGACTGCAGCCCTACGAACAGAAAGGGTTAGCCCCCCTCCACACTATTTCCTTAAGGGCGTGTCTCGAGAGGGGGGTTGAAGGTGAGCCCGTTAAAGGCGAGCCAAGAAAAATGGCATTGTCTCGATTATGGTCTTACCCTCTACCGCCAAAACCATGCTTCCCCTCGTAATAAATAGTGTGTAACTCCAAGAAGAGGCGTTTTTTTTTGTCGTGACGAGACAAGTCGATTCAACCTCTTGCTCTCATCTCCAGATTCGTCTCAGACCGGATTACGAAGCATTCTATATGAGAGGGGCACGACAGACCGCAGATTTTTCGCTAGTATGTTTTTTGTGAGTGACGGGGGCTCCTGAACCCAAAATCGTCGGAATTGTGCCATTAAAAAAATAAAAATAAAATGCGATCTCGGTACAAGCATTTGTACGCCTATATATATGGCTAGGCCATGCACGCAATCGTTCATCAACCATTGCACTTTCGTTTTCTTATAGTAAGAAAGTGGACAGTTTCTTACGTGCACCTCTCTCCTCCACCTTAGCGTGCGTCTGGTCTTGGATGGGGATACCCCAGTGGATAGTCCCTAGGACCGTTTCGGTAAATTCGTTTATGAACAGACGGTGTTAATGTGTTAATGTATTATCGGAACAGAGTGGTAGGAATTCTGTAGTCTACAGCAGTATGCCCAGGTTTCAAGGTCGGCTAGTGTTTAGTAGCAGCTGAAAAAAGGAACGCTTCACGATACGTTCCGAAACTGTTCCGAAACAAAACATTCCCCATTCGCCCCGAAATATAAGGTTCACGTTTTGTCCCGAGGGACAAGGTTCACGTTTCGTCCCGAAGTATACAAGGTTCAAGATTTGTCCCGAAGTATGTAAGGTTCACGATTTATCCCGAAGTACGTAAGGTTAACGGTTTGTCCCGAAGCATGAGGTTCACGATTTGCCCCGAAATATGTAACATTCACGAGTTCTCCCGAGGTATAGGGTTCACCATTTGTCCCGAACGATGAGGTTAACGGTTTGTCCCTAAGTATGTATGTAAGGTTCACGATTTGATCCGAAGTGTATAGGACCCACTATTTACCCCGAGGAATGAGGTTCACGACTCGTCCCGAAGTATATAAGGCTCAAGATTTGTCCCGAAGTATGCAAGATTCGTGATTTTTCCTGAAGTATTCAAAGTTCACGATTTGTCTCGAAGTATACAAGGTTCACGATTTTATGCAGAACGATGAAGTTTACTATTAATAATAGGGATGTAAATCAACTCATAATCACGTGTTTATGATGATATTTTAATAACAATTTCAATAGCGTGATGTGATGTATTGTTGTTGATTGATGATTATATATCAACTACTCATGTGCAGTTGATCATTCGACTTAATCATGACTAGCTGATTGTTTTTTTCAAAAATGAGGCGTTTAGCGATGTAACTAACCGTAACAAAATGTGCTTGCGGCGCAACCAAAAGGTATATATGGCCGACATCTTCTTCGTAGGCAATCCCGATGCTTAAGGAGTGCTTGGACTGAACATGATTTCTTCGTACATATTTTCCGCATATGTTTTGTAGCAGAGTGGTACCGCCGTATAAATGTTTTTGAAAGTTCTGGGTGGTCAAATCCCACTATCAATTTATCCTCCATACCTTCTGCACGTGTTTTTTTTTTTTCTTTTGGTGTTTCTCCTCGATCTTTCCTCAAACCAAGTCTCGAACGCCCAGCTCTCCAAGCTTAGGGGGGTCTTCGAGGGCATCGATGTCGAGAACACGGGGATGGTGTACTGCTCCGAGATCTTGCACCTGTTGGACATGGTCAAGTCGCCCTTCACGGATCATCTCTTCAACATGGTCGGTATGTCGGTAACATATACTTCGTATGGATATATGGTATAAATTGTGTTGGGTATTGTATCGAAATCTTCGATATATTAAAAAAAAAAAAACTGGAGATGTTGTATCGATTTCGTTAGGTCGCCTTGCACGAACCACCTCTTCAACGTGGTTGGGTTGGCGGGTTGGTATATATCGTGTGTGTCGTATCGGATATCATATCGAGAGTTTCGATACATCGAAACATCGGAATATCGATATGTTGCATGGAGCCAACACGGGGTCAAGTCGCCATTTTTTTACGGACCATCTCTTCAAAAGGGTCGGTATGTCGGCCTGATACCGTACCACACTGGGTGATAAGATAACACACACCCTGGGACGACTTTTCAGACCCACTCACAGCGAAAATGGTGGCTTTGGAAATATTTCGCCTGGGAAGGTTGGTTACATAGACGCATCGATCGCTGGTCGTATTCAGTACGCCCTCCTCATTGTCGAGAATTCTAGCTTTGAAAATCGTCCGACGGGGTGTGTTATCTTACCACCCTAGTGTGATACGGCCTGTATTATGAAGTATATTGTTGGATTACATATCGGAATGTTCGATATGTCCGAATATAAAAGTCTGGAAATACATTTTTCAGTCGAAGAAACGCATGTTCAACAGCCGCCCTGAACGGACGGGGTCTTCAGTATGGTCGTTATGTCAGTATGACATACTTGGTATATGCTATACACCGACGGGGTCGGGTGTCGTGTCGAAAGTTTCGGTGTGTCGAAACAACAAGCTTTCGGTGTGTCCCGGTGGTTTCGGCCCTCCATCGCCTAGCATCATCGCCATCTTTTGTTTACGCAGAGGCTGAACGAAGGCTTCGACGGATCAAAATATCGAACTCGAATTTGTTAGTTATATCACCGTCGGGCTCGCTCAGTTGAGCAAGTACGGTGTACACAATGTGGCTGGAATGCCATTCAGTCCTGTTTTAAAAGCACGGCACAAGCGTTTTTCGTTCGAGTTCGAATGACCCATTGGGGGCGTACACCGAGCACAACGAACCACACAGCCAGGACAGTTTCTCAATTTAGTATATAGCGATTTGTTTTTCTCTGCCAGAAAAATGTTGCTTACGAGTAATAACCCTTACCTTTGGGTTAGGGTTAGGGGTAGTAATAACCCTAAGGTATGTGGTATGATCGCACGGATCCGTCCCCAAAACCGCCGCCACTTCTCCGCAAACCGCCCCTTCTGAACGCGCGTGATTATGCATGCGCAGGGGTAAACCCTGAGGGGGAGCTGTCTTTCTGCCATCTCTGCCGCATCCTGGTCACCTACTGCGTTTTTTCGAAGGACGACATTTTGCAATGTGAGAGTGATCACTCATATTATTCATAATATTGCTACTGGCATTGCTTTTATTATTGCTGGTATCTTACTGCTATTATTGCTAGTATCTTATTGCTATTGTTGCTATTATTGCTATTAATGGTATGTCATGTCATGCACGGTGCGATCGGGGTAAGCCTTTTTTTTCCGGGTCTCTTCACGGGTCGGGTCGGGCCGGGTCGGATCGGGACCTAAGAGGTTTTCGAACTCTCACGGGTCGGCTTGGGCCACCCTTAACCTTGCCGGACCCGATCCGACTCGATGCGATCTGATCTGACCCGACCCGACTCGGTGCGATCTGATCTGACCCGACCCGACTCGATCCGATCTGACCTGACCCGACCCGACTCGATCCGATCTGACCTGACCCGATCCGACCCGCCCGACTCGATCCGATCTGACCTGACCTGACCTGACCTGACCCGACCCAACCCGACCCGACCCGACCCGGCACGACCCGACCCGTCCAAAGCCCTAAATACCTCAATATATTCAAGGCTCGTTCCTTGAGGATCTGTATACCACTCTGCCCCTGTTTGTGTGTACTTTTTCATCTAAATGCTCCGTACCCTCAAAACACAGACCAACGGTGTTCCAGCAACGACATAAAGCCTTTTATTTCAGAATGTTGCAGACCCAGTTTTGGGGGACAATCCACTCAACTTTTAAGTAGTTTTGCCCCCGCCAAGGCGAGACCGTAGTCCTGACAGGGCTGAGGCATGCCTTGTTGGGCAGGTGCCTTATAGGATAACTCAAATTCCTAGTAGATCCCCCCCCCCCCCTCAAACGGAGACTGTAGTCCTGAAAGGGTTGAAGCCTGCCTTGTTGGGTAGGTGGCTTATCAGACCACTCAAATTCCTAGTAGTTTCGTCCCCTTCAAGACGGTACTGTAGTCCTGAAAGGCTCGAGGCATGCCTTGATGGGCAGGTGGCTTATAGGACCACTCAAGTTCCGAGTATTTTTTGTCCCCCCAAGACGGGACTTCAGTCCTGAAAGGGGAGAGGCATGCCTTGTTAGGCAAGTGCCTTATCGGACCGTTCAAGTTCTCAGTAGTTTTGTCCCCCCCGAAGACGGGGGCTGCAGTCCTGACAGGGTTGAGTCATGCCTTGTTGGGCACCTGCCTTATCGCGGCGGACGGTGTCGCTTTCTATCGTCGGGAGTCGAATTCTTGCAAAGGCCCGGCAGATGACCGATTCCAACCAGATGATCTACAGTAGATCTGTCAGGGAAGATGGATATATACTGATATGAATATATATATCAGCTCCTGATCTGTTTACGGGAGGGAGTGGTATAGTGTGCGTGTGATCTACAGTAGCGCATATTTCCCGCGGGTTGGGTCTGTTGCTGTCCAGAACAGAAGGTGAAGGACCTAGATGATCTATCTGGAGATATCTATCTATAGATCATCTATCTGGAGATATCTATCTAAAGATTATCTATCTGGAGATATCTATCTATAGATGATCTATCTGTAGATGGCATATCCGTAAACAGAACATCAGGTGAAGGACCTAGGTGATCTATCTGGAGATATATATCTTTCGATGATCTATCTGTAGATGGCATATCCGTAAAGGATATATGTGTAGATGATCTATCTGTAGATGCTCCTTCTGTAGATGACGTATCTGTAGATGACCTATCTATAGATGATATATCTATCAGGTGATATATCTATACATGGCCCACCTGTCCGAAGTATGAAAAGTCAAGACGGTAGGCTAGGAGTTTGCACCTTATTATTTCCGAGGCTTTTCGCTTGAGGGGGGAATCTAACATACCACCCCGCTCAAAACACAAGCGCCGACCAAAACATGAAAGCGCAGCAAAAAACGGTCGATTCGGGCAAGCAAACCCCGTAGCATGCTCTACAAGGTATACTCGTGGTAGAAAGAGTTTTTAAGATGAGCGGGACGCAGGCACGGAAAAGGGAGTTACGTGTTGAGGCTTCGTGCATACAGTGTTATTAATACTACGTCTCCTTGCTTGGCTCCACTCGAGTTCGTTCTTCTTCCTGGGAATGCTTTATGAGCGATCAACGATGGAGCTACTGTCTAGTCCAACAGGTTGCTGCAATCCAATAGGCTACTGCAGTCCAATATGCTACTATGGCCTAGTCGAAGAGGTTTCCTTGTTTGTTGTTCCCTCAGGCTTTTTTCTTATCTTCTCTCTGGGAACATTAAGTTCATAATCGTGATCAACGTTGGAGCTTACGCTCCCCGCGCATGGTCGACGATGACAACCCCCCCCGAGAGAAACAACCCTACAAACCAACTCGGCCGAGGAGCCAGTGTGACCAAAACAAAGCGTACCACCCCCCCCCCAAACTTTGATTGTTATCACAAAAAAGGGATATATTGTTTTCCGTGCTCGCCTTCTCCTAACAGGGGTAAAGGGTGCTATCACATATGAAGTCGAGCGATATATATTCGGAGAGTATATCGTCCTGATCTTTCCAGAAACACCTTGATTAACCTGTTTAGTACCACAGTCCCGTTTTGGGGACGAAACACTTAGAATTAGAGTGGTTTGCCCCCAGAACGGGACTGCAGTCCTAAAAGGGTCAAGGTTGTTCGGTGTTGGCAAGCCTTCCCGTTTAGAGAGGAAAGGGGGGGGGGGGGGGGGGGGGAGAGGTGGGCGGGAGAAGGGCGAAAGCGGGAGGGCGGGAGCGGGGGGGGGGGGGCAAGGGAGACGGGAATGTGGAGAGGGGAGGGGAACAATGGGAAGAATGGAAGGGGAGGAGGAGGTTGAAGGGGAGGAGGAGATGGAAGGGGGGAAGGTGGAAGCGGAATGAAACGGGGGGGTAGGGGAAAACGAAACGCCAGGGGTGTGACCTTTTCTATTTTTTTGTTAGCGCTCGACCTTTTTTTTGTCTTCAATCTCCACCCTCCTCCCGCCTCCTCCCTCCGCCCCCTCCCCCCCGACTATTAATGGTCACATCTCCCTCTCCCCCCCCCCCCCCCCCCCCCCCCTCCCTCCCTCCCTCCCTCCCTCCCTCCCTCCCGTCTCTTCCTTTTCCACCTCCACCTCTGGTGCTCCGGTGTGCGTGTTTCGAATGCCACACGTGCCTATCACAGTCTTGTTCAGACAGTACGACGTAGACGACAGCGGTGCCATAGACGAGCAAGAGTTTCGAGAGCTGGCAAGAGCGGTCAACAACGCCTCGCCGATGTTTCCGGGAAATTTCGCCAAGGCTCTGGAAGACTTCGACGCGTGAGGAGTGCCTCTCTCTCCGAAATTTCCTTCGAAATTTCTTCACAAGGCTCTGTAAACAGTTAGACCCCATGGCGCGTAAGTACGGCTTATAGCGATGTATCTCGGAAATAATTTCCGCAAAGCTCTGGAAGAGTTTGGCGCGTAAGTACGCCTCGCTAACATGTCTAGAAAACTTTCTCCATAATAAGGCTCTGACGACGTTGAAGCACATTTTCTCCATGAGTGACACGCTAGGGAGTGCAGATGTCAGGAGACAGCACTTTCCCCCCTTGGCAGATAGCAGCCTCGCCTCGACGTGCCTTGACTGACGCCAAACTACTACCTGGTAGGTTTTAGAGCGGAAACCTAGGCCCTACACCCCTTGACAGCGCACGTTTTGCCTTTCTTGACATGTATCATGACGTCTTTGCCAGGGGATGGTGAAAAGCGGTACGTAGTCCTTCGCAATACGATCTGCATCGCGATCTGATCTGGTCTGGTCTGATCTGATCTGATCTGCACCGTGATCCGATCTGATCCGATCTGATCCCATCTTGTCTTATCTTATCTGCACCGTGATTTGATCTGATCTGATCTGATCTGATCTGATCTGATCTGATCTGACGTGTTGAAACCTTTCAATAAATAAACAACAAAGCTGCCGCAAGTAGAAAAAAGTTGCAAACTGGCTCTCTTTTCTTTACTGTCGAGGAGCATTCTCTTCAGAAAATTGCGACGAGATTACCTGCGCTGCAGATGTGATCTGATGTAAAATCTGTCCGAAATGTTGTGTTAATTCCTTCAGAAATTCGGACGAGACGATCGATATTGACGGAATGATCTGCACTGTGATCTGATCTGATCTGATCTGATCTGATCTGGTCTGATCTGATTGCACCTGATCCGTTCGACACGCTGTGGGAAAAACATATCTTCAGGAACTCGGATGGGCTGATCGATTTCGACGAGTTCCGCGCAATGGACAAGGCGTTCCCCCTCCTCTTCTTTCCGGCCTTCCGGCTACAGGACTCTCTTCAGAGGCATTTTTTGGGTAAGCGCAGCGCATAGTCGAGGGCACACCCGCTACCACCGTACGTACGTAGCACGGGTTTCCCCCCCCCCTTGTTCGGAGGCGTGCTATGATGTGCCATGATAGGGATACCACGTGCGAGTTGATGTCTTTTTTTTGTTTTTTACTTTAGGTGAGTTCAGCGCATACTTAAGGGCGACCCTCCCCCCCTCAGGATATCAGAGTTGGAGAAAAAATGCCGGTTGAAAAAAAACAAAAAACGACGATAGCAGCCACCGCCACTCCTGCGTGATTCAGGGGAAAGAGATACGGTATACCAGGCACGAGAACACGAAAATTCAAGCGTCTGGAACCACATTTTCGAGCTTCAGCAACGAGGTCCGCCCCGAAGGAGGGCTCGGAAAATGCTGCCCCTCCGGTAAACCCACGGGAGTGCACCGAGGAGCTCCTATCTGCCCTCGACCAAACTTTGGCTCGATGGGACCGTTCGTAACTACTGTACAGGCAGAAGAACGAAAGAAACGTCCCCAGAAGAAAAACGGCGGCAGACGTGGTTCCAGTGTATTTTGTGCGCAGTGTTTGCAACACAGGTGTTGCTTAGGTAGGTAAGGGCGACCCTCTGGAGATTTCAGAGGAGGAGGAAAAAATGACGGGGGAAAAAAAAAACGACGACGACGACGACGACGACGATGACGACCGCGTGGTTCACGGAAGACACCGTTACAATGGTTACAGATTGGTGTCCGAGTTACAGCGGTTGAAAGGAGGGGCGCTCATGCTACTCGCGCAACTTTGTTTCATTTTTTTGTTGGCAGCCAATCTCGGAGTCCCAAAAGGGGTGGTGTTTTTTTTTTGTAAGTACAGCCCCTATCACCGTACGTACCTGGTTTCCACCTTTATTGGAGGCGTTTCGAGGCGTGTTACGATAGGGGTTAGTTACCTCGTTTTGTTAGACCCAACATGTTTCCGACTCAATAGACCGGACTCTCTCACTACTCAGAAAAACTACATCCTCATTTTTTTGGGGGAAAACTGGCGGGAGTTCGAAAAGGGGTTTGGCCTTCTGGCTTACCGGCCTCCGCAAGCCGACATCGTTGGATAACCATTATAAAAATATAGTGTTATAACACTGTTAGCCTTCTATATAGGGTAAAGCGCGAGAGCGTGAGCTAGCAACCTTCGACGCAACTCCACGAGCAGCGGGAATGCCGAACCCTATGCACGCGATTAAAAATAATAAGGCACTTACCGTATGGGGGGGAGAAGGGACGACACCTGTGACCACGGCTTGTCCAGAAACTCGTCGAGGGTAGGTCCTCCCACGAGTCAAGCTGGAAAGTAAAAGTGATGATAAAAAACGAAAAACAAAAAAGCCGTCTGACATTGTGCAGCTCGCATTTCGATCACACCATCCACTTTTTAAAGGCTGCGTAATTAGAGTAGAGTCCGATGACTCAAAACATGGAAGGTGCCATCAGTCGATATCAATATTACTATTACGGGGGACCGTAGTAAATAGGACCTATGGTACACACAAAAACCTATATATTTCGCTACTTTTACTAGCAATATTTGGTCCTATTTATTATGGTCCCTCGTAATGTTACGGGGGACCGTAGTAAATAGGACCTATGGTACACACAAAAACCTACATATTTCGCGATTTTTTCTAGCAATATTTGGTCCTTTTTATTATGGTCCCTCGTAATGTTACGGGGGACCGTAGTAAACAGGACCTATGGTACACACAAAAACCTACATATTTCGCTATTTTTACTAGCAATATTTGGTCCTGTTTATTATGGTCCCTCGTAATGTTACGGGGGGCCATAGTAAATAGGACCTATGGTACACACAAAAACCTATATATTTCGCTATTTTTACTAGCAATATTTAGTCCTATTTATTATGGTCCCTCGTAATGTTACGGGGGACCGTAGTAAATAGGACCTATGGTACAGACAAAAACCTATTATTTTCGCGATTTTTTCTAGCAATATTTGTTCCTATTTATTATAGTCCCTCGTAATATTACGGGGGACCGTAGTAAATAGGACCTATGGTACACACAAAAAGCTGTATATTTCGCTATTTTTACCAACAAGATTAGGTTCTATTTTACTGTGCTCCCCCGTAGTATTATAGCCGTGATTTACTTCATCAGACAAGGTACCACCCCGACCAGGAATATAGTATACGCTCGATATTCATATCAGACTGAAAGTGGTGATTGTATTTCCGGTCAGAGGGATATGGGCTGTGCATGAGATTGTTCTTCGGGTTTGGGTGAATTAATATTCTGGAAGAGCTCCTATACAGTATATAATCAAGTGAGTACGATAGCCGTATACTGTAATCAAGTGGAGATGATAGCCCTACATTATAATCAAGTGAAGATGATAGCCCTATTCTATATTCAAGTGAGTATGATAGCCCTATACTGTAATCAAGTGCGTATGATAGCCCTGTACCATAACCAAGTGAGTTCGATAGCCCTATACTAAAATCAAGTGAGTATCACAGTCCTATACTACAATCAAGACAAAATAGGCGCCACCCCTCTAAGGCAAACACCCGCCTTCGTGCCCAATTCAGTCTGACCCGACCGCTTACGTTGCTCCCACGCTTTGATGAAAATTTAGGAAGCTCTTTCTGGACGAAAGCACAAGAGGGTCTGTGGGAGCGGCAAGGCATTGAGGAGTACAAGGCCACTCACGGGGGAAAAGTGAGCCCCTGGGGACCCCCCCCCCACCCTCCTAGCAAGGGGGACCCCCCCCCCCCCCCCCCTCCTAGTAAGGGGGACCCCCCACCCTCCTAGTAAGGGGGACCCCAACCCCCCTCCTAGTAAGGGGGACCCCCCCCCAGGAAGGGGATAGCATTAGCAAATAGTTTCTATGAAATATTTTGGAGAAAAAAACGTATCGGGCGCCCAAATGTTGGAGGTGTCTCTACTACGGGGGGCCATATTATTATTATTATTATTATTATTTGCTCATCCCATTCATTATCTTCGCACATCTTCTTCTCCCTCTCCTTCCAACTCGTAACTCAGATCCGGGGTCACATAGCAAGCTCTTCTCCCCCCTTCCCGCTACGGTACGTGCCTTCATTTTTATCGCGAGAAGATTTCAGCCTTTTCTTCCCTCGTCGACTCGCATCGAATTGTGCCTACCCACGCTGCAGGGCGCTCTCAACAATTGAATCCTTTTTTATTTTTGCAAATAAAGTCAAAGTCCGACCCACCTGGGGCTCGAACCCAGGACTCAAACAAGTGGAATTTCGAGGTTAACCACTTGAACCACCGGGGCGACCGGGGACCTACGGGTACACAAAAAAAACCCCGTATATTTTGCTGTTATGTTTTCATTAACAATAATTGGTCCTATTTAATATGGCCCCCCGTAATAATAGGAGTATAGGGACGATTGCTCCGCCTTGAAAGGGAGGCGTGGCCAATGGTTGACTAACTAGGGCAATCAACCAATGAGCGCACGGCCCGCCCCCCCCGGTCCTCGCAGTGGAAACGCCGTGACAAAGGCGTTCCTACATATATATGAACGGGAACTACAACTCGTACTATCAGTTTGGTCGTATAAACTACCATTATTATGGGAAACCAGAGTAAATAGGACCAATTATTGTTAGTATAAACAGGTAAATATATAGGTTTTTGTCAGTACCGTAAGTCCTATTTACTCTGGCCCCCCGCAATACTAGCAGTGTGGTCGTACATATACATATAATGCCGTATCACACTAAGATGATCATATAGCACACTACAACCGTATAGCACTACCACTAGGGTGGTAAAAAAACACACCCCCTCCTCGGACGAAGTCTCCAAGGTGGTTTTCTCGACTAGACGGGGAGAGTCTAAAACCATTACACGCCGAGCGAATAATAGTCTACACGGAAGGAACACGTCGACGGCAGAGACCTTTCCGATCAAAGGACACACCATTAGTCTTCGTTGTACTTGCCCCCCCCCCCCATGCCCTCTTGGAGAAACGCTACTTGAGGGGGGTATGATTCCAACATTTTCACTACTGTAGTACGTACCGAGTTTTTTAGTTTTGCATCACTCGGGGGAATGACTCCGTACCTCACTCGAAAATGGAAGCAGAGCATAAAAAAATATTATCGGGGCGATACGTACAGCAGCAGTGGACGCCCACCGCAGTTGAGGAACCTTACGTGGAAGAAAATGGTTGGGCTCAGATTGGCACGAACAAAAAAGAAGATTGGGCTAAGAAACACAACACAAGGATGGGATCAGCTCTGAAACCCTACATACACAAGAGAGTTACGAGAAAGTGGACTATTACGGGGTGACCGCGTTAATAAATAGGACCTACGGCACACAAAAAAAAACTATATATTTCGTTCTTTTTTTTAAGAACAATATTTGGTCCTGTTTTACTATGGTAATATTACGGGGGACCATAGTTAATAGGACCAAATACCACTGGTATTATTGTTGGTAGAATTGGTTAAATATATAGGTTTTTATATTTTGGAAGCAGAGCATAAAAAAATATTATCGGGGCGATACGTACAGCAGCAGTGGACGCCCACCGCAGTTGAGGAACCTTACGTGGAAGAAAATGGTTGGGCTCAGATTGGCACGAACAAAAAAGAAGATTGGGCTAAGAAACACAACACAAGGATGGGATCAGCTCTGAAACCCTACATACACAAGAGAGTTACGAGAAAGTGGACTATTACGGGGTGACCGCGTTAATAAATAGGACCTACGGCACACAAAAAAAAACTATATATTTCGTTCTTTTTTTTAAGAACAATATTTGGTCCTGTTTTACTATGGTAATATTACGGGGGACCATAGTTAATAGGACCAAATACCACTGGTATTATTGTTGGTAGAATTGGTTAAATATATAGGTTTTTATATTTTACCACCGGTCCTATTAACAATGGTCCCCAGTAACAGAAAGGAGACACAGAAGATAAGTATAGACCTTGTGCATAGGTTTCCGTTTTGAGTCCCCCCACGGTAGGGGTTGCACGTTCTGGCGCAAATGTTTCTGACCAATTGAGTTCCTTAAGTTAGGAACTACCAGTTTGGATGAAAATTTTGCGCGTGTATTCGTTTTAGGACTACTAGCGCATACTGGTGCCGGTCAGATGGCACGAACGAATTACTTCGAAGTATTGTATCGGGTGAGATATTGAGCTCCTACTGTGAGGGGTTCAGGAACGTCTGGTGCACCCCTATATATTGTTGTTGTTGTTGTTCTCACATTAACTCTCAGACGAAGGAGTCCGTGGTCACACAAAGGTGCTGGAGCCCTAGGAAGATCCGAAAAACAAAAAAAAAACGAAAATTCGGCTGCCTCAAAATACACGAGACGGAGAAAGCGCACACAAGATAAAACCAATGTGCAAAACTGAACTAACATGGCCGCGGGTATATCCTCTCAACTATAATATAGAAGAGTACCCCCGTTCCCACCACTAACCAACTCGTGGCTGCTGACTACAGCGGATGCTGTCTGAAGTGCTGCCTGCACCGTACGAAACGCACGGTAGTCGTGAAAACGAAAGAGGAACACACCTGCCTGCTATCTGGAGTGAGTGCTGTCAGAGTGAAGACTCGCGGATATGCAGTGAAAAAAGGAGCAATCGAACCTTACTACCATATTGTGGGATGGCTCTTTTGTGTCTCGGGATTTCTTCTTTCACTAATGTATCGATTGACCAACGTTGAAGCCCGTGCTTGCACATTGTCGGATGGCGAGCCTAATATTAATAGAGTTAGAAGACACCGAGCCCGGACACCAAACGGGCGTTGGTTAGCACCGGGCGCAACTAACTGCTGTATACTCGTAGCGAAAAAACCCCAAAAAGGTTGAAGAGTTGATAAGGTGGGCACTAAGCCGAGTGGCTATCAATGGTTGAAAAATGGCAAGAGAAATAATAATGGTTGAAAAAATTGTCTATACTATTTGGCTGGTTCGTTTCCTAAACGGGGCCGTTATTTTTTTAACCCTTCTAGGACTCTTAGAACCGCAGTCTCATATGTGGGGACAAACCAGTCAAATTCTAAGTAGTGTGTCCCCATAACGGGACTGCGGTCCTAAAAGTGTTATGTTGATAGCACCGATCGAGTCGGAGAAGGTGAAACTAGGCGAACAATCCCAAGAAGAGTACGTATACAGCATACATGCAAGTAAGTACTCGTAGAATGTTTATTGTGAAGTTGCTATCGCAGGCTTGAACACATTTTTTTAATGTTTCTTCTCTCGAAGACGTATACAGAGCAGCACAAGTAGAAGGTTTATTGTGATGTTGCTATCAAAGCTCCGACTACATTTTTTATTTGTTTCTTGTTTCTTCCTTCTTTATTCTCTTATTTTTTTTCTCTCATTTTTTTGTCGGTTTTTTTTATATGCTTTTTTTTTTCCTTTTTTTTTCGTCTCCCTGTTGGCTTTGTTTTTGCTGGGTATCTCTTTTCTCTTGTTCGTCCTGGGTGCAGCAGTCTCGCCTCTTCTTCCTCAGCACGTACACCAGTAGTAGGCACTTATGTCTTCTTCTTGCAGCAGGCTCCTTTTGGTCTTCTTGTCATTTACATTCTGTGTCAATTCATGGTTACCAGTATTTGTTTTGTGTTTTTCTTTGTCTTTTTATTCTTGTTTTCTGATCTGGTTTGTACCAGGTATTGTGTTGTGTTATCATTTTGATATTCTCTATTTCTTAGAATGTGTATGTCGTGCCTGTCTTATCCAGTGTGACTACATGGCACTGCATTGCATGGTCTACTCTCCATCACAGTGCGGTATCTCTGTGGCCATGTAATAGCTTGTATCTCTCCATAAAGAATTGAAGAAATCCGCACGGACACTGGCTGTGCCGGATGTCGGCGGGCATCACAAAGAACGAGAGGACGGCTTAATGATGTGTGTGTGTTCTTAATTAATATTAAACCGTTCTTTCTATGTGAAGAATACACAATAAACAGCTTGATCCGTTTGCCATTACTATTATTAATATTTCCCTTGCCATCCGACAATGTGCAGCATGACCTTCAACATTGATCACTCCTATAACTTTCCCGAAAGAAGAAAACCTCGGAAACAAAAAAAGGAAACCCATACCCATGCACCAAGTCTACCTCCCCTTCTGTGCCAAGGAACTTTCAGCTTGTTCTACTCCATTTGCTATCCTTGCTCCTTCCTTCTCATTACGTTCTATTCTTAAATCCTAAGCTGCCTCCAAGCTCCATCCCCATTTTTTTTTTTTTTGTCGTCTCACTAATACCGGTGACAGCATAATTACAGTGACATAATTACAGCAGTAGCAGTACCAGGAGTCTCTACTAACAGGACAAGGAACGGACGGACGCTGGCAGGGTGTACGAAGGACGGGGCAATATGGAGACTAACTACACTATTTACAGCAATAGCAATAGTGTGGTCCCTCTTGACGAGAAAACACCAGTCGACTCATACGCTCTGTCAATAGCTGAGACAGCAAACGGAGTAGACAGGGCAAGCTGAAAGTTCCTTGGCACAGAAGGGGAGGTAGACTTGGTGCATGGGTATGGGTTTCCTTTTTTCGTTCCCGAGGTTTTCTTCTCTCGGGAAAGTTAAAGGAGTGATCAATGTTGAAGGTCATGCTGCACATTGTCGGATGGCGCAAGAGAAATAATGATAGTTGGCACCGAAGGGAGGTAGACTTGGTGCATGGGTTTCCTTTTTTTTTTATTCCGAGGTTTTTCATCTCTCGGGAAAGTTGTAGGAGTGATCAATGTTGAAACATCATGCTGCACATTGTCGGATGGCGTCAGAGAAATAATGATAGCTCAGGCAACTGATGAATTGATTTTGTCGTACCCCTGCCTGTTGATAGCAGCGCAGCAGCAAGCAGTGGATCCCCATCGATAGTAGTAGTGGTAGTGGTGATAAGCAGGTTTCTCGTACTGGTTTCACTCCCTTTCAAGGGATAGCCACCGGACCGACGACAACTAACTCTGGTGTCGTCCACCGCCTACGCGCAGCGTGACGAGCGCCCAGGAGTGAAGTCGTAATAGGCTCATCATGTTGCCCCCGTGCCGCACGCCTCATTGCTTTGAAACCCTGGCACCGATCTGTATCATCGTTTCATCCCCCAATCACTGCGCAGTGAGACTGACTGGTGGTCGTTGCTGCTGTAACCGTCATATTTTTTATCAACCATTTTCCCATCTGAAGTACCCTTACACGGTATACAAGACTGAAAAAATGTGCCCCACACTAATTCCAAGGGGAATGCACCCTTCCTTATATTATTGTTAGAATGCTCGCCATCCGACAGCAGTGTGCAGCATGATAAGCTTCAACGTTGATCACTCCAAGAATTCCTGAGAGAAGAAATCCCCGGAAACAAAGAAAACCTACGATAAGCACAAGGTCTATCCACCTTCTGTGTCTACTTCCGAGTATGCTTTATCTACGATATTCTATACGCTGTTTTTGCTCCCTCCCTTATTCTCGTAATGTACTCTTTATGTTATACAAGACTGGAAATATTTGTCCCACACTAGTTCCAAGTATCATGTAAAAACGAAGGTAAAAAAGAAATGGCTGACTGCAGATGCGCGCGTGCTACCTGCGTAGTAAGGAGTACTGACGTTCGCTGTTGTTCGTTGTTTCGGCTGATTTGTTTTTTTCTGACCCGACCGAGCTCCATCTTATTAACCCAAAATCGTTGGATTGAAGATCACTTTCGTGATATCCCTGTAAGCCTTGGGGTTGCCCTTAGGGTTGCACTACTCTAAGCGTTTTTGTGAATGATGAGTTTTATGGGCTAGGGTATGTAGAATTACTGATCGTATAGACCTCCGCCTCGAGCGAGGAGTATCCGAAACAATCATTGAAAATTCTAGGTGCTTCATGTACTGCTTGTGAGTGCAGCAGGGTCAGGCTTTGTTTTGCGTCGAAAAAAAAGTGTCACCTACCCCCCTTGGTATTACGGGGGGGGCATAGTTAATGGGACCAAATGTTGTTAGTGAAAATAGCGAAATATGTTGGTTTTTGTATGTAAAGTAGGTCCTGTTTAATATGGTCCCCCGTTATAGCATCCGTGCATACATAGGTGCTCGTGTCTTTGGTTGCGGATCGTTCGTTGTCGTCAGCTGAGGGTTGCGCGGAACTTTTTATCCGATTGGTCGCCGGATGCGTTCCGGGCGAAGGGGAAAGAGGAACACCGTGCAGGCAGGCGATAACGCCTGCCAGGTATGATGAGGGGACACGTGCTACACATCATAACGCCGCGGCAGGGTAGAGGAGATATTTACCACACAACGACTAAAGCTAGCAGCTGTCAACACACTCACTGGAATTCGCCGACTACCTAGTTACAATCTTTTGTTGGAACCAAGGCTACGAGACGGGGGCGGCGTTCTCATTTGTTGCTTGCCTTGGTCATTTGGCCATTCACCACGCATCCCTTTCGAGACGGAACAGAGGGAGGGGAGGGGCGGGGGGGGTGCATTTGTCTCCTTTGCGGCTAGTCTTAAGTCTTATGACCATCGGCCACGCATCCCTTTCAAGCCGGACGGGGGGGGGGCGCGTACTTATTTGCTTATTTGTTGCTCGCGCCTTTGACATTTTGCCATTGACCACGCATCCCTTTCGAGACGAGAAAAAAAAAAACCCATTTCTACTCCTAAGATAGAGATACCCCCAACAGCGATAGGCACTCATCGTGTTTTTCAATCGACCCCCCAATAGCCCCCGCCTCGTGAACACTCGTTTTTCGTTATACACAAATATTACCGCCATGTATGTGATGAAATGGTCCTGTGCTTTGGTTTTAGAAAGCTGCACGTGTGTGTGCGTTTTTTTTTAAAAAAGAAATTGCGACGCCCCTGTTCGTTTTTTCCTGGAGTCGGTTTCTATCGCATCATGTTCTACCGACTGTAGAACAATCCTGGCGGTGGGTTCGCGAGGCTGTTGCGATGGGTTTGCCCACCGAGCTGTAGCCGATCGAGTACCCGGCCCAGGGTTGAACCCGTGTTCTTCCAACGACGCTAAACGTGAAGGTGTTATCTACTGAGTCATAGGGGTAAAAGATCGATCGACTACCCAGCCCAGGGTAACCCTGATGTGCCGGCGTCCCCGGTGGCTTGGTATAGGTGGTCCGCGTGCCTATCAAGATCAATTTCGCGGGTTCAAGTGCCACCGAGCAGTGCATGCTCGCAAGGGTTTTTTCTTGGATGAAAGAAGTTGATTGGCGGAAAGCGCGAGAGCGTGAGTTAGCTACATTCGATGAACATCGACGAGCAGTGGGAATGCTGAACCCTATGCGCGACACAAAATAAAGGCACGTACCGGGGGGGAGAAGGGTGGACACCTGTGACCACGGCTTGTCCAGAAGATCGCTGAGGGTAAAACCTCCTAGCAGGTACGAGTTAGGCTGGAAAGTGAAAGTGATGACTAACGAAAACAAAAAAAAAACTTATAACACTGACTGTCGCCTCTTTTCGCGTCGCACCGCCCCTCACTGTTCGTTTCTTTGGGCGCGTCTCTTTTTTCCTTTTTTTGTTTTTGTTTCTGTCGATTTTGTTAACGACAGGACCCAGACAGGCACGCGTGGCAGAAGGGTCATGCGGCGGGATGACCCACCGGTCTGTCTTCCCGCCTACAACAGCAGCGTGCTGTCCTTTTACTTTTTACCTTCGACCTTCGTGTGGTGCGACCGAAAATATTTAGATTTGTTATTTTGTTTTTTTTTTTTTTTTCTGTTGGAGGTATGTCACAACCACTGCGGCTATTGATTGCAGTCAAAGGGCATATATATCTCCTAACAAATCCTTGGTTTCTACTTCAAGTGTGTGTTGCATATTACGTCCCCGACACGCATAAAACGCCGTAGCCAGCGGGCTAGCAGTCAGCCCATGGTTGAATCTGACGCGTTCTACGATGGAGGTGGCACGTTTTCGCTAAAACGTTCTCTGAATGACAGGGCTCCTTATTATCCAAAAATCGTCGGAATGCCAATCTTGATTCATCGAAAAATGACGTTTTTTTCGTTCTTAGGCCATGGGATTATTCATGGGGAAGCGATTCAATTTCTTTGGCTGAAGTCAGTCTTCGGGTGAGGGTATGGACGTGTTCTACGATATAAGTAGCACACGTATCCGATACAATTATTTCTGAACGGCGGGGTTCCATAACCCAAAAACGTCAGAATGCCAGTCTTGTTTCGAAAAAAGACATTTATTTTTGCATGCCTGGGCCATGGGATTATTCATCGGGATGCGTTTTTTTTTTTTTGTGAGTTTTTTTGCTGGAGACAGCTTCCGGGTGAGGTGTGGAATTCCTTGAGTGAGGAAAGCCTCATAAAAAAGTAGGGTGAACCCCTGTCGTAGAACGCCTCATCCGAAAACTCTTGACATATTACCCGTGCGCTTGGTAGTAGGTATGGCACAGGTTTGCTCTGCTTCTACAAGCGCAAACCAAGACGTCTGTTTTTGTAGGCGACGGGGAAAGCGAGATATATAACATGAATGACTGAGAGAGGGACAGGCGGAGAGAAAAGAGACAGACAGAGAGAGGGAGACGAAAAGGGAAGGAGGCGGAAATCGAGAGAGAGAGAGAGAGAGGGGCCCGGGAGAGAGAGAGGGAGGGGGGGAGGGGGGGGAGGGGAGGGGGGGGGGGGGTCGTACTCATTTGTTGCTTGCCTTAGTGATTTGACCATTGACCACGCATCCCTTTCGAGACGGAGCGGGGGGGGGGGGGGTACTCATTTGTTGTTTGCCGTAGTCATTTGACCATTGACCGCGCATCCCTTTCGAGACGGAGGGGGGGGGGCGAGAAAGAAGAGAGATAAACAGGGGGGTGCGAGTTTGACCGATCCGCTGGGACGAGGCTGCAGCTCCGCCGGACATTCTATTACGGGGGACTATAGTAAATAGGACCAAATGTTGTTGGTAAAAATAGCGAAATATGTAGATTTTTGTATGTACCGTAGGTCCTATTCACTATGGCCCCCCGAAATAGGAAGACATGGCTCCAAATGTTTCTGAGGCGTCACTAATATATACCCTCATCGACAAATCGACGGCCAGTAGGCTAATCGTTCCTGGAAAGCACGATCGCAGCTTGTTTCGTTAACGTAGGAATAGAAGCAGAAGGGCGACAGGCAGAAGCGTGTAGAATATTATGTGACCTCCGCTTATGGGACCCCCACCCCCCTCCCCAACGGGGGTGCATCCCCCCCCCCCAAAAAAAAATTGAAAAATGGGCACTCGCTGCCCTTGCCATAGATAGTACGGGGGACCATAGTTAATAGGACCAAATATTGTTAGTAAAAATGGTCAACTATATAGGTTTTTATGTATACCATAGGTCCTATTAACTATGGTCCCCCGTAATAGTATCCTGCGACAGCGAGGGGAAACTTCAGTAGTCAGTTGACCGATCCGCTCCGCCACAGGGTCGTTCCGAGGAAGAAAAACAAATGGCCAAGCACAGAGGGTCCTGTTTTCGGCGGCTTGTGGGACAAGCCTTTCCGAGGGTCGGAGGGTGTTGCCTGTTTTTGTTCGTACGATTGACGCGTGCTCCTACCGCAGGTTGGGGGTATAATATATAGTACGCAGTTTTTTTTGCGAAAAAGTATTTTCTTGGGGACGGGGGGGGGGGGGGGGGGCTCCTTAACCCACAAAACCGTCTGAATAATGGCCCTTTGTTTTTTTTGGGGGGGTATGGTTTTTACTTCACCTGTATAGAAGACGACCGTTTTTTTTGTATTGTCGGGTTTTGCACTTTCAATATGCTCGAAATCTGTTTCGACTTGCATCTCAAGCCCCTCAGAACGTCTCGGGAACAAAATGGCGCATCTCTGCCATGAGAACGTGTCGATTTTGCTGGCTAGGAGGTAATTCTAATAATAGAGTACCTGGTAGGCAACGGGGGGGGGGGGAGGCGTCAGAATACATTATCTTGGTGCGCCCGCCGTGGCGAAACAAAACAAGCCTGGTGACCCTCAGGACCGTAGTTAATAGGACCTATGGTATACATAAAAACCTAGATAGTTCACTATTTTCACTGACAATATTTGGTCCTATTAACTGTGGTCCCCCGTATTAGTGGGGTCAAAGTGAGGAACACCTCGACCACGTTTCGGCCAACACATTTAGGCCTGACGGACGGGTGGGGGGCCGCCAACTCAGAAAGCTAGATAGACACGGATGTCTCATCCGACCGACGGTAAAGGTGGCGCCTTCAGCCTCCATAATTATTGACCAGGTTGAAGACAACTATTAAATGTTTGCCATGCAAGGCTCGCGGCTTATCGTGATGGGTGTCACCGTTGGGGAGGCGTTCTCTACTATTATAGAGGTTCACCACATAAAATTCTGAGGCTCCTCACTTGACCTTAAGGAGCCCCATACCATTAGTAAGTCACCCGAAAACCGAATTCAGCAAAAACCAAATTTGCATCCCGATGAACAAATCCCATGGACCAAGTATGCTAAAACGTCATTTTTCGAAACAAGATTTGGCATTCCGACGATTTTGGGTTACGGAGCCCGATCAGTTCAGAAAACAAAAAATACAGCGGGTATGCGCTACCTCTATCATGGGCTCTTGAAGGCTATTACACATCTTGGAGTATTCATTCACAGCGGCGTTCTTCGCCGAGCGCACGAATGCTTGATTGAATTGTATGATTTGTATGAGAGTACCCCGTACGATATAATAGGAGTTTTCGCAACAGTGTTGAACGTACAATACATCCAGCGTCACCAATGGAACGGCGAATAACCGACCGAGCCATGAACCAATCGAAAGTGCAACACCGGTCTAGGTCTCATCTGGACCAACGCTCGACCTGAAAACCAGCCCGGAGGCAAAAAATTACACGCGGACATTTACGGGTCCGAACCGATAGTATTACCAGGTACATCGTTCCAAAAAACGACAAGATTAGGGGGGATGTAGATACGCAGGGAGAGCACCCTTGTACCTGTTTCCTTGTGATGCAGAGGCACAGGTGAGGGCCTGTCCCACCCTCTCGGAAGCACCCCGTTCTGGAAGAAAGAGCAGTACTCGGGCTGGCCGTGGACCGTAACATGATTAAGGGCATAATTCAATGGATACATCGGAACCGTAAAATGGAGACGTCTCTTACCCCCCCCCACACCCCCCCCCCCCCACACACCCCTGTGGAAGCGGCAGCACCGGAAAATAAGCTAACTCATAGAAGCTGTCATCCATATGCAAGAAAATCCGCCTAAATGTACCAGTTCTTAGTAGGATGCAGCTCACCCTACATGCGACTCGCCCAACACCTCGCACGGCGCTTGGTGAAAAGCAATGTCTGCCTGGTCGGTGAAAACCCGGCGTGCTCCGTCCCGGCGTGCTCCGTCCCGGCATTGCAGTTGGGATGCGAGGGTCGGTGGCCCATACGATTACGGCCATGCGTGATATCGAGTACACACCGCCCCCCACCCCCCATCCTTTGAAGATATACGGGAGACAACGTAAAGGGATAGGAAGGACCCGTTCTACGATAGAGGTAGCAAATTTCCGCTATTTTGTTTCTGAAAGACGGGGGTCCTTGACCCCCAAATCGTCGGAATGCCAGTCTTGATTTCGAAAAAAAAACTTTTTTTTGTAGACTCGGGTCATGGGATTGTTCGCCGCGATGCATTTTGATTTTTTGCTGAAGTCAATTTTCGGGTGAGGTACAAGGTGCTCCGTAAGTGAGGAGCCTCCGAAAATGTAGGGTGAACTTCTATCGTAGAACACCTCGACAGGAAAAAGTGTTTGCACGGCCCAGTGGAAATCGCGCAAACGAAGAAAGTGCGATTTCGTCTCGGTGACCTGGACCCGCCAGAAAGAAGGAAAGAGGTATACCAGAAGCCGGGAGGAGGAGGAGGAGGAGGAGGAGGAGGAGGAGGAGGAGGAGGAGGAGGAGGAGGAGGAGGAGGAGGAGGAGGAGGAGGAGGAGGAGGAGGAGGAGGAGGAGGAGGAGGAGGAGGAGGAGGAGGAGGAGGAGGAGGAGGAGGAGGAGGAGGAGGAGGAGGAGGAGGAGGACGAGGAGGAAGAAGAGGAGGAGGAGGAGGAGGTAGACGCACAGGTGCGCCCGCGTGGCAAAAAACAACAGATAGTATAACTCACGTGATTGGAGAATGTGGAATGTACGAAAGGAGCAACGAGATGTGTTAGAAGAGGAGATGAAGCACAAACAGACGATAAAGTGACACGGAGGAGTTTGTTTGTTTGGTGCTCTACACGGAAGCGAGAAAACGATCACTTACGTCCTAGGAGATAGATGGCCGGCCACAGGCTGCCAAACAGGAAGGCGAAAAGTCTACTAATGGCAAAACGTTTCTATGTCATATGCGGAAACAGCGCAAAGAGCGGCAAAGCGTTGGAGGTGTCTCTGTTAGGAGTAGTTAGGAATGGTGCTCCGTCTCGAAAGGTATGCGTGGTCAAGGGTCAAACGACCAAGGCAAGCAACAAAACGAGGACGCCCCCTCCCCCCACCCCCGTCACCACTCCCGCCTCCCCCAACTATTGTGGGTTGCACCATCTTCGAGATGCGCGACAAAAAGACGGCCAGATTCGACCCAATGAAAAATATGTTTCGATAATTATTGTTGCGCTACTACACGAAAAAAACAAAACGCAAAAAACAAAATCCTCAAACAAATACCCCTTTTACTGTATCTGCGAGTTCCCTCCACAATTCGCGTAAGATACTCTCACGAGCCAAGAAATACAATACGTACTACCAGGTACTGCATATACCAGCACATGGCGCACGCAATTACGCATGCAAAGATTCGGGAAAAGTCACGAAAATGTGGCATTTTTCAGCATCTGAAACACACCAGGAAACATTGTGCAGCTACACAAGCCAACCGCGGAAGAACAGCAACAATCCAACCAACCATTTACAATCCTGTTGGGTCTCTGACTACGAGCACAGCAGAGAGTACAGAGCCCCCTCGTGGTGAAGGCGGGCGGGGGGCTAAGACAAGGCAAAGGCTAGGGTTTCCGGGAAGTTGGGAGGAAAATTCCGGAGCCGTTACACCGAAGATAAATGTGCATACACTAAAGTAAGTGTACGCAACACACATTTCCCTTCTCGAAACAGGAAAATCAAGCCTGAAACTGTTTTTTCTCTTCTTTTTTTTTTGCCAAGTTTTGTGTATTGGGCGTCCCCAGCACTGTTTGGGGGTCGTAAGACCGACTCGACGACCGCGAGAAGGGCGTGCCGTAGTAGAGGCATTGCCAAAATGCCCCCCCCCCCCCACCCCCCTCCCCCCCCCTCCCCCCCCCTCCCCCCCCCTCCCCCCCCCTCCCCCCCCCTCCCCCCCCCCCTCCCCCCCCGAGATTCGCACGGAGTTTAGTTCGGTCACATCACTGTGCAGTGCGCAGGAGTCCCTCTACAATAATAGTGCCGGCATGCGACACTAAGTGTTTTGTGAGTATGTTCTGTTCCACCACACCCCCGCTCTTGTACAGCGTCTACATCCAGCACAACTAGTGTCCCGCGCTGATTCTTCATGAGCTCTGCGGTTTACTACATATGTATAAATCACGACACAGCAGAGAGATACCGCAGCACGTTTCAATGCAGTAAGTCGGAGCAAGCAGGGCGATGCCGCGTCATCGTACTGGGTACGACAAGCGCGACACACATGCTACTGTGTAGTAGTCCATGTGGGTTGCAAGAAAGAAATGTAAAAAAAACGTAAAACAAAACGAAAGTAGAAAACGATATCATAAAAAAAACGAGAAAAAACAAGTACTACCAGGTAAGTGTCGTCCCCCCCCCCTCCCCCCCCCGGAGATGCGACAGACAATACCGAGTGCAACACAAAAAAACACACACAAAAAAAAAAGACACAACAAACGTAGCAGAGGAAGACTACAGCAGTGGGAAGGAAAACAAAGGACTATTGGCAAATCGAAGCCCGACAAAAACACCCTCCAGACAGGCAAGCAGGCAGTCGCACCAAGTTTTTTTTTTTTGTAATGGTACATGGCACCGACAGCGTCGATCTGGCCCTTCGCCACCCTCTATGCCGTCTCCCTATTGCTTTTGCCAACCCCCCCCCCCCCCCCGTCTCCCTATTGCTTTTGCCAACCGCCCCTCCCCCCCCCCGCCCCCCCGCCTCCCCCCCCCCGCCTCCCCGTGGGCTTTAGCGGCAACCAGCACCCCACCGCTCGCTTATAATCCCATTTGCTACTGTGAGCCAAGCGATTTCACGGGAAAAGTAGTGGGCAGCCAGACACTAGTTCACCGGTACTTTTAGCACTAGCGACACCACACTGACGTACCTCTGAAGGCATAGGGACTGCTTCACCTATATAGCCGACGAGGCTGTTTGTTGCTGTACGCGTCTCCTTTTTTTTTTTTTTTTTCGACCAGTTTTTGGTTCCTCTTCTTCCGACCCAAAGGGTTTCACAGACGCCGGAAGAGCAAAAAAAAGGAAAAAAAAAGCGATCGCACATGCTCGGGCCAACGCGACTCCATTTTTCTTGATATTTCAACCCATATATACGAGCGAAAAAACAGTCCATGTTTTCTCCATTTTACGAGAAATTAAATGCGTGTCTCGCGAAGTAAGTATCGGTCAAAGTCAGTTCGACCACTCGAGCGGAAACAACCTCCATTTGAGAAATGGAGCAGACATTATTGCGAGATATGTTGAGCCCAAGCCTGCCCCGCATATGTACCGTGCAATACCACTCAAAACGTGACCACGTAACGCACCTCCTCGGAGGGATGGTTTGATTTCCTTCCAAATCAAACGGGGGCAGAGTGGGAACACACGCCGGGACAGATGCGTGGCTCGCACAAAATACGAAACATCTGGACGAGCGCTTTCCACAAAAAAAAAAAAATCTTCATTGTATAACTTGTAGCCTCCCCCCCCCCCCCCTTCTGAAAAAAACAGACATTCATCACCATGAACAATATCTGGCTGTTTACGGGTCAAGACCCGACTCGCGGGTCGGGTTAAGAAGTACTTTAGTTTCTCACGGGTCGGGTCGGGTCGGGTCGGGAGGCCGTCAATTTCTCACGTCTCAAGTCGGGTCGAGTTGTCGTTAACCGACCCGACCCGAACCGACTCGCCCCTATCTACCCGACCCGTCAGTTTCGACCCGACTCGTGAATAACCGTGGGAAACTCAACCCAGAGGGTTTAGCCTAAATATTTCTCAGGCGTTTCGAGTGAGGGGGGGCTATTTCTTTTCATGCCTGCACCCCAAATCCTCTTGACATACGGCGCAAAAAAAAAATGACAGTTGAAACGCGCAAAAAAAAAAACAAGCCGTAGAGATCGAGCAATCGATCAACAACAACAAAAACAACAGAAAAAAATCAACATTGTCAATCCCCCCATCTGCCCCTCCGAGGAATATATACACGAAAAAAAAAAAACGAATGTTTGTTACTACGATAACATTTCCTGAGAAACACAAGTAAATAAATGGTGTATCGACGCCATCAGGCACAGTAACAGGTTCTCAGTTCACACACAGACACAGACAGACACACACAAGAAACTTAAAAACTAAAACGGCCAAAATATCCTGCCCTTCTCCTAACGTAGCCGCGAGGAGCGTCAAGAGCGCTCAAGCCGCCAGGGGGCGGGTGCCACCGAGGCGTTCTACGATAGGGGTTCACCCTAAATTTTCTGAGGCTGCTCACTCAAAGAGCTCCATGCCTCACCCGAAAACCGACTCCAGCAAAAATCGAGCTGCATCCCGAGGAATAATCCCATGGCCCAAGTACATCAGAATTCCGCCTTTTTTCGAAACAAGCTTTTGTCATTCCGACGAGTTTGGGTTATAAGGAGCCCCGTCGTTCAGAAACCGTTTCAGCCGAAACGTGCTACCCCTATTATCGTAGAACGCGCCCACCATCCTTCATCACACTCTTATCCCTTCATCGACAGAAAACGGTGCTGCTACTTACAGGAGAGTCGAGCGGTGTTGTGTGCCCGGGGAGGCTGCTCTCGGCCGGACATTTTTCCCCCGAAGATCACCCCGCTGGTTCGTCTATATATAGAGGTAGACGGCGAGAGCTTTTTTCCGTGGCCCGGGAAGCAAAAAACAAAAAAGGAGACGCTCCGTGGGCGCTGAGAAAACGATGCCATCCCCCCTCCCGCACGAACTCGACGACGTCCTCCACAGCACGGTGCACGGCAAGGAATTAAAGCGGTCGGTCGGCTCACGGGTCCCACACCGTCCCGAGGGCGGACCGGGTTTGACTCCGGAAAACCGCCTTCGCGAAATTGTAGATGTGCAGATCGGCGGACAACAGGCTGTGCAGCTGCGCGCTGCTCCGGGCCCAAGCCAAGAGCTCCTCGCGAGCGTCGTTTCTCAAGCCTGGGTTGTGCGTCACGCTGGCGTCCCACGTCTCCACCGGGCTCTTCACCTTCGCGTCGAAGAGCTGCATGGATAGCTCCCAGTACTCGAAAATGCCCACGGCGTTGTAATTCAGGAGGAGCTCCTGTGTAGGGAGGGGAGGGGAGGGGAGGGGACGGGAAGCGGGAGAGGAGAAGTGAGGGGAGGGGAGGCGGGGAGGGCGCGCAAGCAAGAGTCCGAGGAGGTATTGGGAAGGGGGAACTAGAGTGAAATATTTTTAGACTGCTGTTGGCTACGAAACAATGCGCACAGCGAGCGTTGCAAGTCGGGGAAAAAATCTGCGTTGAGGATATTGGGTATTGGGAGGGGCGGAGGGCGGAGGGGGGGGCACATATGATGCAAGTAAGATAAGTTTGTGTGAGGTGGAGAGACGACAACTCCGCACAAGGAAGGCAGGTACCACGTCCCGCGGGGTATCGTCCCGGACTCGAAAACGCCTCATGAGGAACGCCCTGAAAAACAATGGGGCGGGGGGGGGTAGGTCCTGTATCGCAAGCGCCACATCCCACCAAAGGGCATGTACGCTCTACGCGACGAGCAATCCCGGTGCCTAGTATCAATAGGCATTAAAAATATTAAACTGCGAAGCAAGTATCGGCATTTTCCGACGATCTTCTAGGTTAAGGAGTCCCCCCCCCCCCCATCACGAAAAAATATACCAGGTAGCGACTTTGACGAACGGACTGCTGGTGCTACTGCACGGTAGCCGCGGGGGGTACTCGATATCATGCATGGCCGTGGTCGAATGACCACAGACCCTCGCATGCCCACAACGCCGGGACGTGCTCGAGGCGTGTCGGGGTTTCGCCGACCGAGCAGGCATTTCTTGCACCAAGCGCGAGGCGAAGCGCGAGGGAATCGACGAGTAGATAAGGGCGAGCTGCATCCCACCAAGAACCACGCTTGAAGCGGTCGTTCATGCATACGGGTGACAGCTTCAACTAGTTACATTGTTTTCCGGCGTGGATGCTTCCAGACCATGCATACGATGGGCGGGGGGGGGGAGGGGCTACTCCGAATGTCAGGACACTCGAGCGAGGGGCTATTGTTGCGCGATTAGGTTTGCGCCGCAGCGTAACGGACATCACCACGAAGGCGAGACGTGCCTGTACCGCGAAGAAACCAGGAGGCACAGAGGCAAGAAGGGTGAGACTGCACCTGGTCAAGGTACGTGGCGATCACTCGACCGAGAGGTTTCGAGGGGAAGAAAAAGGAATGCCCCCCCCCCGCCTGGACAGCCCGTCGGTCAGTTTACGTTGTAAACAACGGGGGGACTATAGTAAATAGGACCAAATATTGTGCGTAAAAATAGGTAAATAAGGTGTTTTTTTTGTGTAGACCATAGGTCCTATTAACTATGGTTCCCCGTGACAGGGCTGGGCACCGGCTGGCTCAGCCAGTAGCGATGACGCCTTCGTCAAGATCGACCAGTGTACTGGATGGCCGCGGTATACTGTCTGACCCGTGCTGCGGCGCGGGTGTAAACCACTCTTCGCCTAGCAGGGCAAACTACTGCTGACCGAAGGAGCTCCTTACAACCCTTTTACGAAACTGCAGTCCCGTTTTGGGGGACAATCTACTAAAAATTCGAGAGATTTTTGCCCGAAACGGGACTGCAGCACTGAACGGGTTTAAGAGAGGCGTTCTACGATAGGGGTTCACCTTAATTTTTCTGAAGCTCCTGCCTGAAGGAGCTCCATATCTCTACCCGAAACCTGACTCCAGCAGAAACCAAATTGCATCCCGATGAACAATCCCGTGGCCCAAGTATGCTAAAACGTCATTTTTCGAAACAAGATTGGCATTCCGACGAGTTTGGGTGGAGGAGCCCGGTCATTCAGAAAATAAAATACCTGGTAGCGGGTAAATAGCGGGTATGCGCTATCTCTATCGTAGAAGGCGTCAAGAGCGCTGAGGAAGTAACCTCCATCTCACTAGTGTTTGTCGGAATATGCCCTACCAATTTTATCAAAACCCTACTTTTGAATTGCTATTACGGGGGACCGTAGTAAGTAAGACCAAATATTGTGAGGAGAAATAGGGAAATACGTAGGTTTTTGTGTGTGCGGTAGGTCCTATTTACTAGCCCCCCCCCCCCCCCGTAATAGTAGTAGGTATTTCTTTGAGTGAAGAGCACCACCCGTTCTACGATAGAGGTAGCACATTTCCGCAATATTGTTTCTGAAAGACGGGTTCCCGTGACCCCAAATAGTCGGCATGTCAATCTTGATTTCGAAAAAAAAACGTTTTGTAGACTCGGGCCATGGGGTTACTCGCCGCGACGCATTTTATTTTTGCTGAAGTCAGTTTTCGGAAGGGGTATGGAGTCCCTTGAGTGAGGAGCCCCAGAAATATTAGGGTGAACCTCTACCGTAGAACGCCTCGCTCCAGAAAAAATACTAATCGGTGTTTCCTCTATCGCATCGTCTCCCCTCTATCGCATCGTCTCCCCTCTCTCCGCTCTCTCCTCCGAAAACACGATTGCTGGGTTTCCGTGTTATATGTTGGCGTTTTTCTTGGGCGTACGTACGATAAAAAAGCACTGTCAAACATTATGTAGAGTGCTCGTACTGCCAGTTCAGACTTCGCCGGTGCCCAGCCTTATGTCTTACTATACATTTGTACACATGGGAGCCAAACATACTGCTGTAGTATTGGGTGTAGAGCTCCCTACTGTAGCTAGTATTATTGCGTTCGCCATCCAACCTCAAAGTAAGTACCTCGGCCTGGGTGTTCGGAGAGCTGAACGATAAGTGGGGCACGGCAGCCCCTTGAGATACAGAGACCCTACCCTCGGAATAGCTTTTATAAAATACTACCGCAACTCGAATTCGTGTGAAATTAGTCAGTTCCGTCGCCGTCCCCTTTGGCTTAGTAGGTGGTCCGCGCGCCGACCACGATCAGTTTCGTGGTTCAATCAAGTCTCACCGAGTGCACACGTACTCTTAAGGGCCTTTTGTTGCGTAGAAACGGAGTAGCGGGGAATGCGCGAGAGCTTGAGTTAGAGCTGCATCCGATGAAAATCGACGAGCAGTGGGAACACTAAACCCTATGCGCGACAAAAAAAAGAAGGCACGTACCGGGGGAGAGAAGGGACGATACCTGTGACCACGGCTTGTCCGGAAGAAGATCGCCGAGGGTAAAGTAAAACCTCCTACGAGTTAAGCTGGAAAGTGAAAGTGATCAGGTCAAACTCATCCACGACATTCATTCACCCTCCCCCCCAGGCAGCATAAAGACATTCATCCAACCCCCCCTCCCCCTGCGAGGCAGCATAAGCTTGAACATGGACCACTTAAAAACATTCCCCGAGCGAAGAAAAACGAAAGGGAGAAAACGAAATCGAGGAGCTCACAAATGTTTGAGCTCAAAAAAGCGCAATTCCCATCGTGGCAGAAGGCTCGCCACCCCTATCGCAGCACCCCCCCCCCCTCCCCCCTTGTCCAAAAACGCCTTCTCCCACCTCAACTCTCCGCAGTATATCCCAACTTTCCTCGGTGCCAAGCGTTCGCGGTCTTGCTTTTTTGTCCATCTGCGAAACCGCGAGGGGTGGCGTGAGGTTACAAGAGAGTTGAATGTACTGTAGATGAGTAAATGATTGTATATGCCAACCCGGAAGTGTATGAAAACCCAGTGAAAAGGAATCCCAAACTACATATGGTATAGTATATATTAGCGTAGTTTCAAACAGGGGCTGCGAGCTGGCTGGCTCTTACAATAGGACGCCAACTTAGTTACTAGTTGGCTACGAGGCATCATCGCAAGCTGCGCCAGATATCCGACTATCCCAGTTATTTTCCTTCCTTAAAAGGAAGCCTCGCGTAGTTAAAAAAAAAAAAACACCAGGTATAACATACGAAGTACTTTTTTTCTTTCAGTAAGAACTGTTTCGCTAAAATTAGTAAGTCTTCTTCCACGACCGTTTTTTGCCAGGGTACCTCACCGATCACGACCCCACCCGCGGGTCGGGCCAGGAGGTCTTCAAACAATATCATGGGTCGGCTCGGTTCGGGCCAGGGGATAAAAACATATCACGGGTCGGGTCAGGTCACCCTATCCCGACCGGATCCGCGAGGCTCGACCTGCCCCCCCCGCGAACCCTACCCTGGGTGTTTCTCTCGCTTCGCTCGCCTGGGTTTAGTCGGCTTCCACTGGCAAACTGCTCTAGCCGCGGGAGTATAATCATCGTTCGGACTTTCAACATGCATACCAAACGTGGCTAACATTCCTGGCCGGAGCGGCTACACATTATATACGCCCATAAATCATACCAGTGGTAATATCTCCCGTCAGGAGGTCAGCTAGTCGGATGGCCTGCCCACCCGAAAATAAATAAATAAATATATAGTGGGTACCCTGACACCTGGTGGTGGTCAAGGTAAGTCCCGCCCGCCTACGAGTCACAGCTGTTCCTACTTTTAACCCGTTTAGTACTGCGGTCCCGTTCTGGGGACAATTGGGGGCAGAGTACTTAGAATTCGAATGGGCTGTCACCATAACGGGACTGCAGCCCTTGACCTTTTCACACCTCGAACAGATAGATCATTCACACAGAGATCACCTACGGATATCTCATCCACAGATAGATCATGTACAGATAGATCATCATCTGCAGACGTATCACCTACAGATAGGCTATCTACAGACATACCATCTACAGATAGATCATTTACACATAGATCACCTACAGACATACATCAGTTCAAACAGGCCAGGAAACGATACACCGGTACCAGGTATCTATCTGCCACGACGGATTTAGATCATGAACTGTGGGAACGATCTGTAGATGATCTGTTCCAGGTCTTTCTACCCGTCGACACCCAGCACAATCAACGTCCGTGCGCCCATCCCTCAACCCTATTATTACGGGGGACCATAATAAATAGGACCAAATATTGTTAGTAAATATAGGGACATATACAGGTTATTGTATTCGCCGTAGGTCCTATTTAATATGCCCCCCCTGCAATAATTGAGAGATACAAGCTCTGCGCTAACAAAGCCACGACGCAGAGATACTGCACGACAACGCGGTGCGTAAGCCGGGCAGACAATTCACCGCAGTAGGACGATTATCTAAATGAGGATACTTCTTTCCATTGTGTGAGCTCCCTCTCGTGGAATCACGGGATTCATTAACGTATAGCGCCGAGGTCGATTTCTTAATCCAAAATTCTCAACATTCCCTCCCCCCCCTCCCCCGAAAAAAAAGGGATATATATATATGTTTCTATGCTTATGAGCTTATTTTCTTGATCCAAATTTCTTAACGCCCCCCCCCCCCCAAGATAAAAAACGGCCAATTGTTGGAGGTGTCTCTATTAGAAGTAGGAACGGTGCTCCGTCTCGAAAGGGATGAGTGGTCAATGGTCAAATGACTAAGGCAAGCAACAAATGAGTACGCCCCCCCCACTCCCCCAAGAAAAAAATGAGCCTTATACTCTACTATTGTTCTTAGATTATTTTCTTACTTCTGACTTATTAACCGTAACGCCCCCCCCGAGAAAACAATAGTGAGCCTGACTTTTTTACCCCTATTATTTTATTTTCGTAATCCGAATTTCTCAAGGTCCCCCCCCAAACAAAAAGTGAGTCTTATGTTCCTATTCTTACTACAGTGGTCGACTGTTCTGATCTACATTTCTTAACGCACCCCCCCCAGAAAAAGTTGAGACTGATGTTCTTATATGGTATGCGGATATTTATTTTCACCCTCAAGTTCTTAACGCCCCCCCCCCCGCCGAAACAAGATAGCTTACATTATTCTCAGTAGGCCACTTGCTGTTTGTGGGTGCCTATACTGTCGCTGTATGTTTGTACGTCTACACGCAGCCCTCACCGCATGCTCCGGGTTACACAGCGAAAATTTTGGCTCGCAGGCAATGGACCGATACAGCGATTGGTAGGCAGTGTTGGAGAACATGTGGGCGGTGAACTCCAGCAGTCGCTCCGTGATCGGAATTGTTTCCCCTTCAGCGTCCCCGCACCACTAGGGATACATGCAGCCAGTGCGAGGGAGAGAGGTAGGGAGGGATGGAGGGAGGGAGGGGTGAAAGAACACCTTCAAAGCAATCGAACGAGCGGTGTTACATGGGCGCGTTGCCGTGACATGGGCATGATAGCAAACGATGGCAACCGCATCGGATAGACCATCTACAGATCATATACAGATCACCTTCAGGTCATGCAGATATCATGTACAGATCACCTACAGATCATCTAAAGATCATTTAGATTAAAATAGAGTTGCTGGTACCGTATGACATGCTGTGCAACATCCCACACCCGGCTAAACATGCCGCGAGAGCAGCACCGGGCAGAGCTACTCCGGCCAACATTGATATTTGAAGTAGACCGGGCACATCACACAAAATCATACATTTATCTGCTCCAAGAGATCCAGATCATGAAATTGGCGCATCATCTGATCTGATCTGAACTGATCTATACGAAATTGTACTACTATTACCTTGGTTGATCGATGGGCCTGAGCGCCGTGATCAATGGGACAGTAAATCATCACGCCAAGAATCAGGAACCCACCTGCTTTAATGATTTCCTGTGAAATATCTAAAGCATGACCTGGGGGATCTGGTCCCGTCTGCTCTGTCCTACAACGGCCTGCTGGTATCGTTTTTTGTCGGACGGTTTGGCGTGAACGTTGTCATGCTTCGAGCGGTGGCAAGTCACACCGGGCGTCAGGACGCGTGCTGCGGCAGGGGATGCCTTAGAGGGCATGCGTCATATAGGGCATGCCTTATAGCACCTTGCCTGAGAGCACCTACGGGGCATGCCTTTTAGCACACTTATGACATACCTTATACTAATAGCACAGTTAAGGCATGCCTTGTAAAACATTTTGGAGCATGCCTTGCAGCACATTTAGGGTATGCACCTTTGCGGCACAATTAGGACATGCGCCGTATAGCGCCCTGAGGATGTGCCTTGTAGGGCATACGCCTTATAGCACCTCTAAGGCATACCAGGTACCTCAGAGCACCTTTTGGCTAGACGTATTTCTGGCTGACCGCGGCTTCCCAGACTTAAGACCTGTCCAATATCGCTGCAATAGCGTCAGCGATGCCACCTGCCCTTCGAAGGGTGGTGGCTAATTTTATGAGTGTTTTATTTACATAGATTATTTTTGCTAATCTTATCAGATTCCTGTTTGGCCGCCTGTCGCCCCCATCTATCTCCTAGGATAGCAATAGTTTTTTCGCTGCTATCTAGTGTGTCAAACTCCAAAAAAACACATTCGTCTATTTCCCTTGTCTCCTCTTCTAACACATCCCGTTCCTCCTTGTACATTTCACATTCCCCTACTATGTGAGTTCTACTCTCTATCGCTTTGCCACACGGGCACATCTGTGCATCTATTTCCCCCTCCTCCCGGCTACTGGTATACCTCTTTCTTCTTTATGGCAAGTCCAGGTCGCCTACACGAAACCGCAGCTTCAGCGTTTTCGCGAAGTCCATTGGGCCGTGCAGATACGTTTTCATTCCTATTCCTTCCCTCAATCTCCCGTATATCTCTAGGTGTTTTTCCGGTTCCACCTTGTTTCGTAGCGCCAGCCTTTCCCTTCTTTCTATCCTTTCTTCTACTTCTGTCTTGTACTTCCCAAACTTCCCGGCGAACATCACCTCTTCTTGGTTTCCCCCTATATCCTTCCATGCTTTCTCAACTACGCTATCCCACCTTATTCCAGTTCGCCCTTTTGTTACTTTCTCCCATATAGCTCTATCAACTATGGCCGGCAACCTCTTTTTTGGCATGTTCCTTACTTTATATTGCCATTTCAACTTTCTCCTATCCCTGTTTGTCTTGAGTGGGTGCATTCCCAGTTCTGCTCTTAATACTGTATTACTAGTCGTACTTGAGCATCTTGGGATTTTTTAGCCGCTGTCATCTGTACTGTTTCCAACTGTTTTACGAGTTTCGCATTCCCTTCCCATACATGTCCTGCATATTCTAGCTTTGGTACTATCACATTCATCAGGATGCATCTCTTAATTCTGGTGTCAAGGTGCGAGTCTGTTAGGATCGCATCCATCTTGCCTATGTGTGCTTTACCCTTTCCTATTACTTTAGCTATATGTGTATCCCAAGAGCAGTCTTTTGAGATCTCTACGCCAAGGTACGTATACTGGTCTACGATCGGCAATTCATCTTCTCCCCACTTCCAACTGAAATTTATCGGGTTCACCTTATCTTCGTCACAAACAACTACTGCGCATTTCTTGACGTTCGCCGTCACCCTCCATTTCCTAGTGTATTCTAGCGCGTTCTCTATTGGTTTCTGCAATCCTTCGGGTGTTTCTGATATCCCCACGAAGTCATCAGCAAACATCAATCCCGACACTGTATCTTCCCCTACCGTGACTCCCTGCCTTGCTGCTTCAACTGCTACTATCAGGTCGTTAATATATACCAGGTATCTTGAATAGGTTGGGTGACAGCGTACATCCCTGTGCAACTCCTTGTAAAATATCAACATACTTCGATATTTCCCCGTCCAGCATCGCAGCACTTCTCGCACATTCCGTCATCTTTTTCATCATTCTCCACATCTTTCCTCTGATTCCTATTTCCCATAGTTTTTTCCACAATCCATTTCTCCAGACTGTGTCGTAGGCCTTCTGTACATCTAGAAAGGAGCAGTACGTTTGTTAGTCCCGCGTCTTTCCTACCTTGGAGTATCTTACCTAGAGTGTACACATGGTCTACGCAGCTACGGTTTGGCCTAAACCCTGCTTGCCCTTCGCTTATTTTGTCTTCATTCTCCATCATCGTTCCCATTCTATCGTTCAAAATCTTACAAAATATTTTGCCTACTGTGCTTAGTAGCGTTATCCCTCTATAGTTCCCCGGGTCAGCCTTATCTCCTTTCTTGAAGAAGTTTACTACTACTCCTTCTCTCCACCTCCTGGGGGCGTACTCGTTTTTCCATATCCAGTTATACAACATAACCAGCATGGTAAGCATTCCTTCTCCCCCGTACTTCATAAATTCATTCACTATTTGGTCTGCCCCTGCTGCTTTTCTATTCTTAAGTTTAGCTACACATTTTTTTACCTCTTCCCTTGTGAAGTCTCTCTGTAACCCTTCCGAACCACTGTCTTCCCTTTCTGATGCATCTACGTTCGCCTCTGCCCACGCGTTGATTTCCTTCTCGAATTCTGTGTCGAACGTTTCGTTGGCTGTGGGTGTTCCTAGCTTACGGTAATGCTCAACAAGTACTTCCCTTTTTCCCTTTGAACTACTAACCATTTTACCGTTCTGTGCTCTTAAGGTAGCTATTCCCGTGTCAGCCTCTCCGGCTTGTTTGCCCAGTATCCCTTTTATCCCTACCCACATCCGCTTCATCCCTCCCTCAAAGTCTTCATTCGTTTTATTTACAACGTCTTTCCATATCCCCTTCTTCTTCTCTACCATTTCTTTTATTTTCTTTCTAGCTACATCATATTCCTCCCATCCTGTTGTAGTTTTGCTCGATGTATACCTTGCGTGTGCCTTTCTCCTTACTGTTATAGCCTCTTTTACTTCTTCATCCCACCATTTTACTGCTCTGTTGCATACTATCAACTTTCCCCCTATTACTTTACTTGCTGTGGTCTAGACCAACTTCTCCCATCCTTCTATTATCCTAGCTCCTGCATCATCCCTCTCTATATCGTTCCTTGTAGTACCTATTCTTTCCAATAACTCGGAAAATTTGCTCTGCATTTTTGGCCATCTCTTCTTGGAACTCTTCCCGTTTCTCTTCTACGTCTAGTTTATCCATTCTCCATCTGTGTAATTTCCTACCCCGTCTTTGTTTGATAACTCTTGTCAGTCGACTGTCTGTCCATATTAGACAGTGATCCGTAGTTCCTACGTCCGCTGCGCATACATGTAGTTCTGTTTCCTTCCCACTTCCGTTTTCTACTACTATAAAGTCAAGGATAAAGCTTTCTCCTTTTTGTATGCACTATCTAGTCCATTCCGGTTCTGCCTTTTTTACTCTGTCGTTCAGCGTCTTCATCTCGTTGTGTTTTGAGGAACTTCAACATCTTTTCCCCATTCTTATTTTTTGTTACTTCCCCATACTGTCCAATGCTCTCATTCAGTTTGCTTGCCTTCCCAATTCTTGAAGTAAAATCTCCCACTAGTACTACTTCTCCTTGCCTCTTATGCTTCTGTACATCTACTGCTACTTCTCCGAACTTCCTCTGTATATCTTTTATCGTATTCTTCGACTCTGGGGGCATACAGATGTTTCCTAAGAAGTAATATTTCGCTCCCCGCTCCCCTGGTATCTTAATCCATATGCTTTCGTCGGGGGGGGGGGGGGGGGGGGGGGTAGAATCCCCACAGGCGCGCGCGAGGAAGCCAAGACATTTTTTGGATGCGCCCTTGTCTAAAGTAGATATAAATTAGCAATGCACCTTTACCCCTCTGGGGATTTCGGCGAAGAAAAACCACGGACAAAAAAAAAAAGTAGTGCGGTCACCACCGGGTACCGAGGGGATGACGCGAAGGATAGACGTAACGTGCCGTGCGGGTACGACACGGGCGCAAGCTGGTCCTACTTGTGGTTCTGGGCGCTCGCGCAGCTCGTGGGACGGTTGACAACGAACTAAAATTATCGTTGCTTTTTTGTCGCTACGCATCGCTTATAATTATCGCTGTTTCGTGTCGCTATCGCTCGAATTTGTCGCTGTTTCTTGTCGCTACGTATCGCTCGAAATTATCACTGTTTCTCGTCGCTATATATCGCTGAAAATGATCAACAGTTGATTGTCGCTATCGCTAAATGTTCGTCGCTGTTTCTTGCCGCTGTATATCGCTCAAAATTATCAACAGTTGATTGTCGCTATCGCTTAAATTTGTCGCTGTTTCTTGCCGCTGTATATCGCTCAAAATTATCGCTGTTTTGTGTCGCTATCGCTTAAATTTGTCGCTGTTTCTTGCCGCTGTATATCGCTTAAAATGATCACTGTTTCTTGTCGATATCTCTACAAATGCAGAGTATTCTCGGAAGAATGAGAGAATGTGAGTTTTGTACGTACGTAAGAAGTTTAGCCAATCAGATGAATGCGATGTTTCACGGTAGCGTGAATCGTAGCCCTTGGTACATACACCTTGTCTGGTACGTAGCCGCAGCCTACACGCAACAGCGCAGTGAAGCAGAGGCAACGCTACAGGTTCAAGGTGTGATACAGACTAGTTTGAGTTGGGGATGTCCGACGAGAGCAAGTCGCCGGAGGCCGGTGCCAACGCGGTTACTGCGGCGCGAGGTGTGCAGGTTGCGTTGTTTGCTGCGCAAACACAAGACGAGGCGAATGCTCATGCTGCTGTAGCTGCTGTGCAAGCGGAGGTCGACGCACGCCGTGCTGGACGAGCCGAAGCCGAGGCTCGCCAGGCCACCGACGCTGCTGTGACCTCTCGCCAGGCCAACGATGCTGCTACTACTACTGCTGCTGCGGCTGCTACTCCTGCTGCTACGGCTAATCCTCCATCTATGCCGGCAGCCTCGGGGGGTGTGGTATCGACAGCTGACGTGCGGCATTGGCAAAACCAGGTGTCCTCCGAGTTTTCCCGCATGGATACGGAGATCCTCGGCGTCAAGTCATCTCTGGACAACGTGCTCCTGTCTGTTGCGAGCCTTCGGGACGCCGTCGCCGGCGGCGCATCCAAGACCGCCGACGTCGAGGTCCTGATTCAGCAGTTTGTGGACAACTTTGCCGACCGTGAGCCTTCCGTGCGAGACGGCGGGGATGCGAGGGAGCGGCACGTCCAGAAATCACAGCTGACTGACGACACGGCCCTGTGGAAGAAAATGTCGTCACGAAAACACTGGCTGCTTCGGGGACGCTTGCCTCCGAACCTCGGCGAGTCGACCGCAGATATTCAGTCATTTGTGGGTGAGAGCATCGACGTTACGGCGGGGGTGGCGGCTCAGCTTCGCGATGTCAGCAACTTTGACGTGAGCATGTATGGGCCACGTGCCGACCGCCCTGTCGACCACCTGGTGTTTGTCGCTGACCGCCTGGACTTTTTGCGCCAGGCTCTTATGGCGGTTCTTACAGTTGGACTCTCGGCTGACGTCGCCGACGACCGCGCGTGCCTGGACCGGCTGGCACCCGTCGACGTCTCGTTCACATCCGCGGCGGCCGGTCTTCGCCGGCATACTCTAAGCAGCATCCTTTTGCGTTACGGCTCCGCGTCGCGGGCTGTTATGAGCGACACGGTGAACGAAGACCTGCGCCTGTGGGTGAACGACCTCATGAGGTTCGCCCAGCAAGTTCGTCCGTTGACTGTTCCCCCTCAGTTCAACGCCGTGTTTAACGCGCCGCCTGTCCCAGCGTTTGGTCGTACACGCAACCTTTGCTCGTCCGGTGGCGAAGTCCTGAAGATCGTGGAAGCTCTCCAATTTCTACGCGACAGCAGTGATGGGGCACCCAAGCGGGGCCAAAGCCTCGCCCCTGCCAAGACGGGTCCGGCCAGAAAGAAGAGCGCCACGCTGTGCGGGATGTTCGCTTCCACGGGCCTATGCCGGTATTCAGACTGCAAGTTCGTGCATGCGAATACCCCGGCCAACTCTTCCTCTCCTGCAGCTCCTTTCGGCGGTGGATCGGCGGCTCCAGCTGGGGGAACGCGAGGTGGAGCGGCGGCGCAAGCTAGCGGGATGCGGGCTCTGGTGCTCCGCCCAGATGGTGGTCGCGGGGGGGCCGGGGGTGGTGGTGGCTCGGGTTCGGGATGAAGACACGGGCCCTTCCTGTCGGTTGGGCCAAGACCTGGGGGGGCGGCGGCGGTGCGGGCCGGTGGCGGAGAGGCGACGGCGCACGTCGCCAGTTGTGGAACGGGCACTCGGCCGGCCACCCGCGAAGGAGCGGGGGGGTTGCGTAGGCGCGCGTTAGGAGCTCTGGCGGGCGATGGCGGCGTCGGGCGTGATAGCGTCGCTGTGACTCCGGGTTCGGTTCCCTTCTCAGAGAAAGGTACGGGTGTGGGCGTGCGTGCGAGTTATTTGCCAGTTGACTCGGCGTATGTGCAAGGTGAGGTCGGCGACGTGCGTCTGGATGCGTTGCGAGTAGATGAGGTAGATGCGTGGCTTGCCGCTCGGGAGGTAGTGGTGCAAGCGGTGTCTGCGCGAGGCTCAGCGAGCCTCGATCAGGTCGCGTCACTCAGCTCCTCACTCTTGCGACAGTGTCAAGGCAGTGTAAGGCAGTGTTCACCTTTTTCTGTCCACCATCGGCTCCTCAATTTTCTCTCCGCATATTAACGTTGCTGTCGTACAGCACTGGTTTGGTGAGATCAAGAAATTCCCTCGTATTTCTTTGTTGCTTCGTGTGCTGGCGCCGGGCGCGCCTGTCGGCGTCGCACGGGGGGGGGATTTGACCACAGAAATCGAGTATGGTAATCACCCGGTCGTCGCCACGCATGCGGGGGATATCCACAATAAGATATGCGCAGACGTGGTGCACGGCCGAGCGGTGGTGTTTGATTTGCGATATGCAGACGAGATTCAGGGTCTTCGCCTTTCACCGCTGAGTGTCGTTCTCGAACCCAAATTAAGGATTAGTCACGATCTTACGTTTGCGCGCGAGGGCGGTCGGACCAGCGTTAATGATGAAACTGACTTTGACTCCGCATCATCGTGCGAGCTCGGCCACGTGCTTCGTGATGTGCCGTTACGGGTGCTGTTTTTGCGACAGACGCATGGTAGTCGCGCTCGAATCCTGTTGTGCCGTGTGGATGTCAAAGACGCTTTTCGGCAGGTTTTGGTTGATCCGGCAGGCGCGCCGAATTTTGGATACGTTTTCGGTGATCACGTTGTCGTGGATTTGCGCTTGCAGTCTGGTTGGCGCAATAGTCCTGGGTTTTGGGGGTTAATGGCATCTGCGCTCGAGCATGCTCATACCCACTCTACCTTTCAAGGCGCAGACGTTTCCCAACAAGGGGCTGCCGCCGTTGCGCACGTTGAACTCTCCCCGCCGCGGGGAGTTCGGGTCGTTGCTATCCCGCGTGAGTGTGGGCCCGTTCCTGGTTCAGGGGGCAACACCGGGAGCAATTGTTTTTTGTGAGGTACTACGTGGACGATGGCATTCTCGTCGAGTTGCAATGGTGGCCGGACGGCCGCCGTTGCTTGCGTGCTGTACAGTCACTGGCGTCGGACCACTTTCGCTTGTTGGGCGAACGTGGTGTTTCCGATCTATCCCGCGTGAGTGTGGGCCCGTTCCTGGTTCAGGGGGCAACACCGGGAGCAATTGTTTTTTGTGAGGTACTACGTGGACGATGACATTCTCGTCGAGTTGCAATGGTGGCCGGACGGCCGCCGTTGCTTGCGTGCTGTACAGTCACTGGCGTCGGACCACTTTCGCTTGTTGGGCGAACGTGGTGTTTCCGATCCTCCCCTCCTGTCAGCCAAGAAAATTACTAATTGGGACACGCAACTGGAATTTTTGGGATGGATCATTGATACTGAGGCGCTTACGGTCACGTTGCCGCCCCATAAGCGCCTCAAGCTGCACAATATCCTCAAGGAGTGGCCCTCGTCTCGTGCATCTGCTTCTGCGAAGCAGGTGTCGCAGCTCGTTGGCTTCCTCATGCATGTTTCCTTTGCTGTACGTCCGGGGCGTTTTTTCGTTAACCGCTTGTTAGCTTCAGTTTGTATGCCGCGCATTGCCGCCGGAGCTAATTTTGATTGCCGTATGGCAAACCCCGGGCGGCGTCTTGCCCTGGGACCCGAGTTCCATGGTGACCTCGAGTTCTGGCGGTGGTTCGTTGAGGAAGGGTGGGACGCGCGCGGAGGAACCTTGTCGGCTCCGATGTATAATTTGCTTGAGCGCCCCCCTAGACGTACTCCTTTTTCGGACGCATCTAAAACCGCTGTCGGGGGTTTTTGCTTGGAAACTGGGGTGTATTGGCGATACGAGCTTGACGCAGGAGAGCGGTCTCGATTTTGTGGATCGAGTAAGTCCGTTGCAGATGAGAACGATATATCAATTAACGTTCTAGAATTGCTGGGCATGGTAGTTTCTGCATGGGTTCTCGTATCTGCGTGTGATGAACGTCCGTTCGCCATGGGGGACTGTGTGTTGTTACGTGGCGACAACGAAGCAGCCGTCGAGTGGGTGCGGCGTTGTCGAGGGGGAAAGGAGCCGAGATCTGGCGCATTAATGCGTCTCCTCGGGGTGTTCGAGTTTTCCTCTGGTTGGCACTTTGACGCAAAACACGTACGTGGAATTTTAACGTGGCCGCTGATGGTATCTCACGGTGGGATTGTGCCTCCGTCCTCGTTAATTTGCGTGATGTTCGACCCGACATTCCGTGGCAGGAGCAGGACCTGGGGGGTGCGGGCACATCTCTCTGTACTTCGGTGTTGGCCTCGAACTCATGCGAAACGCCATTGCGACCTCGTCTGAACACACTTATCAGGGGCATTTTGGCGCATGGGTAGACTTTCGGGTACGCTGTGACATGCCTGTATTCCTAGAGCGTGGCGGAGACAGCATGACTAACGTGTGGCATTTGTTCGAGTACGTAGCGTACGCTTTTGCCACTAAGAAATTGCGGTCGGCAACTATCGAGAGCCATTTGTCAGCGATCAAGTTTTTTCCATCGAATTTCACGAGGGTTCGAACTGGACACTACCCATCCTGTTTTGGGTAATGCCCTCAAAGGAGCCGCTCGTTCGCGTGCCGACGCTGGTAACCAAGCAACCGTTCGTCGGCCTGTTTCGTGGGAAATGTTGATAGCGGGCGAAAAATTGATCTCCACATGGCGGACGGGGGGTCGTGTCTTGTGGCTTGCCCTCTGCGCTTCCTTTTGCTTTTTGACTCGCGCGTCAGAAATGTTTGCGGAAACTCGGTCGCGTGTGCATGAAACTTATTGCTTGCGACGGGCCGATGTAGCGTTTTTTCGCGAGAATATTCAGCTTACCGCGTCGCAGTGGTCTTCTGCAGACCGCGTTGAGGTTAGGTTTCGCGGGTCGAAAGGGGACCAACTGCGGAAAGGGGCGGTTTTGACGCGCGTACGTTGTGGTCCGGCGTTGCGCGTGGGCGACGGTGGCGGTGCGGTCGATCTCATGATCGAATTGATGTCTTGCTATTTGTTTCTTCCCTCGTCGGCCCCACTTGCCGCCTTTGGTGTTGGTAATGGCAGATGGTCCATGTGGACACAGCAGCAAGCGACGGCAGCTCTGCGAAAAGTGGTTGCGTTGGCGGGCGTGCGTGCGGAGGAGTACGCTTTGCACTCTCTGAGGATTGGAGGCGCAACTCACTTGTCGGCGGGGGGGGCAACACCAGAGGTGTTGCAGCGTGAGGGCCGATGGGCGTCCGATGCGTACAAGACGTATGTTCGCAGTCATGGAAAGGATGCCAGTTGGGTAGCCGACGTGATGGCCCAGGAAGGAATTAGCGGTGGGATTCAGCCGGGCCAGGGCACAGAGTGGGGGCGGGTTAACTCACTCTTAGATTTGACTAGACAGAAGTGAAACTATGAAGAAGTGTGTTATTACATGCGTTCCCTATGGTATTGCAAGTCAGGGGGAAAGGGGCCGTGAGAGTACATCCGTAAATAGGGTCGACTCCCATTTGGGTCGATGGAAGCTGGCGTCGAGAGTTCTACGCCGCCAGTTGGGTTGGGAGTTGACTCGAGTATACGGATGTTAGCGTGGGGTTGCCGTTGGGGCAGCCCCGGGGGATCACCCCTTCTCCAACCCCCTTCTCCGGGCGGGGGGTTGCGCATTAATATAATACAACTTCGAAAGCAAAGTACAAAGCAGAGTATTCTCGGAAGAATGAGAGAATGTGAGTTTTGTACGTACGTAAGAAGTTTAGCCAATCAGATGAATGCGATGTTTCACGGTAGCGTGAATCGTAGCCCTTGGTACATACACCTTGTCTGGTACGTAGCCGCAGCCTACACGCAACAGCGCAGTGAAGCAGAGGCAACGCTACAGGTTCAAGGTGTGATACAGACTAGTTTGAGTTCCCACCCACCCGCCCGTGGATAGAACTGTTTCTTGTCGCTATCTCTAAAAAATTATCACTGTTTCTTGTCGCTATCTCTTAATAAATCATCGCTGTTTCTTCTCGCTATCGCCTAACACTATCACTGTGTCTTGTCGCTATCGCTTAAAATTGCCGCTTTTTTTGGTCGATATCTATACCATTCAGAAGAGGTTCCAGAGGAGCTACAGCAGTAGTTATAATTAGGAGTCTACGGGGCCGGTGCCGGTAAGGTATGCGCCAACCGACAATACCGACACCATATACAGCGGCAACCGGCATTATCTACTCCGCACACTGTCACACTGGTTAACCCTTTAGTACCGCAGTCCCGCTTTGCGGACAAACCACTCTAATTTCAAGTAGTTTGTCCCCAAAACGGGACTGCGGTTCTAAAGGGGTTAATAGCGTACCAGAAGGGTATACAATTCGATGCGAGTCGACGAGGGAAGAAAAGGCTGAAATCTTCTCGCGATAAAAAATGAAGGCACGTACCGTAGCGGGAAGGGGGGAGAAGAGCCTGCTATGTGACCCCGGATCTGAGTTACGAGTTGGAAGGAGAGAGAGAAGAAGATGTGCGAAGATAATGAATGGGATGGAAAAAAAAAAAAAAAAAAAAAAAACAGGCCCCCGCGATTCCTCCGGCACGAAGTACGTAGCGGGCAGCAGGAACCCCTCAGCCGGCGCTATCGAGAGACCACTGCTGTACTCGTGCTTGTAGCTGCCCCGGCATATCTGTAGGTCGAGAGATGGGGATCCGATCTGATCTGATCTGATCTGATCTGATCTGATCTGATTTGATGCGTCATACCTTTGCCGGGCGATTGGCCTGGATGTCGTGATCCTTGGGGCAGTAGTAGAAGGCGCTAATCGCCCGATCGATAGGGTCTCGCATCATCGTGAAGAATTCGCAGTCCCTCCCGGTCTCTTCAAAGGAGTTCCTGCGGTGGGGAGGCAATTGTAACAAGATAAAACGGGGTTGCCTTGATTTATTAACTACGTCCTGTTTACATGGTTTTCGTGATCGATTAACTGTGATGATACTGCTGCATGTTTGCTTGGGTGTTTTTTTTTTTTCTCATCCCATTCACTGTCTTCGCACATCTTCTCTCTCTCCTTCCAACTCGTAACTCAGATCCGGGGTCACACATACCGTGCTAACATGGGCGCACCCGAAAAAAAAAAAGTTGTGTTGACACATTTATTGTACCATCGTACGAGTAGAAGATTAATTGTATTTGGATTATGTACTTGCACGGTATAGTATAAAAGTCATTCCAGTGCACTTTTTTTGTGTGGCGTCCCAGCGAGGAAGCTGTATTTAAGATTTAAACATGGAGTTGCAAATAAGCTTGAAAATATAAAAAAAATCTTGTGTCGACAATTTTTTTGTACCATCGTACATACGAGTAGAAGATTAATTGTGTTGGGATTCTATACGTACTTGTACGGAATCATTTTAAAGACTTTCCTTTTGTATGGCGTGTTAGAGAGGAGGTCGTACTTAATATTCAAAACACATACCTGTGCATGACGTAATGCACGTAAAAGTTTTTCGAGTGACCAACGCTGAAAGTTCATGCAGCAACATTGCCGGACGACGAACTCGTACGAGTAGAATACCAATTATATTTGGATTCTGTACTTGCACGGTATATAAAAAAGTCGTTCCAGTACACTTTTTTATATGGCGTTTTAGCGAGGAAGTTGTTTTTAACATTCAAACATAGAGTTGCAAATAAGCTTGAAAATGTAAAAAATCTTGTGACGACATTTTTTTTGTACCATCGTACATCCGAGTAGAAGATTCATTATGTTATTAATAGGATTCTATAAGTACATATACGGAATCATTTTAAAGCCTTTCCTTTTGTATGGCGTGTTAGAGAGGAGGTCGTACACAATATTCACAACATATAGTTGTGGATGAAGTAACACCCCTAAAAGGTTTTTGAGTGATGAACGCTGAAAGCCCACGCAGCAACATTGCCGGACGACGAACACAGGAGTAAAAAAACAACAAAACACGAAATCCATACGATGCCAAAACAGTCACGGACGGCCTCCAGTCACACACACACCCGAACGGCCAAAAGACCTCGACGATGAAGATCTACGAAAATAAAGAAATATCGCAGAGTTTTATCAACGTACCTGGTATACATTTTCAACTATTTTGGCGTTGATCGGTCCGGGTCCGTTCGATGGGGCACAAGAGCAGGAGACGACCCCTCCCCCCCCACCCCCCCCAGTGCTATTACGGGGGACCATAGTTAATAGGACCTATGGTATACATAAATACCTATATATTTCACCATTTTTACTAACAATATTTGGTCCTATTAACTATGTTCCCCCGTAATACCATCCTGAGAAACAAAACAAATAAAGAGAGATACCAGGTAGGAAGCAGCGCACCTTAGCTCCTCCACGTATCCCATGATGATCGTGCTGTTCGCGAGGGCTTCCTGACACATTTGCCCGGTCGTTCTTCCATCCGACGTGCATACGCCTGTAACAATGGGGGCGGAGGCAAGATGGAGGCGGGAGGGGAGGGGAGGGGGGGGGGGGGGGCAGGGTGTACTCGATAGGAGATACGTACTCGATCTCGTGCATGGCCGTAGTTGTATGACCATAGAACCTCGCATCCCTACACTGCCGGGGCGGAATATGTCGGGTTTTCACCGACCAGGCAGACATTGACGTGGGGGGGGGGGGGGGGGGGGGCAGCGGCAGTACGATCTGCCTGTCTCTCTCAGAGACATACTGCAAAATATCTATAAATACCTGGTATTTTTTTTTACGATAGCTGTCTGTTTTCGGTGTTTTAGTTTCCAGTTTCTATTTCATAGTCGGTTCTCTCGGGGAAATGTTGGTATTTTTTACTAGCATGAGTTTGATCAACGTTGAAGCTCATTCATGCTGCCTGCCTGGCTGCAAACACCTCTATACATCTACGTCGGCTTAACTACCGTTGAATACGCTAGGCCCCATGGGAACATGCGTCTATTAATAACACTGCAGACAAAGCGGCACACCCACCCCGTTCGACAACTTTTTTTTTTTTTCTCCAAACCGATGTTCTCTTCCGACGCGGGGAATAGTGCAAAGAATCGCCGAGCGACGCACGCGCCTGTCTGTCTGTCTGTCGGTCTTGCCTGTGTGTTTTCTGCGCGTCCATCTGTTACTTCTACCCAATTATTACACCAGCACGCCCACTGCCGTCCTGATTCCTTCTACACTATAACGGGGGACCAAAGTTAATAGGACCAAATATTGCTAGTAAAAATGGTTAAATATATAGGTTTTTATGTATATCATAGGTCCTATTAACTATGCCCCCCCGTAATAGTAGAAGAAATCAACAACTCACCCGAAAAACGCCTTCGAAGAACTTCGGTTCGCGCACACCTCGGACAGATAATTTTCCGAGAATATTCCTCTGCTGCTTATATTTTCCAGGAATATTCCGCACATCGGACGGATGGTCGGTTTCCGCAGCAGTTCAAGGTCCAGATCTTCCCGAAGCAAATCTATTTAATATGTTCTCGATCTTGTACGATCTAGCTCATGTCGCCGGGCGGGCCCCGCATGATCTACACGTACAGCGCATGTTCCCTGGGTGGGATCTGCCATACGAGGCAGATCCTGCACAAGCTCTCACAACGGCAGGTAAGAGGAACTAGATGATCTCCTGCAGACCACGGTCTATCTGTAGATGATCTATCTGTAGGATGATATGTCCGAAGTGTGCATAATATTCCCACGCGCTACGCACGTACATATCCCCGAATAACAAACAGTTCGTACCTGGTACGTACAGCAGCATACCGGCACCATTTACAAGTGGCAAAAGGGTCACTCTAAACGGTAGCCGTTCACTTTTGGGTCACTCTAAACGGTAGTACGTCCAAACATCGCCGACCCTACTGTAATAGTAGTACAGTCAGGGGATGAGTCTTATGACGTCATGTGCCCAAGTGCTCGTTCACCTGGTTTCGGCAGGCCGTGCTGGACGCTCTGCCTCTGCAGCTGGTCCTTAAGGCTCGTTCCGCCCGATTTAACCAGGTGGTGATAAGCCGTGCAGTACGTCGGGGGCTCGTCCGGGTCAAACGGGGCAAATATCTGCACCACCACCACCACAAGCAAAAAAGAAGAAACACAAAAGAAACAAAAAAAAGGGATAAAAAAAAAGCGTCGAGGAGCAGGAAAAAAGGGGCCGGGGTGTTTTCGCAAAAAATTCTCCACACCCCAAGCACATTAAAAAGTCGTCGGCTCTCACTCCATGATCTACAGGTAGATCTGTCAGGACGCAGATATATCCCTGATCTGTACGACCTCCAGCAGTGCTACAAAAACTCTAGCCAACGGTGCTGGGTGGGAGTCAGATGGCCGGTTCTTACTCCACGAATGCAGATTTTTCAGGGCGTGTTTACAGATAAGACTCCTCATCTGTGTGATCTACGAGCAAGTTCTAGCTCATGTTGCATGTTGCTGGGTGGGAGGTATTTCCTGGGTTGGATCTGCACTATACAGATCCTTCGCAGCAGATCGTATAGCAGCTGCTTCGCAACAGATCATGTCACAGATCATCCACATCAGCTCATATAACAGATACCTGGTATTTCACAACAGCCCATGAAACAGATATTTCACAACAGCTCAGACCTGTACAACAGATGTATACCTGGTACTTCACAACAGCTCAATATAACAGATCCCTCACAACAGCTGATAAAAACGGCAGAGCGTGGGGCCTAAAAGATGTACAGCTGATTGTGATTTGTCTGGCGTGGAAAACGACTTCTTGTTCGGCCGGATCTTCGTTTCCGACACAGGACAGCTTATTCTCAGATTTTTCCAGGTACAATAGTTGCAAAGATTATTTAGGACATTACGTTATTCTTCTCTGCCGCGATGTTATTGCCTCAATCTGCGGCATTCGGTGTGAGATCAGGGTGCTTGGTGGCTTGGCAGGCCCTGCCGGCTGCTATTACGGTGGACCATAGTAAATAGGACCAAATACTGTCTGTAAAACAATCGAGAAATATACAGGTGTTTGTGTGTATCGTGGGTCCTATTTGATATGGCCCTCCATAATAATTGGACACCGATTGCTTCCATCAAGCGCGAAGCGAAACGTGAGGTGTCTGGCGAGTCGCATGAAGGGTGAGCTGCATCCTACTAAAAACCGCTTTTGAGGCGGACTTGCGTATGGACGACAGCTTCAATGAGTTGATTAAATTTCGGGGGCGGGGCGGGGGGAGGGGGGGGGTACGTATGATACTAAACTGCAGTGCTCGTCTGGTATACTCTCACCCCAATACATGCGGGTACTAGGGTTGCCCACGCACAGCCCCGTAGGATCGCCCCTCGCTTGACCATCGCTGCCGAGTCGAGTCCCCTTCGTCTGGCCGGCGCCCACCTAGCAGTAGCGCAACACAGGTCGGGTATGGGTTATGCCGCGGACATGGTAAGGTACGTGGATAGGGCTGGGCACTGGCACTTCACGTACTGACAGTAGCAAGGGTCATTCTTATCGGAGAGCTTTTTTTTCGCCCAATTTTTCGACATTTTTTTTCGCGCAGTTTTTCGACTTTTTTTTTCGCGCAATTTTCAATTTTAAATCTTCCAATGTTTTCCTGTTTTTTCCTCTTTTTTTCTTTTCCAAATGTGTGAAATTTAACGAACTTGATTTTTTTTGCTACTACTGGAGAATTTTCACGAATAGTGACAGAACGCCTCCGTGTATTGATACATATCTCCAGCTACTTCCAAAAACCGTGGAAATTATGGGAAAAAAACACTCTCCGATAAGAATGAGCCTAAGCTAATGGCAGGCAGAGCAACCTGCTGGCAGCAGTAAAACCTGCTGGCGGTAGGAACCGAGGCGTTCTACGATAGAGGTTCACCCTGTTTTTTTTCTGTGGCTCCTCGGTCGACTGAGATCCATACTAATATTAAGTCACCCCAAAAAATGACCTCTGCAAAAATCAAATTGCACGCCGATGAGTAATCCCATGGCCCAAGCATACAAAATCGTCCTTTTTCGAATCAAGATCGGCATTCCGACGATTTTCATTCAGAAAAATTGAAGCGGAAATGTGCTGCGTCCCTCTATCGTTCGCAAAACGCGTCAGCCTACTGGCAGTAGTAATCTACTGATTTGACCCAGCCAGTATGTTCTCCAGATTATGTACGTATTTATCTTTCTTAACCCTTTTGAAACCGCAGTCCCGTTCTGGGGACAAACCAGTCAAGTTTCAAGTAGTTTGTCCCCAAAACGGGACTGCGGTTCTAAAGGTCCAAGAAATACGCAATACTATAAATCCATGTGATACAAACAGCAGTGCGTAAACCTACCAGCAGCCAGATGCATTTCGGGTGGGGATAGGAAAGGTCGTCACATGATATCACCACATCGTTGCGTGCATTGCTCTTGCTCGGCTTACTTCTTGGATCTATATCTGTTCTGTGCCGATAACCGCAATCACCCCCCGGCCAATGCACCCTCGAGCCCGGATCATGATGTCAACATGAGCGAAGACGTGCGACTTTTTTGTTGCGTCCGGCGGTACCTCAAGCGCCCCCCCCTCTCACCTGCCGGGCGCGCTCGGCCGCCTGTTTCCCTCGGCGAGTATACCGCACCAACACATTACTCCTTCGATTGCCGCACCCCCGATCACCATCCGCCTATTTTAGTCTGTCCATTGCCACAGAGCTATCAACCCCTTTAGAACCGCAGTCCCGTTTTGGGGACAAACTACTCAACATTTGAGTGGTTTGTCCCCAAAACGGGACTGCGGTTCTAAAAGGGTTAAGAGGTATTTTAGTCAAGTACATCCACGACTCGGATCTAAAGAAACTCCCTGGAACCAGGTTGCTCTATAAATCGTTGATGCAAGCTCACTATCCCGGCCGCCAAGGTCTTGGGTTGGTTGGACTCGTTGACCGGGCGACATCAGCCGCAACAACCTTGCAAATATACATTACCAGGTACCAGGTACATCACACGTTATTGTAGATGTAGTACCTGCGCTGGTCGTTCGTGGCGACCTCATCACGGCAACGTCTCCGCTACACATTATTATTTATATTGTTGGATATCGCACCGAAAGTTTCGATATTCATCGTTCGGCAACGATACGATAATAATATCGCCGTACATACTGAAGCTATTTTATGCAGTCCGGTACCATATACGACAACGATAATAATAAACCCGGAAAAAAAACAGATCGCTCGCGCCATAAGAACGGACGGTTGAGACGAATCGCTGTTTCCTCGTTGTTTTTAGTGAAAATACACAAAAACGTTGCAGTAGGTCAAACAAAGTCTTCCCCAAAACCTAAAATATTGTGTCTTATGCAACGACAAAATCGCCGCAAGATGGGCCGCGACCGGCGGCCGGTTGGGTCGTGGGTAGTGGACTGTGCGCATCGGTTTTCACCTCTAATACAATAGTGGCGGGGCCTATATTATACTATTAATATTACGGGGGACCATAGTTAATAGGACCAAATATTGAAGGTAGAAATGGTTAAATATATAGGTTTTTATGTATACCACAGGTCCTATTAACTATGGTCCCCCGTAATAGCTGTAGGGCGACCCCGTGCCAAGATTTTTTGACCGAAATATCATTGGAAGATTGCTTGGCGGAAGACAACAATGAATGGCAGACGCGCTGCATTCATTGGGTTGTCGCGACAAAATGGGGTCTCGGCTTCGCCACAAAACCCGTCATGTCGGCAGTGGCATTTTCCACGACATTTCGTGGCCGCCTGGGATGCTTGCTCTCTGGAATGCGGTCTATCATTTTTCTTGTTCTTGTTATTATTGGTTTCTCTTGCCATCCGACAATGTGCAGCTTGATCTTCAGCATTGATCACTCATAACTTTCCCGAAAGAAGAAAACCTCGGAAACAAAAGGAAACCCATGCACCAAGTTTACCTCCCTCCCTTCTGTTCCAACTTACTTTCGGCTTGTCTACTCCTTTTGCTGTCTTCGCTCCTTCCTTCTCATTACGTTCTATTCTTGAATCCTAAGCTGCATCCAAGCTCCATCCATCCCCACGCCATCGGTGTGGGTCTGTCGTCTCTCTCCCCCCTGTTCCTTCTTCCTTCTTGGCGGCCCCTAACCCCTTTAGCACCGCAGTCCCGTTTTGGGGACAAACTACTTGAAATTTGACTGGTTTGTCCCAAAAACGGGACTGCGGTTCTAAAGGCTAAGCTGGAGCTTGAACCTCGACACCCTCCTCGAAATGGCATATTTATTATCATTATTATTATCATTATTCTTATTAATAGTAGTGTTGTTATAGCATCGAGCACAAACAGTTCGCCCGCAGCAGAGGGCATCGTGTCTATATCAACTACTCCTTGTACTGCTGTACGTAGGCGTGCGTGTGTTATTTCTCGCAGCGGCGGCAGCAGGGGTGTGGCCTTTCTCCCACGGAGGGAGCAGCAGCAGAGCGAGGTTTTGTACTGACGTGGAGGCAGGAATGGGCCGTGAACAAGGACGCCTTATTATGTAGGGCCCACAGGGCCACAGGGACTATATTTGGCGGTGCCGCCTTAACCCTTTTAGGGCTGCAGTCCTGTTCTGGGGACAAATTACTTATATTTTGACTGGTTTGTCCCCAAAACGGGACTGCGGTTCTAAAAGGGTCAACGCCTGCCGATTTTGACCGCCTTATCTCGAGTGATCGCCTTATTCATGTCGCCCTGTATACGAGGCCCAACTGTTTTCTATTTTTCATGTTCCCTCGGTTCTTCGTCTTACCAGGTACTCTGCTCGCTCTGTCTCTTTACGAGTATTAATAGTGATGTTTTTTCTGCTTCTTTTCTCTTTTTTTATCGTTCGTTTTCTTCAGGTCTTTCTTTTCGAATGTCTGCCACATACCGTGCGGGGGGGGCACGACAGCTTTATTCCTCTATTTTTTCTTTTTCTTTTTCTACCAGGTACTTTTTTTTCTCCTTTCTTTCGATTTGTTTTTCTTGTTCTAGTTTTTCTTTGTTTTCTTTCGTTTCTCTATTTCATAGAATGTGTATGTCGTGCCAGTCGTATCCAGGTGCCAGTATGTATGATGGCATGTGACTTGGAATCGGATTGTCTACTGCTGTATGTGCTTTTATACATACTGCATACCATGCCGGCGTCTCCCCGGGAGGACCTTCAACAATCTGACCCAACCCCACCCCTGACTCTAACCCTAACCCTGACCCCAAACCGCAGCCAAAACGGGCCAAAACTCGCCATAAACGCGGCTGCGCCGAGTTTGCATCGAACCAGGAAATTTCTCACTTGCGGACGACGATTCCGAAGTGCAGACCATGCTAGACATTTTTCAAGTAAAAAACATCCCTAAAAATCCCTTCTCCCAACCTGCTAAACCTACACTCCCCCGGTGGCTTGGAAGGTGGTCCGCGAGCCTATCAAAATATCAATTTTGTGGGTTCGAGTCTCACCGAGCGCGTGCTCGTAGGGGCTTTTTCTTGCATTAAAAAAATATGAACGTACCGCGGGAGAGAAGGGCTTGTCCAGAAGTTTGTTGAGGGTTCGTACAGCTTCCTATATATATATATATATTTATTTATTTTTATCTCATCCCATTCATTATCTTCGCACATCTTCTTCTCTCTCTCCTTCCGACTCGTAACTCAGATCCGGGGTCACATAGCAGGCTCTTCTCCCCCCTTCCCGCTACGGTTTTGTGCCTTCATTTTTATCGCGAGAAGATTTCAGCCTTTTCTTCCCTCGTCGACTCGTATCGAATTGTGCCTGACCCACGCTGCAGGGCGCTCTCAACAATTGAATCCCTTTTTTTATTTTTGCAAATAAAATCAAAGTCCGACCCTCCTGGGGCTCGAACCCAGGACTCAAACAAGTAGAATTCGAGGTTAACCACTTGAACCACCAGGGCGACCGGCCTATATACCAGCTGCTATAGACGTGCTGGAACAAAAGTAAAAGTGACGATGAAAAAAAAAAAAAGTACGTGGCAAAGTATTACGGGGGACCATAGTTAATAGGACCAAATACTGTGAGTAAAATTTGTTACATATATAGGTTTTTATGTATACCACAGGTCCTGTTAACTATGGTCCCCCGTAATAGTATCTCTGCTTGCTGTGGCGTTAGTTTTGTGACCACAGAACTTTTATCTCTCTAGTGTTAATATTTACGGGGGACCATAGTTAATAGGACCTGTGGTTTACATAAAAACCTATATATTTAACCATTTCTACTAACAATATTTGGTCCTATTAACTATGGTCCCCCGTAAATAATGGTAGGAAAGAAGAATCGGCACTGCTGGTGCTGCTGTGGATGTCGATGGGTAGAAAGAACGGTTTATATATTGTTTATATATTTTTATGATACTGCTGTATTGTTGTCGTTATCGTTTATAGAAAGGTACGTTTTTCGGTGCGGTAACGATAAATATCGCTATATCGTTTTCGTTTATCGTTTGTTTTCGAGGTTATCGTACCGATTTTTTTACTATTAAATACTCTGGTACTATAATATCACACATAACATATCTTCTGCGTTTAGGCGTACTATACGAGTATATAGAAGGCATAGGGCCTCACGCTCGAGAAATATCAAGTTCGAAATCCAACCAACACCATAGCATTGAGGACAAGGAGATAAGTAGACGGGGGAGCAGGAGAAATAGGAGGAGAAACAGAAGGAGAAGGAGGAGGAGGAGGAGGAGGAGGAGGAGGAGGAGGAGGAGGAGGAGGAGGAGGAGGAGGTGGAGGAGGAGGAGGAGGAGGAGGAGGAGGAGGAGGAGGAGGAGGAGGAGACGGAGGAGGAAGAGGACGAGGAGGAAGAAGAGGAGGAGGTGGAGGAGGAGGAGGAGGAGGAGGAGGAGGAGGAGACGGAGGAGGAAGAGGACGAGGAGGAAGAAGAGGAGGAGGTGGAGGAGCAGACTAAGGGGGGTGTGCATCAGTGCACAACTGTAATACGAGTACATCACCGCAGTCTGTTCCTCCGAAACATGCCTCACGGAAAAACTAGAGTCTCACCCCTTCACTCACTCACGTTGTAGCTTCCAGTGATGACGCTGATGATGCCGATGATACTAACGGTGATGATGCAGGTGTTGTTGTTGGTGGTGGTGATGGCGCCGCAGCAGCCTCGAGGAGGGCAGAGGGGGGCGGACACGCACGAGCGAGACTCCCCACACACACCCCACGAACCACACAGCACAGAAATGTGCTGTAGCACAGCAGTCAGGCGTTTTACGCTGTACCGGGGTGTGTTTCGAAATCACACAAAACGAGCGCTGTTTGGCGGGAGGATGATGTGAAGCAATCAATACGTATGATGATAGCATCAGACGAAGTAAAAGTGCTGTCATCCTTCATCAGTGACAGTTGAGTCTGCTGTTTGAAAACGTGAAAAATATTGACCCTGTTACGACTGCAGACTCGTTTTGGGTGCAAACGACTTATAATTTGACTGGTTTGTCCCCAAAACGGGACTGCGGTCCTAAAAGCTTCCCGGGCTGTTTTAGAAGCGCAGTCCCGTTTTGGGGACAAACTATTAAAATTCCGAGTATTTTGTCCCCAAAACGGGACTGCGGTTCTAAAAGGGTTAGCAGCTATGATTCATAATGGAGCGATGTAATGTTCCACCAAAGATGCCAGGAGACGTGTCAAGCAAGGCGAAACGTGCACTGTCAAGGGTTTAGGACAGAGTGTTCCAGTCTATAATGTAGTAGTTTGATGTCAGTCAAGGCATGCCAAGGCAACGTTGCTGTCCGTCAATACGGGGGGTGAAAGTGCTGTCTCCTGACATCTTTGGCTATCACACAATGACCGGTGTGGTGACAGCTGTGATGCTGCTGCTGTGTGCAAGGCAGTGTGTGATGTCACAAGCTGTTGGCGGTGGTACTTCGGCTACTACTGCTGTAGTGACGGATGATGTCAACATCATAGCCTGTTTTTATACCTGGTATGTTTCATCAGAGCAGGCCGTTGATTGAGGTTCTTGGCTTTTTCGTTTCCGACATAATATGATGGGATGCGTCAGAGTTAGTACCTGGTACCATGGTATATAATATTCTATACTAACAACAATAGGAATACTTTATGAGTATTTTTTTAGTGAAAAGTTTTTACTTTTTTTATGAATATTTTTATGGATACTTATAAGGTCAAGGATTTTACTTTTTCCCGAAGTGGCAGTTTTTCCGCCCGTCGACACCCATCATTTGTGATCATAAAACTAATATATCTCTTCTATTATAGGATTGAAGAATCGACACGGACACTGGTTGTGCTGGATGTCGACGGGTAGAAACAACGGTTTAATGTGAAGAACACACAAACATTATACTAGTACTATAATACGATACTGCTGTGCTGTACAGCAGTCGAGATACGACAGCAAGAGCTGTGATCACATCTATCTATATTATCATTCTTATTATTATTTCTCTTGCCATCCGACGCTATCGTTACGCGTGCGTCCCTAAAACGTGGAGACTTGAAAATTGAACGAGGGTTGAACCTCGGGATATCTGGGGTTTGTGGAGAGGTGTTGAATCGTTGGCATGCTATTAAGATCAATATTAGGGGGGGCCATAGTAAATAGGCCCAAATATTAATAGTAGAAATAAATACGGAAACATACCTGGTACAGGTTTTGGGCGTTCGATAGGTCCTACCTGGTATTATTGTGACTATGGTCCCCCGTAATAGTAAAGTTTTCCCCCGCAAAACGCGGGACACGATATTATTGTTGAACATATACATACGAAGTATTTTGCTGTTGTCGTTGTTGTTGTTGTTGTTGTTGTTGTTGTTGTTGTTGTTGTTGTTGTTGTTGTTGTTGTTGTTGTTGTTGTTGTTGTTGTTGTTGTTGTTGTTGTTGTTGTTGTTGTTGTTGTTGTTGTTGTTGTTGTTGTTGTTGTTGTCGTTGTTGTTGTTGTTGTTGTTGTTGTTGTTGTTGTTGTTGTTGTTGTTGTTGTTGTTGTTGTTGTTGTTGTTGTTGTTGTAGTTCTCACATTAACTCACAATACAATGCAGTCCGTGGTCGCAGGACAGGCTCCAACAACTCTGGAGTGGAAGAACCAAGAAGGTACTCCATTAATACTACAGCAGCAGTAGTATAACTCTACTACTACTACTACTACTACTACTACTACTACTACTACTACTACTACTACTACTACTACTACTACTACTACTACTACTACTACTACTACTACTACTACTACTACTACTACTACTACTACTACTACTACTACTACTACTACTACTACTACTACTACTACTACTACTACTACTACTACTACTACTACTACTACTACTACTACTACTACTACTACTACTACTACTACTACTACTACTACTACTACTACTACTACTACTACTACTACTACTACTACTACTACTACTACTACTACTACTACTACTAGAACTACAACTACAACAACAACAACAACTACTACTACTACTACTACTACTACTACTACTACTACTACTACTACTACTACTACTACCACTACTTCTACTACTACTCCTACTACTACTTCTATACGGCAATAGAGGCGTTCTACGGTAGAGGTTCACCGTAAATTTTCTGACGCTCCTCACTTAAGGAGCTCTATACCTCACCCGAAAATTGACTTCAGCAAAAATCAAATTGCATCGCGGCGAGTAATCCCATGGCCCGAGTCTACAAAAGTTTTTTTTCGAAATGAAGATTTTCATTCCGACGATTTGGGGTAAATGAACCCCGTTTTTCAGAAACAAAATAGCGGAAATCAAATGTGCCTCCTCTATCGTAGAACGGGTCAATACCAGTATTATTACGGGGGGCCATAGTTAACAGGAACACATATTGTTAGTAAAAATTCTTAAACATATATGTTTTTTATGTATACCATAGGTCCTGTTAACTATGGTCCCCCGTAGTAGTTTGTTGTTAATTAATTAGTATTGTTGTTAACACGCTTGTCATCCGATAATGTGCAACATGATCTTCAACTTTGATCTCTCAAAACATTCCTGAAGGAAGAAATCCCCGGAAACAAAGGAAACCTATGCACAAGGCATATCTACCTTCTTCTACGTATATTTCCCTCTATGATTTATCTACGATATACTCTACGAATATATGTGTGTTGTCTTTGTTCCGTCCTGCATCTCAAAATGTACTCGTCACTTTATATTATTAAATCCTAACCATTCCCATTCCCACCATATCGGTGTGGGTTTGTCACCGCCCCTCCCCCCCTGCTCCTTCTCGATTCCTGACGACCCCTAGGATGGAGTCTGAATCGCGACACCCTCCTCGTAATGGCGACCTTTGTAGTCACCGAGACGATTTGGGTAGGCGTTCCTTCACCAATCCTTTCCTTCCCATCGATCCACCATCCCTCCCGCCCTCGACACTAGCCGCAACTTGGTCGAGATGAATTTACTGCCCCCTACCCCGAGACGCCCGAAGCGTTCCACTGCTAAATTGGCAAGTCTGTGACTCCGTTCGTCAAAGGACACACATACATGCACTGGACGAACGTACGTAGTGTTGGTGCTTGCGCGCCTTGGAGGTAGAAGCAGCTGGTCCATCGTGATCAGCACTGCCTCCAGGCAGGTGTATCTGCGCTTGAAGGTCAGCATGGGTGACGCCTAGCAAGGATGGACTTCTCCGTATACGTCCCGGAAACCTCCTCTCCTGACGACAATGTCCATCCGCAGACTACGGTCTGCGGTGAACGGTTCGCCGCTCTCCACTTGGTGTCGGAGTTTTAGTCCCTTCAACGTACCGGACATCGCGTGGGCAAGCGTTTGGAGCTGATTCACCTGCGCCCCTGCTCTGGGACAGCTGCGCGCGCGGCGGGTGGGTGACCACGTCATCTATCTGCATTGCAGCAGGGGCACCTCACTGCCACGTGTTCCTCTATCTCTATCAAGCGCCTTCCTATGCCCACAAACTCTTCTGCGGGCATGATGACCCGGAGTGAGTCCGTTGGTCTGGCCCGAAGGCACGCCGTGGCTCCTGCCCCCTGTATAGGCTCCTTTAGCGAGCCTTGGCGAGGGCTTTGGTTTCGGTCCCACCCATCGGGTCGCCCGGTCCGGGGGGGCGTGCTGTCTCCGGGAGTTCCTCCTGCGAGGCAGCGTGGGCTGCGTGGCGACATTGGTCTACCAGCTAGCCCAACTTCTGTTGGGCTTTGCGTGGGTGCGTAATTTTACCGTCGTGTGCAGCCAGCACGTCGGCCTCTGGGGTCTTGGGGTTCTGCCCCCCTCTGCGCCTAGACCCCATCATAACCAAGATTCGGGGACGGTGCCCGCCTCGCTTCCTTTAACACCCCCCATGTATCCCTAATATATTCTCTTCTCTTCTCTTCTCTTCTCTTCTCTTCTCTTCTCTTCTCCTCTCTTCTCTTCTCTTATCTTCGCTTCTCTTTGCTTCGTTTCTCTTCTCTTCTCTTCTTCTCCTCCTCCTCCGCCTCCTCCTCCTCCTCCCCCTACTGTCCTGTTGGACAAGAAGACCGATAACCAACACTGATCTTGAGCGCCTTTTTCTTTCACACATACATGTTCGTCAGGGACCTCAAGCTTGAAGAACAACCAACCGGTTCGACACCGGCTGAAGTGCTTACCTCTGCGGCGGACTGCCTGATCTAACCGAGGAGCCGCGCACACACGCCTATGCGGAGCTTCCACCGGGAGGGGGCACACGATTTAGGTAAATACCGGTGTGCTCGATCAGCTACGAGTATGCGAGCGAGGGTGTCGTCGATCTATTTTTTGATTAATTGTGTGTGATGATAGATAAGATCGTATATGCCACGGATTAAATTAAAAACAAAATCTGTGAGATCGATCGAAGATTGCGTCGGAAGTCATCTATCTGCGCAGCAAGCTGTGCGACACTCCCATCACGCGTGCATATATATACGTGACATCATACATCCTGTACGTCGATTTTGTTTTTCCTTGTTTCTTTCGGTGCTTCTCTCCGTCTGAGGGGGGCAGCCGTACTGATACAGCCAGCTTAGCTGTCGACGAAGAATCCAGAAACGAAAAGAGTAATGGATCGGGTGGCAAGGTATCGGTTCGACTATATACCAGGTAGGCCTTGAATTTTAGGAGTTGTTTGTTTCTTGTCGAGTTGTTCGAAGGTGTGAGGGGGTGGGGGGAGATACGACAGCGACAGTACCGACACTTGACACCACTATCGACGTGAGATAGATGGCAAAAGGGTGTGTGCGGCTAGCTTCCCGAATCGGCTTTCTATTAATAGCACAGACGGGAAACCGAGGAGTACGATTTTCTCTGTTCTCTTTTTTTTTTTTCTTCCTTCTTGTGTTTTGCCTTGTATCTCTCTTCTGTTTCCTCTCCCCTCTCCGCCGTCCTTATTAGGCCACTTCTTACGCAGTCGAATTTTGAGTTCATTCAGTATTACGGGGGACCATAGTTAATAGGACCTGTGGTATACATAAAAACCTATATGTTTAACAATTTCTACTAACAATATTTGGTCCTATTAACTATGGTCCCCCGTAATAGTTGCAAAAGTCCCTTCCAGCACGTTCGCATGAGCTTTTGCCCCGGAAAATATAAATGTTGGAAATTGGTTTCACTCGCCTCATAATGTGCCCGACCTGTCTCCAAGATCTATCTGGGGGTGTTTCCAGCTTCTTCACGCACCCAGATAGATGCAGGAAACTGCCGACCGCACTTTTTCGATTCAACTCGGTCAAACACGATCCAAACGCCCAATCGGATCGAAAAAACGTATTTTTCGATCCGATCCCTCATCGCAATAATATTCCCTCCTGAAAAATGTGTACCGTGGTCTGCACTTACTTCGGAATCGTCGTCCGCAGCTAACTGAGAAATTTCCTGGTTCGATGCAAACTCGGCGCAGCCGCGTTTATTATGTCGAGTTTTGGCCCGTTTTGGCTGTTTAGGGTTATAGTCAGGGGTGGGGTTTGGGTCTTCACCCGTATCTTGATCCCAACAGGAACCAAAACACCCGAACAGCCTACCAACCTAAAGATCCCTTCTCCCAGATTGTTAATTAAAGGTCCTCGAATATTCACCTCATCATTCGGATCGAAAAAGTGCACGGACGGCGATTTCTTGCAACCGGGCCCCTCCAGAAGCGGGAAACACCCCCTCATAGATCTTGGAGAGAGGTCGGACAACATTCTGGCGCGAGAGAGACCATATATATTTTCAACATTTCCGGGCATAAGCTCATCATCATGCGAACGTGCTGAAAGGGACTTTTTCAACTGACGACTCAAAATCCGACTGCATATTATAGAAGTGGCCTTTTATTATGCCGGTATCTTCCTCTTTCTTCGTCTTACCGCTACGGAGCTCCATGCCGATTGTTGTTGCTGTTGTTGTTCTCACATGAACTCACAATTCAATGCAGTCCGTGGTCGCAGGACAGGCTCCAATAACTCTGGAGTGGAAGAAATACCTCAAGTAAAAAGAGAGGCAAAAAAAACAAAAAAACAAGCATACGCACTCCACCACTGCGGACACCAGGGAAGCAAAAAGGAGACTATTAATAGCAGACAAAAACCTAAAAAAAGAAGATGAAGCTAAGCAAAAGAAAAACAAAAACAAAACTAAAATAGACGCAGCTGATACGTACGCGCGCGGACCTCTCCTTTTTTCATGTTTTTGTCTGAAATAAATGTAGATGTGCTTCAGTTATCGTGTGTACCAGGTATTTACTTTTTGCTTGTTATATTATTTTACCGAGGTATTTTCTTCCACTCCAGAGTTACTTACTGGAGCCTGTCCTGCGACCACGGACTGCTTTGTACTGTGGCGATGAGTTAATAATGCGAAAACAACAACGACAACAACAACAACGTGCGTCTGTTATTTATCCTTCTTGAGTACGTATGGTTTTCTTTCACGTATTATAGCAGCCTTTCTGATCACCTTCCGTCAGTAGTTGCATTCTGTTTCATTTCAATATTTTTATTGTCATCTTTACGTACTTATTTTCTGGCCTTGCTCGTTGTGTGTAGTTGTTGAGTTCTCGTACGCGGTATGCTGACATCTCCCTTGCTTTACCCATGGATGAATTTGCTGCTATCCTTTGTTTTGGTTTTCCTCTGTCTCATGACATGCAGTCTGTGACCACAGATTCAATGTTTCTCTAGGCAGTGGGGCGAGGAATCAGGACGACGGACACTGACTGGCTGTACTGATGAAGCTGGGTAGAAATCACGATTTTCTGTATGTGTACTTTCTTCACATTAACCCGTTCTTTCTACCCGTCGATATCCACCACAACCAGAGTCCGTGCCGATTCTTCAATCCTAGCTAGAGAGATGCGCACAATCTCGATGGTCACCAAACTACGCTGCCGAGATACTGCACTGTGATGGATGCAAGTAAGCAGAGTAGACCTTGCAATGGCTTGCCATCACACTGGATACCACGAGTACGGAACACACATTCCATGAAGAAGGAGAAAAAACAAAACAAACAAACAAACAAAACACGAGGACCTTTAACAATCTGAGAGAAGGGATCTTTAGGTTGGTAGAGGCTGTGAGGGGAGGGAGGAGGGGAGAACCTTTAACCCTTTTAGAACCGCAGTCCCATATGTGGGGACAAACCACTCAAATTTCAAGTAGTTTGTCCCCAATACGGGACTGCGGTTCTAAAGGGGTTAACAATCTGGGAGAAGGGATCTTTAGGTTGGTAGAGGCTGTGAGGCAAAACACAGAAAACTTACAAACAAATCGGAAGAGAAGAAGGGAGAAAAACTGTCGAGCCTGCCCATCAAGAGATGTATGTGGCAGACACTTTACAAGAAAGAACGAGGTAAGGAAACAACACCACTACAGATAAACAGAACGAAACTAAGAACCGAGGGAAACAACCGGCAAGCCGAACAACAATTCAATCACCCTCCAGCTAGCTGCAGCAGTTTATGGTACGAGTAGCATACCCCCAGGTTCTCCCTACTAGTCGGTCTGGTACCTTGCTACACCCTGTTTCCCTTGTGGTACGAGTAGCATAGCAAGGTCTTCCCGACTCTAGCCGGTCTGGTACTTTGCTACCCTGAATCCCGTCCCCGTCCTGCGTTCGTCAGCTATGCCCCACCCCCGGAGCGGATGCGTCAGACAATACGAAACAAGCAAAGCACAGACTCGTCATACGCCCACGCCGCGTGACAGCTTTTACAAGGGCAAGAAGAAGAAACATAAAGTATACATAGCAAAATGAAAATCACGGGGGAAGATCAAGCACAAAAATAAAAACAAGCAAGACAAAAGAATACCACGTTCGAGCCAGCTGCAGCAACAGTTGGTGGCGCGAGTAGCATACGTAACCTGTGGTAGACATGATCTACTTACTAGTCGGCCCGGTGCGTTGCTACCCTGTGCGCCGTCTCCTTCCCACATCCGTCCACCGCGGTTTCCCTTCGACTCTTCATGTTGGCCCCCCTCCCCGCATTGCCTTGCTTGGGTTTCAATCCATTCTCATGGGCACGACCCACGGCGGCTGAGCAGCGCTGCCTACTCAGATATGCCTCATCCTCGTGCCACCTCACCATAAACCGGTCGGCTGCTTCAAGGACCCTCGGTACCGCCTTCTCTCTTGTTTTGCTGCAGTCGACCACAGCGCGGTCTTTCTCAACTCCATACACCAAGGGGGGCAAGTCCCGTTGGCATTTCGGTGGCTCGGAACCCCCCAAGGTCTTCGGCTATGCATCTATGCCCAAGTCTTAGACTACCCCCCAGGTCTCGGGCTTTCCCCGCCAGCAATCGTCCCGAAATGTACCCGTCTAGGCAATCGCCCCTTGCTTTGCCGTGTCACGACCTCCGCGAAAAAAGAGCCGTCGTCTACCGATGGTCGTTTCGATGCCCTCGCAACGTGCCATCGTTAGGGCCTTCGCGTACGAGAGGGTGGTGTGGTCGGTGCGAAGTCGTCGCTTGGAAGCCAATGACTCGCCAGAGGACTAGGTGGTGAGCCGTTCGAAGCTTGGCGAAGTGGTGTGCTCTGAGGGTCCACGTCACACACCCGTACAGCAGGGTGTCAATCACCTCGGATTTCAGCATCCGGACTTTCAGGCTAAGCTGGGCGGTTGTCCTATGATGCAAATATGGTGGGCAGAACCGTTTAAGGCATGCCCGCATGAGACGGGTCCATAGGGGATTTCGAGCGAGAGGGCAGCATTTTCGTGGATAATGCCGCTCTTAGAGATAATAACTGGGCCGTCTTTATATGCCTCTGGCCTGCTGCTTCGATGACGAGCGGTGGAGCGAGGGTTATCTGGTCTGGTGTTCGTAGAAACATCGTCTCTGTATTTTTTCCGATACTGTGAGGCCTACAGCTTCGAAGACAGTCACGACGACTGTCATCATTTTCGCGAGCCCTTCAGCCGACTTGGAGACAGTTCCGGCTTCATCGGCGCACAAAACATGCCCCATACAGCCCTTCGCACGCATACCAACGGTTCCTGCCCCTCCGTTCCGACTTCTGCAGCGTCATTGAATTGAACCAAACCCCTGGCGATGGCTTCGTCTTTGCTCAAGGCCATCAGGACGAGGTGAAACGCATCAGCGAATAACACGCTGACCTGTAACGATGACAGAACGCGGCCTTGCCGCAGCCACTGCGCGACATCAAACCATTCCGAGTGCTCACCGTCATCCGTACGCACGCGAGCACGCATGCCGTCGTGGAAATTGCGGATAATTGTAAGCATCTTGGTTGGTACGCCAGAGCGTGTGTGGGTACCTCCCACAACAGCTTTATGTCGACAGGGTCGTACGCTTCTGCAGGTCGATGAAGCACACGTACAGGGGGGGTTTCCTCTGTTGTCCGAGCTCTTGCAACTGGCGCACAACGAGCAAAATACCGATCGTTGATCGTGCGAGGCGGAAGCCGCACTGTTCTTCCGGGACTAATTCCTCGGTCTCGCAGTAGTTGCTGAAGCGGGACGCGACGATCTTTGGCAACACTTTGCCTGCGTGGGCAACAAGCGGAATCCCTCTGGAGGTGTTGGCATCAATGCGGCCGTTCTTTTGGAGAAGGGTCTTGATGATTGTATCTTTCCATTGCTGGGGGACTTCTCCTGTTACACAAAAGTAGAGGAGGATGCTGTGAAGCACTGAGACTGGGCGAATGCGGGGTGGTCGAGTTTTAGGAGTTCGGCCGGGAGACCACCTGGCCCAATAGCTTTCCTATTTGACATGCGCCCTCAAGTGCTTCCGTCCTCTCGCCCACGGATGGTTCGTCTCCGGGCGACAGTTTTAACGGTCGCCGTGGCAAGATCGATGATCGTGGGATCGAGTTTCAGCGATTTCGTGTTCCGGAGTTTGTGGCAGAACTCCGACCATCGTTCACGAATTCGCACCTTTTCCCGCAACGGCGTGCCATCCTCGTCCCTAATGAACTGCTTGCTCCTCGCTTTAGTCCCTTTCAATCCCACCATATTCATTAGGTGCTTGCAAAAGCCTCTCTGGTCGTTGTTCCCCAGGAGTCGTTCGGTTTCGGCGAGGTGTGCTTCTTCAAAGTACGCATGCATGGAGTCCTGCGGCAATCAACTCCTGCAGGTTCGCACACGCAGATCCCAGAGTCTTCCACGCGGTTCTATCCCGGGCGCCCGAGGGTGGGGTACGCAAGAAATGCCGCGCATCCTCCCTCGCTGTCCATGCTGGTGTGAATGCGGCCAAGGTTTCGGCAGTCTCATACCATCCATGTCTGCGGCGGCGATGTGAATTGGGTGGTACCACTTTTTCGAAAAACTCAACCATACCAGACGTATTACGGGCAGAAGACAGCACACATACATTGTGTGTATGCCGTGCTTGTCGCATCCAGTACGATGGCATGGCATTGCCTTGTCTACCCTGCTCCATAACAATGTAGTTCGTATCTCTGCTGTGTCGGAGCTTTGGAACCACATAATTTGTATATATCTCTCATTACGGGAGACCATAGTTAACAGAACCTATGGTACACATAAAAACCTATATGTTTAGCCATTTTTACTAACAATATTTGGTCCTGTTAACTATGGACCCCCGTAATAGGATGGAAGAACAGAAACTGGTTGTGCTGGATGTCGACGGGTAGAAAGAACGGTTTAATGTCAATAACACAACACACACCAACCACTGCTGTAGTATTCCGTAGCAGTTTTGAAAGCCCGCTACCGGGTAGCTGTGGGTGCGCAGGATTCGAGATAGCACAACTAACACGTAACTGGGGGGATGACTCGGAAGTACAACAACTCGAGTCATTCGTTGAAGCAAGCACCGGGCTGACCAACATCCCCGGGGTCCAAACCGGAGGCATTGCCGGTATCACCGCCGATGTACCGTACTGGTATGGTGTTTCGAAGCATAACATGTATGATGACGATGGGAACGTCTAGAAACGGGGCTGCTGGCTAGCATCTCCGGGGTTCAAACAGGAGGCATTACCGGCATCACCGCCGTTATACCGCACGGTGTAGTAGTGCTGGGATGTGATCACGCATACCTGGTATTCATTTTCGTATGAGGACAATGGGAAATTCAACAATTGCGTTGCAAGTGATATGCAAACAAAACAGGTACCGTCGTAGCGCTACACTTTGTTTATCACGTCCCCACTCCCTTGTTTATCCCCCCCCCCTGGTACCCCCCCTATTTTAATAGGTTGGCAACGACACTGTAAAACATGCCGCTCACTACGTGAGCTAGGCAACCAGGGTACCGTTTTTGTTTTGTTTTTTTTTGCGTTGCCCAGAGCTGGTTGTCGAGTTAGATCATTTGTGCGAGGTAAATAACCTTTACTCCGCTTAATTGGGAATTATCGTATCACGTAGTGTTCAAGGTAAGGCACCCAAGAGGCAGTTACATAGTGTACTCCCACTGTGCCTCTGGAAGTGGCTACACCGGAAACTAATTTACCTCATTGAAGCTGCCATCCATATGCAAGTCCGCCTCAAAGGCCGTTCTTAGTAGGATGCAGCCCATCCTTCATGCGGCTCGCCGGACACCTCACGTTTCGCTTCGTGCTTAGTGCAAGCAATGTCTGCCTGGTCGGTGAAAACCCGGCACGCTCCGTCCAGGCATTGTAGGGACGCGAGGGTCTATGGTCATACAACTACGGCCATGCATGAGATCAAGTACATCTCTCCTATCGAGTACAGCCCCCCCCCCCCCCTCCCTGCCCCACGCCCCCCTTATCCTCGCCATGGCCGCCCTTGTCGTGCCCTTGCCCCCTTTTGTTCCCCTGTACTGTGCTCCCACCGTGGTCACCGCCCTTCTCCTTTCCGGCCCCAGCTGCGCGCCTTTCTCGAAGAAAGCTACCTCATACGACCCGCCGGATACCTCTAGGTTTTTCGCGCTGGCAATGTCTGCCTGGTACACGTTCTACGATTGAGGCAGCACATTTCCGCTAAACTATTTTCTGGATGACGGGGTTCCTTAACCAAAAATTCGTCGGAATGCCAATCTTGTTTCGAAAAATGACGCTTTTGTATACTTAGGGGCCATGGGATTATTCATCGGGAGGCAATTTTGTATTTTACTGAAGTCAGGTTTCGGGTGAGGTATGGAGCTCCTGAGGTGAGGAGTCTCGGAGAAAATAGGTGGAATCTCTATCGTAAAACGCCTCCTTGGTCGGTGAAAACCCGACGTGCTCCGTCCCAATATTTTAGGGATGCGAGGGTCTATGACCACACGCCTACGGCCATGTAGAATATCGAGTACCCCCCCCCCTCCCACCCTCCATTCACCATCGTTCTCCACCCTCACCCTGATCAACTCCCCCGTTAGCAATCTCTGCATCCGCGTCTGGCTGCCCGCCTCCCCTTGCTCCCTCTAGGCCCTTTTTCCCCCCACCCTTCTCCTAACGTGCAGCAGCAGCAGTTACACGCCGACCCACCGCTCCGGGAAACGGTCGCCACCACCCACCTCCCCCCCACGGTCGCAGCAGTTGACCGTCAGTTGGTATACCGACCCCCAGTCTTCTCATCCCCCCAATGTTGAGCATACGTCCTCCGGGTCCACTTCGCAACTCGTTCGAGTGAGTAGCGGCACAAAAATCTCCAAAAACGTACCCGTTACTCCCACTCCAAGCTCCTGTTCCTGCCCCTCCTCCCCCCCGAACCCCCCCGAGGTTCATAGCCCACTGCAGTGCCGGCAAGATGCCCGCCCTCATCACCATAGACTCCCCTTCATAATCTGGCCTGTTCTTCCCGATTACTCTCATCGCGTAAGCGGTTATTGCCACCCCTTTCAGCTCCAGGCATTGATGGACAACCGGTTCCCATCGCATCCCGTCCTACTCCTGATTGGTCTCCTTCTGTCAAGCTGTATCTCCCGTTCACCGCCGTCTCCGGGCACAGCCCCCCGCACTCCCTCCTATGAAGCATCGGAAAGCAGGTTCTCTTGGGGGTCTGCTCCACGAATGTGCAAACGGCGCCGTCAACCTCCTTCCTTCCTCCTCCTGACCCTCCTTCGGGCCAACCTCCACCCCTCCACGTCTTCCATAATTTTCTCCGTCAAACCCATCTTCTGCCACCTTCCCACCCGTTCCCCCCGCGCCACCCTCTCCCCGTTTTCTCTTGCCCATTCAGGTGCAGCTTGCTCAGTGACGGACGCTGCCGCACGACCCCGCCGCTCCCACCTCCCTCTCCTTTTTCCGTGGGCGGCACCGCCACGCACATCTCCCCCCCGGTCCGTACGCGGCGCCGCTACGCCCTTGCGCTGCCGTTCCGTGCACTGCCCCCCCCCCCTCCCCCCCGCCCCCTCCCTTTTCCGTGCCCGGCCCTGACGCGCACTTTCTCTTCGTTTCGTGCGCGTCCGCTACGCTCTCCACTGTCTCCCCTGCCCCCGCCGCGCACGTCTTTACACGCTGATACACACGCTAATCGTCAATATCGAATATGACCTCCCTCCTTTCGCGTGCAGCTGATCGTCTAATCGTGGACTACTCTCCTCTTCCCTTTCCAGCGTATCACCCCTGCTGGATTAATCCGCAGGCCTCTCACTCTCCCCGCCTATCTTACCGGAGCCATACTTTCCCCCTTGGCTTGACATCGTCCGCCGCATTCTCTCACGCCTCGTTTGGCGTGCGGCTCGGCGCCGCTATGGTTCACGCCCGCCCGCTTGCGCTCGAGGTTACCTCTGAGGCCTACATCAACAATGTACGCCGGCCCTCGCAATCTGTTCCAACAGTACAAATTGGTCAATGGAGTCCACGCATCGACATGGGTTGCTGGTAACCCCCCTCTCTGCTCCCACGCCACCACCGCTAACTCGCCTCCTTCACGCTGCAGTAGCCCGCCCCCCGGCACCCACCACCATTCGTAGCAGCCGATCTCGCTCCGGATCGCCCCCTGTCTCCCACCCTCGCATCATCGCCCTCTTCCACCAAAGTGTATCGTACAACCCTTTCGACCCCGCCTGTTGCCCCTTCCCGTGCGCTGCCCCGCTGGCGAGTCACCCTTGCGCCTCCTTATCATGCGCAGCCCCACCGCGCACTCCCCGCCCCACTCCTGTGCGCGGCCTCGCCGCGTAGCTACCCCCTCATTCTGCGCGCGGCCCTGCCGCGCACTTGCTCGTTCGTCTCATGCTGCCCCCTCCGACGTGGTACGTGGGTGATGTCCTGGGTATGCCGTTGGGTCTCAATCCCGCTGAAAGCATTTCGGCAAGTTTAACGCCGTCGCAGGGTTTGGCTAAGGGTTGCAGCATTGTATCGGTGCACGCGCCGGCGAGCATCGGCGCCGGACATGTCCGAAGGAAGATGCAAATGCCTGTGCTTAGTGTCGAGAGAGAATCCGTCCGGGGTGTCAGCGGAGGAACAGGGGCCAACTGCGAGGACTCTGTAGAGGTCCGTCTTGTTGAGCGAGAGTTTGTCCTGAAGGACCACAGTGTCCGTGTCAGTCTGCGCTCCCGGACACATTAGTGGGAACCGTATGGTAATCCCACGACCAGCCGCCAAGGACGAATTCGGGGACCGGACGCAGTGCGCCGGAGAGGGTGGGGGTTGAGGCGCTTCACTTGAGCAACGGTGAGGGCGTGGTGTTCGTGGATGACATCGTACCGCGCTCCTGGCGGTCCGTCGCCAAGCCGCAGCAGGCGAGGTGCCCACGGGCTAAATTCTGGTGGTCCGTGACCCCAGCGCGCTCGAAAAACACGTGAGGGAGGGGGGGGAGCCGACCCATGTGGATTTCATCGGAGGCGAACCCGTGGCAGAGCAGACCGAACTGGTGTACGAAAGTTTGAGCTAAGGGAGCTGCTCATCCAATTGTTTTGCAGCTCGTTGACGTCCGTCGCCAGCATCTGGGCCAGTGTATGGCTTAGACGTTCCACCCTGTCGCTGGTGTTTGGGTGGTAGGAGCTGGTGGCAATTTTGCAACCCCGAGAAGCTGATAGACAGCGAGCGAAAAATTCCCGCAAAACTGGAAGCCGGTGTCCGAGTACACTGCGCGAGCATTCCCAGAGAGGTACATACCGGTACATGAGAACGTTAGCCGTGCCCTCCCTCGGCGGTGAACTTGGCTGCTGTGGCCGCGAACATGCCGGCTCGGCGGCTGAAACGATCAGCGGAGAGCAAGATGGTGTTGCCTCGAGGCCTGACAGGAAGAGACCCGACATAATCGATACTGAAGGCAATGCCGGGCCCTTCTGGCGGGGACATCGAGACGATGGGCCAACAGACCGTCAGCCGCGAGATCTGACGTGCTTAGCATTTCAAGCAGTTAAATATCCACCACCGGGGGCTAGCCAATGCTCATACCAATCCGTACATATAAACGTTTGAGCATCCACAGGTTTGCGCGCAGTTCTCAGGTGAAATAAAACCGTGGAATGCCAGGGCTGCCCGGTCCAGGGGCGCATGAGCAGCGGCACATAAATCAAAACACAAGTCGTTCATCCCACCGGGCGCTTCGAGTCAGGCACTAGGGGTGCAGACGGTCGTTGGACGGACGGGACGATGCCATCGTCGGTGGTCGAGTCTCCCGGCAAAAGGAGAGGTCGGACACCGCAAGGCCTCCTGAAATCGGCATTCCCGCAGCCCATGACGCAAGGCCCGCAACTCCCCGAAAACCCCCAACAACAAGCAAATATATCGATGGCTTACAACCAAGTCCGCCACGCCGCGCACGCGGCTACCCTGGACCAACAGCTGGCCGAGACAGCGAGAGCCTGTCCGAACCGGACAGCCCATCGGGGGGGGGCAAGACGCGAGAATCTGTGAGCCACCAAGCTCGCCACATGAAATTTTCACTTTCCTTTGTACAGGATAAACCCCTGAGCTACACGGTCAGAGCGCTGACAGGTAGGGTGGGGGCTGTCGTTTTGTTTTGGGCGGTCGTTTTATCTCAACAACGGTTTAAACCGTTTAAGGACCGCAGCCCCGTTTTGGGGACACACTACTTGAAATTTGAATGGTACGTCCTCAAAATGGGACTGTGGTTGTATTGGGTCTACGGGTGCAATGTGACGTCGAACATTCTATTTTCGGGAGTGTTTCGACAATATATTTCATAAACAACACTTCCATTGTTCGGTATTGACAACTTCCCCTTGGTCTGGACAAGTCGAGGGCTGAAAACCGATCGTACGTACCCCAGCGCAAACGCAACGCTCTTCGTGCGTACGTTAGCTTACTTAGTGGGTGTATTATACACCAGGTACGAACAAAAGACGCGTTCTACGATAGAGGTAGCATATTTCCGCTCATTAACTGGTTTCTGGGTGACGGGGTTCCTTGACTCAAAATCGTCGCAATGCTAAACTTGTTTCGAAAAGTGACGTTTTGGTATACTTGGGCCATAGGATTATTCATCGGGATGCAATTCGATTTTTGCTGAAGTCGATGTTCGGGTGATTTACTATTAGTATGAAGCTCCTCAAGTGAGGAGCCTCAGAAAATTTAGGGTGAACCCCTATCGTAGAACGCCTCAAAAAAAGCTCCGTTGGGTACAATTCGCCCTGACCCCAATAACATCCTCCGGGATTGGCCAACCCCCCAATCAGCGCCTGGCTGTTCCATTACGCGGCCCTTCTCTTAAAGTCGCGCGTCCTATTACAACTGTACACGTCACTTCCAACCCTCCGGGTCGCGTGTTTTTTTATCGTGGGACATCTAGAGTTTGTGGTATCGTGGTTCTCTCCACTTTCTTGGTTTTCCTTTCCTCCAGGAAAACACGACTTATTCGGTGGGATTCGAACCCCTGCCTTCCGTGTTTCGTAACATGTCAAGCGGCGGTAGCTGACGTCTGCCTTTGCGCGGGGCCCACGACCCGATCGAGCCTTCCCCGCCTCGGAGGTGTGCTGGGATTGCGCAGAATTACGGTGCATACCTGCTGTACCATAGTGTGTGCTTACTGTCGAACAGCAGGTAGTGTGGGCTTCATGGACACGCGTGGCTCAAAAGGGGATACCCCGTGGCGGAGGAGGTCGGGTTATTCAGCACCACGCCCGCTGTGCTCCACGCGATGCCCCGGACCCACCGGTCGTCCTGACTGCGGGTTTGTTGTCTCTTGTCTCTCGGGCAGGCGTGGTACAGGGGATAATGGCGTGCACGGCCTGGCGTGGCTGGCACGCTTGGCCAGGTTTTCTACTACTGCCTGTAGTTTTGTCGTTGGGTCTTGCGGAGATTGCTGTGTCTGTGAGTTGAATGTCCCTTTTAGGGCTGCAGCCCCGTTTTGGGGGCAAACTCCAGTCAGACTAAAACTTTCGTCCCCAAAGCGAGACTGTAGCCCTACAAGGGGTTTTATCCCGCAACACAAGTATCTGGATGAGGTGTTTGAATAAGCTTGCTGTATAACGTGGCCTATGTATCCCCGCGGCGTGCCCCTATGGCGTAGGTTGAGGAGAGAAAACAAAATACTTGTACAATAAATCAAACACAACACACACCAGGTTGGGTCAATACCGTTCTGTCAAAGACCCCACCACATAAACCACACAGCAGGAGGTAAGTCGCACCAAGATTGTCACCGGCTGCACCACTCACATATAGACAGGCAGTATCGTTATCATCAAGCCTGGGTCATATCATTTACATCAGCGACTGCTCGACCGGAGGAGCAGCTCCACCCCTCCAGCCACGAGGCATACTAAATAATACCTCGATACATAATACAAAACCCCACAATACATGAAACCCCCAATATCCGCAGACCTGTATCAAGCTACCGCATACAACAAACAGCCCCCCTATTCGGTGCGCGATACGATAGGTCCCGAATATCATACCACCAATTGCCAGGTAAAACGGCAAGCCTCATATTCCATACCTGGTACATAGATAATTGCCAAGGTAAAGCGGCAACCCCAAATTCCATCCTTCATCGCTGCCAAGGTAAAACGGTAATCCCCAATTCCACCCTTCAGAATCGCCAAAGTAAAACGGCAATCCCGATACCAGATCTCTCAATCTCGATTCCAGTGGAGACCTCCTAAAATATATCAAGACAGTAACTACGAGAAGGGAAAAAATCCAACAAACGTAAGTATGTTGGTAAAACCTTCAAACAAAATCAATAACACCGTCTTCACATAGATATCGTACCGCCCGATAGCATCGGCCACCCTGTTTCGCACTCTGGAAGAGCAGAACAACAGAACGTCTCTGATGTAGGACCTCTCAAATCGAACTGTAATAGCCCCCCTGCTATTAGTAGGTGCTCACTCCGGGAGTATGCAAAAGTCAACAACATACTCCATCTGAAAAGTACTATGGATACTAGTAATTTTGGGTCCCCTGTACGTTGTGCATACTTAGCCAATAATAGCCAACGGGTACGGCACGATTCATCAAGACCATCGGCATACCCTATTGGCGTATTAACATCACTCAACGCATGAGTACATCCCAATATTTTCTCCAATTCCCTAAAACTCACTCTTCTTCGTTCTCATCACCCAATACCCCAAAATATCTAAAACCAACAAATAAATAAAAGAAATCACCACAAATTCATCACAAAGTTGCGATGAAAACGGAACGCTTCCGTGGGCAAAGGCTTCGTGAGGAAGTCAGCATGCTGCAATGCCGACGATACGTGGACAATTTAGAACTCTGCGCGTAGTCCGCATCCACGTACAACTCCAACTGAACTCCATTACTCTGGCCCCTCTGGAAAGTAATACCGTACTCGTAGATTTGAGGTACATAAGGATGTGTACCGCTGCCTGCCAATGCAATAACTTTGGTGCTGCAGACTATCTTGCCACCGCCCGAACCGCGTTAAGGATGTCCGGGCGGGTCTGGTTCGCCAGCCACATCAAATGCCCTACTAACGATCGAAAAGGCTCGTCAACGTCTGGTTCATCCTTGTCAAACACCTCAAGATTTAGGTCAACTACAGCAGGAACGCACTTGCCGCGGGCGACACCAAACTTCGCTACGGTGCTTTCAGCGAAAACCTGCTGTGATATCGTCAGTGCCCCTGCATCCCAGTCTCGAGAGAATCGGCAACCTGCGTACCATCGCGACTCCCCCAGGTTGTTGATAGGAACGAACTGGTTCAGGTCCTCACAAAACTGGTCACACCTACTCTTAAGCCCCATCGCAAATATGTCATCCACATGCACTACTACTACGATAGAAACGGCCCCCGCCTCCACCAAACGCATGACACACGCATCAGCCTCACACTGCTCAAAACCAAGACCCCTCACACCACGTACCAAGTGATGATGCCATTGCCGCGACGGATGCTTCAAAACCATACAGGCTGCGACATAACTTGACTACCTTACCGGACATCGACCCGCACCCCTTGGGGAGGCGCATGTAGACGTCCTCACTCAATTCTGACTGGACAAACGCCTGCTCGGCATCAACATGGCATACATCCAATCCCAACTCACACGCGATGTCAGCGAGCACACGAATGCTCGCAACGGATGGGCACGGGGAATAAGTCTCGAAATGGTCAACTCCTGCACGCTGTCCAAAGCCCCTCGCTACCAACCTGGCTTTTGCCCGCATTATTCTGCCAAATTCGGTAACCTTCCAAGAATAAACCCACTTAGCAGAGATCACGTTGATTTCGTTTCGTTGCTACGTGCCTCTATCCTTCTCGTCCACCACAGCACCGAACGTCTTCGCGTGGTACAGTCCGTCAAACTCAGTGTCCATGGCGTGAAACCACACGTCTCCGTGTTCATCCTCGCACGCTTCGCGGTGTGAGTCCGGCGTTACCAACTCACTCGCAGGGAATGAAGGCAGTTCAGGGGTGGGCATGTGCGGCGGAGACTGGTCCGCGATGCCCATGGCGATATTCTCCCGCGCAGCTAGCATCGAAACGAAGCCATGCTGCGTACCCAGGCCCCCCTGTTGCCGCGACGCCGACCGCGTCACCGCCGGCGATACCCGCGGTTGCTGCTGCTGCTGCACCGGCACCTCCGACACAGTGGGCGGAGGTGTAGGCGACGAGTTTGGCGATGCAACCGTTCCGGGCGGCGCAGGGGGAAGGGACACAGGCAAGGACTCCGTCGGTGTAACGGTCGCCGGCGTCGGCTCCTGCTGCTGCGGTACGGACGACGCAGCAGACAGGGGCGTGAGCGAAGACTCTGGCGTTTGACCAGACGATGGCATCAACGGCTGGTACCACACCTCGAGGCCTCGCGGCGCTTGCGGTTGCTGAGCTGGGTCACCGACAGCCCCCCCCTTGGCCGGTGACGGGGACCCGGTTATCGCGGTCCCTCCATCGAACGGCGCGCGCCGATAGCCCCACGTCACATCGGTCGAGTAACTCGCGATGCCGGATGGCGACAACATGATCTTGCTGCAATCCGAGGCGTGGTCGTTGCCGGAGTTCAGGTAGAAGCATGGCTCGCCCTTCGGCTCTGACTTAGCCGCCCGCTTGGCCTTGTGGCGTCCCGGCATCATGTATGGAAGCACCGGGCCCCTGTAAGGCCTCTCGTGGAACTTTTCGAACGAGCACATCATGTCGGGCTTTTCATCCACTCGCGCCATGAGGTTGAGCGCGTCCCACATCCACGTCCATGCTTCCGGCCACGTGCGATCGTAGTTGAGCGCCTTGGCCGGAAACTCCACCCTTCGAGCATGGTCTGGAACTCCAAGAATGCGGCCTGGCCTCCTTGGGCAACAAGCTTCCGCTCCACCCGCCCGTTGCGCTTCGGACCGTCGACGGAGGTGAACTCGCGACGGATGTTGCTCTCGGTCATCAGCCTTTGGAACTCGGTGCTGGTGAATTCGGACGCGTTGTCCGTGCGAAGGCATCCAGGCTTCCCGTAGGCACTTACGGTCGCCAGGAAAGTGCGGAAACCGAGGGTAACAGTGGCCGCGCTCTTGTCCGGCAGAAATACCGGCCAGCCCATGTTGGTGGCGTCGTCGACGGCCATCAAACAGTACCGAGCGCCGCCCGATAACGTCGGCATGGGTCCTGCGAGGTCGGCGAACAGGCGCTGCATCCGCTTCTCAGCACAGGACTATGTGGATTTTGCGATGGCTCTGAGGATCCCCTTTCCCCCCGCGCACCTGTCGCAATACCCCAAACGTCCCGTCACCTTGATGCCCATTCGACGAGCAGTCTCACGTAAAACGGCATCGTGGGCGTGGCCAAGAGAAGGGTGCAGGTCGTTGACGTCTATCCATCTCTGCCCACCTGGCCTCAACACTGCAGCAGCAAGTGAGGGTGGTTTTTCGTGCCTCGCTACCCGAGTGGCCTCGACGTAGTTACCGAACTTCTCCATGCGGAAAACCACGCGTACGTTAAGCATGTGCGCCCCGTTGTAGTCAAGGGTAATGACGTGTTCCTCTTCAATCACGTTGAACGAGCAAAGGTCGAAGGAGACCCCAGGCACATACGCCACATTCCTCAGAGTCACTGCTACGTCCCCAGCACAGTGCATCACTAGATCGACACAACCGAAAAACTCTACCTCCATTTTCTTTCCATCGCCTAGGATAAAAAAAACTTTTCATCGGGGGTAGGGAGTCTCTTGTTGTAAAAGAATGTGCAATCACCAGTGCAATGGATCGACGCAGCACTATCTCCAACCAGAATCATACCCCCAGGCCATGTGGGCCTCACAAGACCACCACCAACAGAAAGAGCGTGCCACTTGCCTAAAGACGTCAAATGCACCACGAAAAGAGTGCGCCACTTGACCTGCTGATCGCTGCTGGACGTCGCTTGGCTTTCGATAGTCGAGGAAAGCGGTCCGCCCTCGTAAGCTTCCCCGGCTACTCCACTCGGCTCTGGCTGACTTTGCACTCCGCCGCCCACACCGCCCCCGTCCCAGTATGCTACGCCTCCGCCCATACCGCCCCCATCCCAGTACGGTTCGCCGCCGCCCACACCGCCCCCGCCCCAGTACGGTTCGCCGCCGCCCATACCGCCCCCGCCCCAGTACGGTTCGCCGCCGCCCACACCGCCCCCGCCCCATTTTGGTTCGCCACCGCCCGCACCGCCCCCGCCCCATTTTGGTTCGCCACCGCCCACACCGCCCCCGTCCCATTGCTGTACGCCTCCGCCCACATCGCCCCCGCCCCATTTTGGCTCACCGTGAATTACGCAGCCAGTTTGGAGCTGCGGTCAAGCTCCCGGTGGTGTTGGTAGTGCGCTGCTGTAGTGGTCGTGAGGGGCTGGAGGTCCATACGGAGGGGCCACGACAATGCTTGCATGCATACGGGTAGGCGGAGCAGTGCGGCATTGCCTGGCCATATGACCGAAAGCGCCACAAGTGCTGCAGACCCCCGAAAAGGCGTTCGGCGCTCGACAAATCGTGGATTTATGCCCGAAAGCGCCACAACGGTCGCACTTGTACGTTTCTCCCATCGACGCTCCTGGAGGCGGATGTGATTCTGGCTGATACCACCCCCTTCCGGTGTTACCTGCCCCACCAGCGTCCCCCGGCCTCTTCGGCTGCTGTTGCTGCTGCTGCGGATGAGGTGGGTGCGGCTGCTGGTAACTACGGCCTCCACCCCCACGTTGCTGCTGTTAGCCTCCCCCCAGCTGTCGCTGTTGCTGCTGCTGCTGCTGTCCATACTGCCGTTGTTGCTGTTGCTGTGGCCCGCCGCCTCCATACCTGCCCTGAAAACCCCCACCAACGGGGAGGGTGTGGGGATCCGCCAACGGCGCTGGAGCCATTGACGCGACCGCTGCTAACTTCCACTCCTCCAACTCCTTCGTCTTGCGGTTAGCGTGGGGGGTGCGGACGATTTCTTTCAACTCCGATCGCGTGATACCGGGCCGAAGCAAACTAGTGCGCTGCTCCACGTCGTAAACCTCGGACGGAAGACGACGTGCGAGTATGCAAGTAACCTCGCGGTCTGACTTGCGGATACCCAATGCGGACAACACATGGAGTTTCCCCTCGGCACGGGCGAAGAACAACTTCGGGTCCTTATCCCCCTGCATTCCGATATTCTCGAACTCTTTTTCGAGTTGATCCCTCTCGGCATCACCCTGTGGCTGATACCAATCCATCACAGCCTTCTATGCTCCCTCCACCGACCCAGCGGCATGCATGCGTTCTTCCACAGGCTGTCCTTGCATGGCTTCCATAAGAAATTCCCATGCCTTCTCGCACTTCTCGACTCTCTGCTGCCCATGGAGGTAAATCGACCGGTTTCGCTCCTCCATCCCTCCTGAACCTCCGGGTATCCGAATGGGGTCGCTCGTGGGCTCAAGTGTCCCGATCAGACCCCGCGCCGTCAAAAACGTTTGGAACATGTGCGACCAGAAAGTGCAGCTGACCGCGCCCGTCAAACTTGGGTACCCGCATGCTATTTTGCGACGACAAGATGAGCGCCGGAGGAGTCTGGTGACGGTAGTCTGGCTCCGGCACAGGCTGCCCAACACTTGCCTGCTGTATGGGCCGCTCGCTCTTCCCTGTGGTATCCCCCTGAGCCGCTGCCTCGGCGGACATCCTTAACGTTCTCTCCGTTACCACCGTTGCGTCTCGGTCAACCGACGTCGTGTCTCGCTCAGCCAGATTAGTCGTCACCTCCGCAAGTTGCTGCCGAAGCAGCTCGATCTCCTCGGCCGTAACAGCAACCCTTCAGCAAACTCCGGGCCCGGAAACACGATATCGTGTTTGAATACGCTTGCTGTATAACGTGGCCTATGTATCCCCGCGGCGTGCCCCTATGGCGTAGGTTGAGGAGAGAAAACAAAATACTTGTACGTACAATAAACCAAACACAACACACACCAGGTTGGGTCAATACCGTTCTGTCAAAGACCCCACCACATAAACCACACAGCAGGAGGTAAGCCGCACCAGGATTGTCACCGGCTGCACCACTCACATATAGACAGGCAGTATCGTTAACACCAAAGCCTGGGTCATATCATTTACATCAGCGACTGCTCGACCGGAGGAGCAGCTCCACCCCTCCAGCCACGAGGCATACTAAATAATTCCTTGATACATAATACAAAACCCCACAATACATGAAACCCCCAATATCCGCAGACCTGTATCAAGCTACCGCATACCAGAAACATGGAGATGCCGTATACTCGTAACTACCTGGTATATTTTATTGTTATCACCCTCGATGAAATGCATTCGAGTACTGTTCTCAGTCTGCTTGTTTTATGTTTTGTGAAGCCACAGTTGTTATTGGTTGGAGTTGGTGAGATTGACGAGAGAGACCAGTCGGCACCGGTATAGACGGTACCTCAGCAGGCGGGGTTTGACTCAGACTGAGCGCCTGCGTCCTGGCTATCGGCACTGCTGATAAAGCCATCACGGACAGCTTGGTGCAACTCCACCGAAAGCAGGAGAAGAAGAAGAAGAAGAGGGGGAAGGCACGGGCCGGGCAGGCCGACGGGACAGGGGAATGATAAAGAAGCCCATACACTGTGGGCTACGCTGTGTGCTGACGATGCGGGCGTAGTATCGAGATCACCTAACGGCCTGGAGAGGATGATGACGGTGATCGTGTCTGCATGTGCCGCTGTCGGCCTTACGGTCTCGGAGGCCAAGACGGATATAATATGTCTGCAAACGAAAGATGAGGGGAAAGTACCGTTCACCGTCACCGCAGCCGGCCAAGTGTACAAACAAACGACCGAGTTTGTGTATTTGGGCGGGGTTATCAGCGCAGATTGGACGAGCAGAAATATCGAGGTCACGCGTCGACTCCGGAGGGCATGGGCAAGCTTCGGGCGGTATAAAATGTAAATCTATGACCGCCCGGGTGTGCGCCTACGCATGAGGGTGCGAATGCTGAGAGCCGAGGTGATCGAAACGTTGCTTTACGGTTGCGTTACTTGGAGCCCGAGCAAGACTGATTACGGTAGGCTACGGGAGGTCCACCACCAGATGCTCCTCCGATGCATCGGCTGGCGAAAACGAAAACGCGAAGACCACATTCTATCCTATGCTAGCGCGCTTCTCAGGACAAACTCTGAGAGCGTTGAGACGACGGTACGCAGACGTAGGCTCTTGTTTGCGGGCTTTGTGACGCGCATGGGAGAGGAGCGTTTGCCGAAGAGGGTGATGTTTGGGGAGATGGTTGGGGGTAAGGGTTACTCCGGAGGACAGGAGTGGGACTGGATGAGGTACTTTGAGGAGGACCTCAACGATTTCGGCATCAAGCTCGAAGAGTGGCGCGAGGCAGCACAGAAAGCCGGCAGATAGTTCCGACGGGTCGAGGAAGGGGCGGAGGCCTTCATGCGTAAGTGGCATAAGGATGAGAAGGAGGCCTCGGCAGAACGGCATACGATAGCTGAAACCACGACCACAACCGTTGACGCCAACGCGCGTGCGCAGAATGGCAGGGAAGAGGGGGGGGGGCGAAAGGGGGACGAGGGGAATCGGGGGGGGGGGGGGGGGGGGGCGGAGGCGGTCTGCCCAACAGACTGAAGCCTGGGTAAGGCGTTTTGCTATCTGCTTCTGTTTTTGTTTTTGTTTCGTTTTTGCTTCGCTTCATCTTCATTTTTAGGTTTTTGTCTGCTATTATCAATAGTCTCCTTGTTGCTTCCCTGGTGTCCGCAGCGGTGGAGTGCGTATGTTTGTTTTTTGTGTTTGCCTCTGTTTTACTACCGAGGTATTTCTTCCATTCCAGAGGTTTTGGAGCCTGTCCCGCGACCACGGACTGCATTGTATTGCGAGTTAATGTGAGAACAACAACAACAACAACAAAAGCCATCATCGTCATGATGCACTTCCTTCTTTGGGACCCAAGTAACCAGCATTTTGCCACCTGGGCAACTTTGCGTATCTGTATGCTCCAGCGCCTGCCTTTCGTACTTTCTTTCCCCCCCTCCCCGTGTTTGCCCCTTTTTGTCCCTTCTTTTTTATCTTTCTTTCTTTCCCGTTTGTACCTCTTTGTGTCTCTGTTTGTATATTCCGCTTTGCTTTTTTGCTTTTTGCTGTCTGTATTTGTTTTTTTTTCGCTTCGCTTCATCTTCTTTTCTTGTTTTATGTCTGCTAGTCTCTTTTTGCTTCCCTGCGGTCCTCAGAGGTGGAGTGCATATGCTTGTTTTTTGTTTTTTGCCTCTGTTTTACACCCCTCGCGATGCGTGGGAGCCTGAAATCTGCGAAAGATTGCGCATTCTCTTGTGTGTCCTTTCTTGATTTCTTGCTTTATGTTGCTTCCTTGCCTGGCTTGGACTTTTTTCTCTCTCTGCCCTCTTGGATGTGTGATTTTTTTTCGATTTTCGATTTTGATTTTTCGACGTCGAGTTGTTATTTTCATCCTGTCTATTTTTTCTTGGTAGTATGTGGGCCTCTCGGTTTCTGTGGCGACTTGTACAGCACGTACCGGATGTATCTGTTACGCACGCGCGCGGACCTCTCCTTTTTTCATGTTTTTGTCTGAAGTGTAGATGTGCTTGAGTTGTCGTGTGTACTATTTTTTGCTTGAGAGGTATTTCTTCCACTCACTCCAGAGTTATTGGAGCCTGTCCTGGAACCACGGACTGCATTGCACGAGGACCTTTAACAATCTGGGAGAAGGGATCTTTAGGTTGGTAGGATGTTCAGGTGTTTTGGTTCTTGTTGGGATCAAGGTACGGGCGAAAACCCAACCCAACCCCTGACTCTAACCCTAACCCTAACCCAAACGCTGACCCCAAACCGCAGCCAAAACGGGCCAAAACTCGCCATGAACGCGGCTGCGCCGTGTTTGCATCGAACCAGGAAATTTCTCAGTTGCGGACGACGATTCCGAAGTGCAGACCACGCTACGCACTTTTCAAGTTCAAAACACCCCCAAAGATCCCTTCTCCCAGATTGCTAAACCTACTCCTGCTAAACCTACTCGTTTTGTTTCAGTATGTTCCCGAATTTCGTTATTATTTCCCGAAATTATTTCGGGAAAAAAAGCCGAAAAACTCCGACCCCGAAAAATGACGTCTTGAAGTTTTTAGTGTTCTTCAGGAACTTTGGTGCAAGGCCGAATGGAGGATCGGGCAGCCCCACCGCTCGAGCTGTGCCACCACTCGCGAGCGCACAGAGCTGACAGGAGTCGTTCCTAAAGGCCATTCGCAAGTCATGGCCGAACGCAGAAGGTGCAATGGCTTTCTGGGCTCTCGTGGCCGAGTTCACAAGGTGACCGCACCGAGGTGGCCGACCGACTGAGCTCGGTGACGGCAATAGCTGAGACTTTGTCGCTTTGGGCAAGCGTTGGACGTTGTTGCGTGACGAGTTGGTGATGGACTTCACTCCCCAAGGCACCGACACGAGTCAGGCCGATGACAGTTGTTGTTGTTCTCACATTAACTCATCGCCAAAATACAATGCAGTCCGTGGTCGCAGGATGGGCTCCAATAACTCTGGAGTGGAAGAAATACCTCGGTAAAAAAATAAAACAAACCAAAGGTAGAACACACGATAACTGAAGCACATCTACACTTCAGACAAACACATGAGAAAAAGAGAGGTCCGCGCGCGTACGTATCAGATACCTGCGGTACGTGCTGTACAAGTCGCCACAGAAACCGAGTGGACCACATACTGCTACAGTGTCCGTTCCCCTCGCTGCCTCGGCAAGGAATGCTGCGAGGCATGCCCTATCCGGCCAATAGCGAGTGGGGTAGGTCTTTCTGGCGGGTGTAAGGCCGGACTCACCCTCAAGGAGTGATACCTTCTTGCTGCTGCCTGTGGCCGCGAGGCTCAGGCGGCAGTAGAGTTGGGTCGTACGTGGTGCGTCAGGCACGGACACCTACGATTCGCGCGTCTTTTTTAGGCAGCTGCGGCAGAGCAGCAATGCTCAATCGGGGTGTCCGTACGCGGAGGCAGGCGCCACCACAGGCCACACTACGGCACAGTCTATTGCGCCGGCAGGAGGCTGGATTCGACGACGAGGGAGGAGGGAGACTGAGCGTCGACGTGCGGGGAAGAGACGGATTGACCTCCCCCTGCGCGAGAATTTTGTTTTTCAGATCAGAACCGCAAGTGTGAGGAGCATTTTGTTTTTCAGGATGACGGAGAAAGGGAAACGACTGGAAGGGAATGGCAACGAGTGCACGCGCGAAGGAGCGGGTGGATTGGGCCAAGGCGATGATGCGGCCATGAAGAGCGGCAGGAAGACGGTGCATGGAGACCCATGATTTGCGCGCACACTATCATCACGAGAGAAGCAGTCATAGTTTGTTGTTTCCTGGTATTGTTCTTCACGAACGAGGCAGAATAGTATCTACCGGTACTCGTCACTGGTCTTTGTAGTTTAACGAGTTGTATACCCTTCATGGGGAATAACCTACGCAATTATCAGGGACGTGGTATCATAACTGTGCGGCACCTTTTTGTGTCAGACAGTCCAGGAAGAGATGGCGATCGTTGATATTCGTGTGGTAGTAAGGTTCGATTGCTCCTTTTTTCACTGCATATCCGCGAGTCTTCACTCTGACAGCACTCCAGATAACAGGCAGGTGTGTTCCTCTTTCGTTTTCACGACTACCGTGCGTTTCGTACGGTGCAGGCAGCACTTCAGACAGCATCCGCTGTAGTCAGCAGCCACGAGTTGGTTAGTGGTGGGAACGGGGGTACTCTATGTTTTAGTTGAGAGGATATACCCGCGGCCATGTTAGTTCAGTTTGCACATTGGTTTTAGCTCGTTTGCGCTTTCTTCGTCTCGTGTATTTGGAGGCAGCCGAATTTTCGTTTTTTTTTTTTTTTTCGGATCTTCCTAGGACTCCAGCACCTTTGTGTGACCACGGACTCCTTCGTCTGAGAGTTAATGTGAGAACAACAAGAACAATACTACCAAGAAAAAATAGACAGGATGAAAATAACAACTCGACGTCGAAAAATCGAAATAAAAAATCGAAAAAAAAACACACATCCAAGAGGGCAGAGAGAGAAAAAAAAATCAAGTCAGGCAAGGAAGCAATATAAAGCAAGAAATCAAGAACGGACACAACAGAGAATGCGCAATCTTTCGCAGATTTCAGGCTCCCACGCATCGCGAGGGGTGTAAAACAGAGGCAAAAAACAAAAACAAGCATATATATGCACTCCACCTCTAAGGACCGCAGGGAAGCAAAAAAAAGAGACTAGCAGACAAAAAACAAGAAAAGAAGATGAAGCGAAGCAAAAGCAAAACAAAAACAGACCGCAAAAAGCAAAAAAAGCAAAACGGGAAATACAAACAGAGACACAAAGAGGTACAAACGGGAAAGAAAGAAAGATGAAAAAGAAGGGTCAAAAAGGGACAAACACGGGAGGGGGGGAAATAAGATACGAAAGGCAGGCGCTGGAGCATACAGACACGCAAAGTTGCCCAGGGGTGGCACCATGCTAGTTACTTGGGTCCCAAAGAAGGGAGTGCATCATGACGATGATGGCCTTACCCAGGCTTCAGTCTGTTGGGCAGACCGCCTCCCCCCCCCCCCCCCCCCATTCCCCCTCGTCCCCCTTTCACCCCCCCCCCTCTTCCCTGCCATTCTGCGCACACGCGTTGGCGTCAACGGTTGTGGTCGTGGTTTCAGCTATCCTTTGCCGTTCTGCCGAGGCCTCTTTCTCATCCGTATGCCAGTTCCGCATGAAGGCCTCCCCCCCTTCCTCGACCCGTCGGAACCATCTGCCGGCTTTCTGTGCTGCCTCGCGCCACTCTTCGAGCTTGATGCCGAAATCCTTGAGGTCCTCCTCAAAGTACCTCATCCAGTCCCACTCCTGTCCTCCAGAGTAACCCCTTACCCCCAACCATCTTGCCAAACATCACCCTCTTCGGCAAACGCTCCTCTCCCATGCGTGTCACAAATCCCGCAAACAAGAGCCTACGTCTGCGTACGTCGTCTCAACGCTTTCAGATTTTGTCCTGAGAAGCGCGCTAGCATAGGATAAAATGTGATCTTCGCGTTTTCGTTTTCGCCAGCCGATGCATCGAGGGAGCTTTAGGGCCACCGCACGCATGGGTTCCGCGTGCGCAGTTGCTGTAGGGACGGTTCTGTGCCGGGTGGACGATTATTTCTCCAGCATACTGAGTGAGGCACTCGCTGAATTTGGTGAAATAAATGCCGAATTTCATGAAAAAACGAAATACAATACGTGAATGACCTTAGGAACGACCCCAGTCAGCTCTGTGCGCTCGCGAGTGGTGGCACAGCTCGGGCTTTTCCCGAAATAATTTCGGGAAACTACCGAAATTTCGGGAAAATACTGAACAAACTGAAAAACAGCCCTCGATAAGATTTAACCCTCGCTGAAATTGGTGAAATAAATGCCGAAATTTCAGGAAAAAACAAAATACAATAACATCTAAGGGCCTTCAACATCCGACAATATTTTTTCTGCTTCTTGTTGGTATTAAAAGTGATGATGCACCAGACTCTTCCACAAACGACTACGACTACTAGAGGATTGGGGATGACGAACGTGACAGAGCTCTACCGGGGGTGAAGCTCCTAACTTCATCAAGCTAAAACAGCGCTTTTTTTTATTTTTTTCTCATCCCATTCATTATCTTCGCACATCTTTTTCTCTCTCTCCTTCCAACTCGTAACTCAGATCCGGGGTCACATAGCAGGCTCTTCTCCCCCCTTCCCGCTACGGTACGTGCCTTCGTTTTTATCGCGAGAAGATTTCAGCCTTTTCTTCCCTCGTCGACTCGCATCGAATTGTGCCTACCTACGCTGCAAGGCGCTCTCAACAATTGAGTCCTTTTTTATTTTTGCAAATAAAGTCAAAGTCCGACCCACCTGGGGCTCGAACCCAGAACTCAAACAAGTAGAATTTTTGAACCACCGGGGCGACCAGCATGCTGGCGGTTGTTGTATTGTCATATACCTGGTATTATAGAAGATGCGTTGTTTTCATTCTCAGCCTCGTCATTAGTACCGATAACGATAGATGCCCCGCCAGCTGGACCGGTACAGGCGACAGATTAGAAAGCTGCCAGCCGGCAGAGACTCCGAGCACACAACAACCCAGGGGCAATCCCGGCGATACAGGAACAACAGTTCGGTTTCAAATGAAGTGCTACCAGCCGCAGGGCACACCAACAACAGCGGTATTCCAGGATGATTTTTTTTTTTTTTTTTTTTTCTCATCCCATTCATTATCTTCGCACATCTTCTTCTCTCTCTCCTTCCAACTCGTAACTCAGATCCGGGGTCACATAGCAGGCTCTTCTCCCCCCTTCCCGCTACGGTACGTGCCTTCATTTTTTATCGCGAGAAGATTTCAGCCTTTTCTTCCCTCGTCGACTCGCATCGAATTGTGCCTACCCACGCTGCAAGGCGCTCTAAACAATTGAATCCCTTTTTTTGGGATCGAATTAATTGAGATCGGTTTTTGCAGTGCTATTCAAATAAATAGATCATTACCGAAGCGACGCGCGCCACAGCGCAGGAACCTTTCGTATCGTATAACTTCTACAATTTTCTGTCGCGAGCTTGTCTCTGTCTAGGAAAAGGCACGGATATTGAATAGATGACCTGGATGGTCAGGGGTGGAGGTGCGGAGGGTGGCGAGGGAGACTCGGCTGTGGGGATAGACTCATCAGGTCGGCGGGCTACGCGCATTGACATTTCGGATGAAGGCGACTCAAGTGTTCTACTCGTATGTTGGTTTCCGAACGACTCCGACACTGACCACATTTCGGTTGCCGATTCGGGAGTCAGTTTTGAGGTCGAGGGTTCGACCGGGGGGGGCTTGTCTTGGGCGGATGATCATGATGGACGAAGTCGACATGGAACCGACACGTCGTACGTACGTACAGTACGTACAGCAAGCAGTAGTAGTATTAATAGTAGCTACCTGGTACCTGGTATAAGTTTTGCTTGGATTTCATATCGGGGGACAGTCAATCAATCCTGATCGACATCGCCCACGCCGCGATCCACGAGTTCAGGGAAAACTGCCTGAGTGGAGGCAGTGCTGATCGGGATGGATCGCAGTCAAAGTTTTCACATATTCCTAGCGGTGGGTGTTCTTGTTCCGTCCTTTGTACCCGTCGACATCCAGCACACACACACCGAGAGTGTCAGGTGTACAAGCTCTCTGTGGTCACAAAAGCTATCTTGTACAACAAACTGCGGTAGGCGTAGTAACAGCAGCGAGCGCGGCAGTATGGAGCTACAAGTAGTACTCGTAGATGGCGGCGGTGTTGAGTTGTGGTTTGTGGCGGCTTGGCGACTTGGCGGTGTGGCAGTGGTTGGTGTACTGGATCTACACAGAGGGGCGAGCTCGGCAGCCATTGATGCAGAACACCCCGTGTCCCTTGTGCAGTACGCCGCAATAGATGGTACAAAACCTTCTGTAAGGACGCGTCAAGGCCAAACTGTTCGTCTGATAATGTTTGATGTCTACGCTTACCGGTCCGTCAGTCAAGGGAGTCAAACCACAGTCACCTATTAATGGCATATTTCACCTTATTATTAATAAATTCGAGATTTGGGATACCACACACCACAGGAAGAAGGGCTAGCCAGGCAGCAAGCGAAGCTCTCTCTGTGGCGTACATACGAGCGCCTACCCTGATCCCCTCCGAATGTGGGCGGGGCGTGGTACTATACGAAGCTAGCCGGCGGTAGACGTGCTCAATCTCGCAATTCTGGGATCGACGGCAGCCTGGGCGACAGAAGGTCAGTCATTTGGTCAGAGCCTTGTTTGCATCCCGGCACCTGTACCCGATCTCCAGAAGCAGTAGTAGGTGCGGTTTCATCTGGTTCGGCTGTGCGTCTGTCTGTACATGCTGTGACCGAACGAGCGAGTGACAAACCGTGTTGTGTTTTGCGATCGGTATCGAGTGGCAGATCAGTAGCAGATACCTCCCTGGCGTGGCATACAATCAGGGCTACAATCAAACAGCAAATGACGGTCATCCGTCGTCCGTTTTTTGCAATCGATTTATTATACTGCTGTACTTTCACTTCCCACTATTATTAATAACCCTTTTAGTACCGCAGTACCGTTTCTGGCCCAAGTAATTCAAATTCTAAGTAGTTTGTGCTCAAAACGGGACTGCAGTCCTAAAACGGTCAACTCGTGAGAGTTTTTGACCCTCTCATCAGCCGTCTTTTCCTGGACAAGCCTTGGTCACAGGTGTAGTCCCGTCTCTCCCCGGGTGCGGGCCTTCATTTTCTTTCATCCTGCGTACGCCTAGGGTTCAATATTCCCACTGCTCGTCGACTATCCGTGTTATGCGGTACTCGTATGTACATACTCGTACTCGTACAGGGTACAAAAAAATTGTTACGCAGTGGAAAAAACGGAGCAAACAAAGTTTATGCGCGCCTACGCACAGCAGTAGAGGTGTAAGTAAGTAAGCCACGTCCCACTTGATTCGTACTATTAAAATGAGTACTATACTACAGCTTACTGGTTGCATTTAGTAGTACGTACAGCGAAGAAAAGGCTGAAATCTTCTCGCGATAAAAATGAAGGCACGTACCGTAGCGGGAAGGGGGTAGAAGAGCCTGCTATGTGACCCCGGATCAGAGTTACGAGTTGGAAGGAGAGAGAAGAAGAAGATGTTTGAAGATATTGAATGGGATGAGCAGAAAAAAAACAAAAAAAAATAGAATCTGTGTGTGTGTGTTCTTCACATTAAACCGCTCTTTCTACCCGTCGACATCCAGCACAACCAGTGTCCGTGCCGATTCTTCAATCTAATATTAGAAGAGATACAAGTTCTGTGGTCAGAAAGCTACGCCACAGAGATATTGCAGAGATACTACGTTGCCACGTATGTGTGTTCTTCACACGGACACTGGTTGTGCTGGATGTCGAGGGGTAGAAAGAACGGAAGAACACACACATATTAATTAGACTCGTATCCATAAGCACAGCAGTGGGCAATGCAATGCCATGTCATCATACTAGATACGACAGGCACGACATAGACATTCTATTTTATTTATTTATTTTTTTAATCATCACTTTTTGCTCTCCAGCCTAACTCGTACCTGGTAGGAGGTTTTACCCTCAGCGATCTTCTGGACAAGCCGTGGTCACAGGTGTCGTCCCTTCTTCCCCCCGGTACGTGCCTTCATTTTTTGTCGCGCATAGGGTTCAGCATTCCCACTGCTCGTCGATTTTTATCGAATGTAGCTAACTCACGCTCTCGCGCTTTCCGCTAATCAATTTATTTTTTTGCAAGAATAAGCCACGAGCATGCACTCGGTGAGACTTCAACCCACGAAATTGATCTTCATAGGCACGCGGACCATCTACCAAGCCACCGGGGACGCCGGCAACGTGTGAAATAGAGAAACGAAGGAAAGCAATCAAAGAGAAAACACAAACGAAGAAAACAGATCGAAAGAGAAGAATAAAACAAATGAAAGAAAAACAAGAAGAAACAATCTGTCGTGCCCCCCCCGCGCAGGCGAGGTGGCCAACACTTGAAAAAGAACGAGCTGGGAAAAAAAATAAAACATGACGAAGACACCACTGCTTGTAAACAGAGTAAGACAAATATTCGAGGAAAGCATAACAAGGGGAAAATAACAGGCAGACCAAAGCCCAAAGCACCCTCCAGATGGCGGCAGCAGCTTGTGGTACGAGTAGTTTAGCCATAGCGAGGTTCTCCGTGCGAATCCGCCTGGTACCTTGCTATCCAGACTGCCGTTTCGCCCTGCGTTCGTCAACTGTGCCCAGCCCCTTGCCGTCAGACAATACGAAACGAGCAGAGCAGGTTCGTCATCCAACCACGCCACACGACTCCTTTAATACGGCTTATCAATCAGAAAAGGAAGAGAAAGAAATAATATGAAAATCACGGAGAATCAGCGCAAGAAAGAAAAACGTTGTAACCACAGAACCTGTATCTCTTTTCAGTCTTAGGATCGAAGAATCGGCACGAACATCTGGATGTCGACGGGTAGAAATAACGGTTTAATGTGAAGAACACACACACTACCGCCTATCTATGCTTGACTCATATTAACAGAGGCGACCCAACCGACCCTTTTAGGACTGCAGTCCCGTTTTCGGGACAAACCAGTCATATTCTAAGTAGTTTGTCCCCAAAACGGGACGGCGGTACTAAAAGGGTGAACCCTAACCCCAGCCGAATGGCAGTGATCAGCGCTTCGATCCTGTGCTTGGTAAGACTATTGTATATGTTGATTGGTCCTGTGCTTGGCAAATAATCGAACTTGCTTCGGCCAATGATAGTATTAATCGTGAACGGCAGAAATTGAAGGGTCGGACGTGGCTTGTATAAGCCTCTGTACTATTTTTACGGGGGACCATAGTTAACAGGACCTATGGTATACATAAAAACCTCTATATTTCGCTATTTTTACCAAGAATATTTGGTCCTGTTAACTATGGCCCCCCGTAATAATGAATAATCATGTAATCCGTAGTGGCGCATACCACTCTGTCCAATCAGAATGATCGTTTATTGTTGTTGTTGTTGTTGTTGTTGTTCTCACATTAAATCTCTGACGAAGGAGTCCGTGGTCACACAAAGGTGCTGGAGCCCTAGGAAGATCCGAAAAACGAAAAAAATCGAAAATTCGGTTGCCTCAAAATACACGAGACGAAAAAAGCGCACGCAAGATAAAACCAATGTGCAAAACTGAACTAACATGGCCGCGGGTATATCCTCTCAACTACCACCAGGGTATTATTCAATCAAAACGGTTCCTGCTACTGCCTGCACTTTTCATTATCATAGCAGCGATAATTTCATTTTTTCGGTCTTTCTCGGTCTCACAAAGTCTGCGACCAAAGAATCAGAACGGACACTGGGTGTACCTATGGAGCTGGGTAGAAAGGCCAACGGCAAAACAACAACATGTACCTGGTATTATTAAATAATAGAGTGGTAATGAATTATTTTTCCGCCGAGCAGAGTTGACTATGCAATCTGATGTTCTTCGTACTAGATACGACGGGCACGACATATTATAGACATTCCACCGAAGAGAGAAAACGAAAGAATAAACAAAAAAAGAATCGGGAGAGAGAATAGAACAGAAAAGGACATGAAAGGAAGAAGTGTCGTGTTCCCCCCGCGTATGGGTCGGACTTTGACTTTATTTGCAAAAATAAAAATGAAAAGGATTCATTTGTTGAGAGCGCCTTGCAGCGTGGGTAGGCACAAGTCGATGCGAGTCGACGAGGGAAGAAAATGCTGAAATCTTCTCGCGATAAAAATGAAGGCACGTACCGTAGCGGGAAGGGGGGAGAAGAGCCTGCTATGTGACCCCGGATCTGAGTTACGAGTAGGAAGGAGAGAGAGAAGAAGATGTGCGAAGATAATGAATGGGATGAGAAAAAAAAAAAAAATGATGGGAGATGTGCCAGACAACACAGAGTGTGTGTGTTCTCAAAAGAACCCAGTTCTGAGAGCTTCACAATTTTCTCATATATAGATGGTATTTCAATATTCGTTCTTTCTCCCCTCCGGCATCCAGCACAACCAGCGTCCGTGCCGATTCTTGAAAGTCTTACACAGAGAGATGCAAGTTCTGTGGTCCCTAAACTACGAGCAAAATTACGCCACAGAGATACTTCCACAGGACATTGTTGTGCAGTGAGGGCCCATCTTAGCGATACACTTTTTTTATTGATTCTCCGCAAATATTTATTTCGTTTGATTTGATTCGCATCTGATTGATCGAAAAATGAATCGCCCATCAGGCATGTTGATGTTTGATTCGAATAAAACGAAAAAAGACGAATTCGACAAGAAGTCTTTTGGGAATTATTTTGCTCTTTCGTGTTATTCAAATTGGGGAGTTTGTCCAACTCGACGTGGAATGCTTCTGAAACTGAAGCAAGCCACGCAAACGTGAGCCTTGTCGTTGACTGCTTCCCAAGTGAGATCCACCCTTCCCGAGAGACAGGGTCACCGGAGCAGTCGCACCCCGAGATCCGACGGCCCCTAGCACAGAGTAGACCATCCGCGGCGTTTTTAAAGTTTACAAGGCAAGGCCGTCGTAAAACCAGTTTTTCGCCCTTTTTTGCCTCGCGAACCACAGGAGCACTGACCAGGTCACGACTTCGCACTTCGCTCAGAAGTTCGATCGCTGTATCCTCGTGGCTGCTGCCTGCGATGGGCTCCGGGGCTGCGTCAGCCACCCAAGACGTTTCAAGAGCGATAGCCTCTTTCGTAGGTGCTGGCAGAAACAATCGGCCGCTGACCGCGGCGCCCCGGGGAGGGCGGAGGCCATCGCTCGCCTCGTTGGTTGCTCTCGGGTGTTGGTTGGTAGGAAGGACCCTTGTCCTTGTCCTTGTGCGTTATTCGATTTCTGTTCGAATGCTCTATTCCTCGATAGGACCCAAAGGCAATTTTTTCACGAAATTATACTCAAATCAACTCAAATTCATTTTTTCTATTCGATTCTCATGAAAAAGGTTTCTCGTTAACCCTTTTAGAACCGCAGTCCCGTTTAAGGGACAATCCACTCGAATTTCAAGTAGTTTGTCCCCAAAACGGGACTGCGTTACTAAAGGGGTTAATTAAGACGGGCCCTAAGAAGAGTACTACTGTTGACAATGCAATGCCATGTTGATCATGTGGCCGGTCGCCCCGGTGGTTCAAGTGGTTAACCTCGAATTCTACTTGTGTTTGAGTCCTGGGTTCGAGCCCCAGGTGGGTCGGACATTTGACTTTATTTGCAAAAATAAAAATAAAAATGATTTAATTGTTGAGAGCGCCTTGCAGCGTGGGTAGGCACAATTTGATGCGAGTCGACGAGGGAAGAAAAGGCTGAAATCTTCTCGCGATAAAAAATGAAGGCACGTACCGTAGCGGGAAGGGGGGAGAAGAGCCTGCTATGTGACCCCGGATCTGAGTTACGAGTTGGAAGGAGAGAGAGAAGAAGATGTGCGAAGATAATAAAGGGGATGAGAAAAAAACAAAACAAAAAAAACTGCTGTACCAGGTATACGACAGGCACAAGAGACACATTCTTTAAAGAAAAGGAAATAAAAGAGAAAGAAAAGAGGAAAACAAGAATAAGAGGCAGCGCAGACAAATCGAAAGAGAAGAAGCGAAACAATGAAAAAAATTGTCGTGCCTCTCCGCACGGGATGTGGCAGACACTTGAACAGAACGAGCCAGAGAAACAGCAGTACCGCTACGTATAACAGGGCACTATTAATAAGAACCAATGGAACTATTACGGAGGACCATACAACGTACCTGGTACCAGGTAGTAAATAGGACCAAATATTATTATTGTATGAGAGTAAAAGTAGGGAAATATATAGGTTTTTGTGTATACCGTAGGTCCTATTTTCTATGGTCCCCCGTGAATACTGAAATAACAGGCAAACCGGAGCACAAAGCACCCTCCAAGTAGCCGAAGCAGTTTGTGGTACGAGTAGCAGCCAAGTTCTCTGGTACCCTGCAGCCCTGTCTCCCGTCTCCGTCTTGCATTCGTCAACTATTAAGCCCTACCCCCGGAGAGGATGCGTCAGACACTACGAAACAGGCAAAGCAGGCTCATCATCCACCCACGCCACAACACTCCTTTCATAAGGACAAGGAGATGAAAAGAGAGAAGCAATAATAAGACCATCACGGAGGATCAAGCGCCAAAAGAAAAAGAAGACAAACTAAGATCACGGTCAAACTAGCCGCGCCGGTTGCAGGCACGAGGAGCATAAGACATGTTCTACTTTCTATTACGGGGGACCATCGTAAATAGGACGAACGGTACACACAAACAACTACGTATATTTTTTACATATTTTTACTACTGTAACAATGTTTGGTCCTATTTACTATGGTCCCCCGTAATTTTAATAGTCGGCCTGGTGCCTTGCTACCCTGTCCGCCGCCCCATTCCTACTTTCGCCCACCGCGGTTTCCCTTCTACTCCCTCCTGTGGCCCCCCCTCCCTGCATCCCCTTGGTCGGGCTTCCATCACTCCTCCGGTTGCCTCCACTCCCTGCATCCCCTTGGACACCACTCACGGCGGCTGCGCGGCGCTGCCTGCTCGGCTCCTCGTGCCACTTCACCATGAACCGTTCCGCTGCTTCGAGGACCCCCCGGTACCACTTCCCCGCCTTTGTTGCTGCAGCGTACCACAACGTGGTATCAACCCCAAACACGGAGGGGGGGTGTTCCGTTGGCTGTTAGGTGGCTCGGGACTCCCTAAGGTCTTCTAGTACCTGGTATGCATCTATATGCCAAGTCTTAGACTGCGCACCAGGTCTCGGGTTCTCCCCGCCACCCATCGTCCCGAACATTGCCCGACTGGGTTATCGCTCCTTGCCTCGCCGTACCTCGGCCCCCGCAAAAATGAGCCGCCGTTTACGGATGGTCGCTCTCGCCTACAGTAGTGTCATCTTGATGCTCTTCACGTACGAGAGGGTGGCATGGTCAGTACGAAGTCGGCGCTGGAAGCCAATGAATGACTCGCAAGAGGACTTGGTGGTGAGCCGTTCGAAGCTTGGCAAAGTGTTCCGCTCTGATGGTCTTCGTCACACACCTGTCCAGCAGGTTTTCAATCACCTTTTCGGCATTCGGACTTTCTGGTTAAGCGTCGCGGTCGTCCTATCATACAGGTCCGGGCCCAGCCGCACAGGGTGTCGACGGGCACATGTGTAGTAAATCTGTCTTGCGCAAACCGCGACTGCTGCTGCTGTAGAGGGGCAATCATACCTGGTACTATAATACTGCTGTCATACAATATTGCAAGCTTGAGCCTTGCCTTCGAGACAAATATGCCAGGATACACGTCAGGTAAAGCGAAACAGGCACTGCTGTCAAGGGCGTAAGGGCCGCGTGTTCCACACTAAAACCCTGTTTTTTGGTGTCAGTCAAGGCATGTTAAGGCGGAGTTGCTATCTCTGTCTGTCTGTCTGTCTGTCTGTCTGTCTGTCTGTCTGCCTGTCTGTCTGTCTGTCTGCCTGTCTGTCTGTCTGTCTGTCTGTCTGTCTGTCTGTCTGTCTGTCTGCCTGTCTGCCTGTCTGCCTGTCTGCCTGTCTGCCTGTCTGCCTGTCTGCCTGTCTGCCTGTCTGTCTGTCTGTCTGTCTGTCTGTCTGTCTGTCTGTCTGCCTGTCTGCCTGCCTGTCAAGGCGTGGGCCCCCGAGATAGCGACCTTAGCAATGGTTGGCGACTTGCGCGAGTGCACAGCAGCAGTATGGGGTATAGGGTCATGTTGCGCCCGTGCCGCCGTGCGGTACGACTCCTTTCAAGCATTGTAACTTGGACACGAAGTAGTACCTATTCATGGCTGTTTCTGTAACCGTAATTTGGATATACCCCAAGCCCCTCGTTGGCAAGTGTTTGGAAATTTGGACTTGCTGCTTCATTTTGGCTAGTTTTTAGGAAGACTTGAAAGCCCAAATTTCCAAAAACTTGCCTTTTTGGCAAGCTTTCACGGTGTCGTTAAAAACGGCCCTTATCCCTTTTAGAACCGAAGTCCCGTTGTGGGGACAAACTACTTGGAATTTGACTGGATTGCCCCCAAAACGGGACTGCGGTTTTAAAAGGGTCAAGAGATGCTCGAGAAACAAGTGATCTGACCCCGTCTCATCCTACGCCGTAGTATCCAAGCGTGGGGGTCCTCTCTCCTCATGCCCGTCTCCCGCGAGGTTGATCGGGTTACTCACTCGCAGCGTTGTTGGCACCCGATATCGGCGAACGTGTGTGGTATGTAGCCGGCCCTGCAGCCACTGCTGTGTCAGTGGCTACGCGGCTGGATAATACCTGAGTAGCTACGCTTCTCTGCTCTCTGCAGGCTCCGTCAAGAAAAAGCCCCGCCAAGGCTAGTGATTTCATGTGAGAGGTACCGTGCCGTGGGGAGGATGATATGGTGGTTTCAATTGAGAGGTACCGTGCCGTGGGGAGGATGATATGGTGGTGTATACCCGAAGCGCAGAGCGAGATGCAGCACTTGAACCCTAGGTGTACGTATCAATACCAAATATAATAAGATCAAACAAGATATATATATATATATATATATATAAACTATTCTCGATCGACCCTTTTTCCCCTACATAGAGCGCCATGAGCTATTACGGGGGACCCTGAGTAAATAGGACCTACGGTATGCACAAAAAAAAACTATACATTTACCTAGTTTTACTATCAATATTTGGTCCTATTTACTATGGTCCCCCCTAATAGCTGCGCTTGCTGTGTGCTGAGGGTTGTAATCATCTTGCCGCTGGAAGTTATGAAATATTAGAGTGCTTGCGACGGAGATAAAAGAAAAAACGAATTTTACTCCCGCTAAAAAAAGTGAATTTCGCGAGTAAGGCAAACACCTAATCCTGCAGGCGATACCTCCGAAAATGATGAGGGAAGGGGGGGGGGGGGGGGGGGGTGAAGCAACGCGGCAAACAAAAAAAACAGCGTGCGAGTAGCAACGGCAGCCCAGCAACGTTTCGGCGGCAGAGTTGGCAGCGGTGCCACCACTGCCATCCCGTGACTGCAAGCAGCGGCACAGCAAGCGGCAGCTAGCAAGCGCTAGCCGCGGCTAGGGGCAGCTTGAGCAACAAAAATAAACAGCGTCAGCACCAGCACCAGCAAGCGCCAACACCAGCATGCGCCAGCACCAGCACCAGCACCAACCAGCTTCCTTTTTTGGATTGCCCGCTGCTGCTGCTGCTGCTGCTGCTGCTGCTGCTGCTGCTGCTGCTCCTGCTGCGCTCGGCCTACGCACGCCACAGCGCCGGCGGGCTCCGCTCCGCCGCCGCTGTCGCGGCCGCTGCTGCCGCTGCTGCTGCTGCTGCAGCCGCAGTGTGGTGAAATCGAAATGATACACGAGCTGTCGCGCTCTGTGCGAGCACGAGTACGAGTACGAGTGTGATTGCGAGTCCTTTTTTTAGGCGAAGCATCCTCCACGTCGTCACCAAGTGGGCGAAAGCGTGTACCGCAGCAGCGGCGGCGGCCCGCTGGCACAACCCAAGGCTGCTCGTGCGCGCTATACTCAAGCTACACCTCTCGAGCCTCAGTACGCTCCTGAAGGGGGGTTGAACGCTGCTGACGCTGCTGCGTGCTGCCTGTGGCCAGAGCGGTTTTGCTTCTTGCTTTGGTGTCCGTTTGTTTGTTGGGACGCTTGACTGTGTGCCCCCTCGCTTGGTTTGCTCGTTCTGCTCGCCCGTTGAATCTCCCCCCCCCCCGTTGCTTGTTTCCCTTTCATTGGTTGCCGGTCTCGCTCATTATGTTCGCGTGCATTCCCACGCGTCGACAGGTTCACCCCCCCACCATCTCAACCCCCAAGACGCACGGCCTCCTTTTGCTCAGGCACCTCTGTGGTAGCGCAGCACTAGCCGGCAGGAGAACGGGAGCTGGAAGGTGACAGAAGCGGTTACCTTTCCTGAGGGGGGAGGGGAAAAACAAAGTATCAGGAAATGTAACGGAGTGCAAAACATTAGGACCTCTGGAGCTTTCCTCTTTCACGGGGGAAAAAAAAAAACCGAGGAATGTCGGGAAATAAAGACACGATAATAAAATACGCAGGAAAACCAGGATTATTTTTGTAAGAGAACACTCAAGAAGACTACTCTTACTGTAACACGACCCTCGACGTATGACGGCGTGAACCACGACGTTACTGGCTGTATACATCTTTTTTGCGGGAAACTAGGAAAACGAAGCTGTGAGACCTATGCCAATGGGAAAGCGAAGCATCAATAAAAAGTCTGAATTGCAGAGATACCCTCCAAATGTTTTTTAGAACACGCTTTCTATGGGCAGGTTTAGAAAAAAAAAAAAGTTACTAACTTTTGGAAAAGCACGAAAAAAACAAATCTGGGCCCCGATGTTGGGCCAACATCGGCTTGAGAAAAACTCAGGCCGATCTTTGGTTCGAAGCGGCGAGATTCCGAGTCCTCGACAGACATCGATCAACAAAACCAACGATTGCGTCTTGAATTTTGAACAGAGTGCGCTGTTAGGCGCTCCGACCCACCCTAGAGTCACCGTCTTAAAACCATGGCCGGTGTCATGTGCGGGAGCTGACCAGGCGTATGATAAGAAAACATTTGGCATCTGGTTTGCACAAAACAGAAGACAAAACTTCTCCATCCGTCTCGAATGGCAAAAAAACGGTTTTTTTTTCAGGTTTGGGAGGATACCGTAGGACGCCGCCGGCAAGATCTCGCCCCCTAGACCATGGATCCACCTGATATCTTCGAGGCCGTCACCTATATTCGTTGGCCTTACCAGATACCGAGTGGGTTGGCCGTGGGCTGAGTCTATGTCGAGATCGAGCGTCGATCGTCGCACGAGCTGGTTTCGATCACCGTGTTGACAATTTGCAAGCAGAAAAAACAAATTGCGCCGCCTTCAGCCAAAAAAAAAAAAAAATCTAACTTTTTTCTCTTTTTTTCCCACAGCGGTGGTACGAGAAATTTTTCGGCTGTTTTTTTAAAGCCATATATATATATATATTTTTTTTGAACTTCGCGTTTCCATTGGCATAGGTCTGAGATGTTTTTTTTTTTCAAGGCCTGTGCAAAGGGTGGTGTGATCATTCGGTCGCGCTTTCGACGGGGTGTGTAGGTTTTAGTAGAGAGTTGCCTACGTTTTTTTTAACTGGTTTGGAAGCAACGAACTTGCTATTAATACCTGCCAAGTACGCTGTAAAGGCGACTGCCGTAGTTGCGGTACACGCTCCACCCTTATGCGTATGATACTATGTTTTTACCTGGTATTACTTATACGTACAAGCTCCGACCCTTTCCGGCCACGCCCTCTCCATGTCCCGCAGGAAGAGTTGTACATACTCCTGAGAGCCCGTAGCTACTGCAACTACCGCTGCTGCTGCTGCTGCTGCTGAAAATCTGAAGGCGATCTGGTCGGGCTCCGTGAGCAGGGGCGGGGGCGGGAGGGGGGGTGGGGGGGGGCGGATAATGGAGCACTTTCTTCCGCAACGATGGCGCGCCCGGTGTTTCTTCGCTGCTGCTGCTGCTGCTGCGCTACTTGTGGCATGTCCAGCGGTGAGCCTAAATGCGGCGAACCATCGTCACCACATCGTTTTGTTTGTCTTGTTTTTTTTCAAATGAGTATGTACCGGGTACGAGTAGTCGATACCATTTGGTTACGGGATTGCTACAAGTGCTACACCCTTTCACAGCTAGTGCCGTTTCGGCTGCGGCTTGGGGTCGGGGTGGACCCTTTTTAGTACCGCACTCCCGTATCGGGGACTATCCAGTCAAATTCTGAGTAGCTTGTCCCCAAAGCGGGACTGCAGACCCCTTGGAAGAGTCAAGGTCGGGGTTAGTTTTAGGGGTTCGGTTGGGTCTTCGCCCTTGTCCCCGGCAGGAAGCAAAATGCCTGAACAGCCTACCGACCCTGATTATCCGGGCTCACAGATTGTAGTAGGACCTCACTATTGGTATTACGGGGGACCCTAGTTAACAGGACCTATGGTGTACATAAAAACCTATATGTTTAACCATTTTTACTATTACGGGGGGCCATAGTTAACAGGACCAAATATTGTTAGTAAAAATGGTTAAACATATAGGTTTTTAAGTATACCATAGGTCCTGTTAACTATGGCCCCCCGTAATAACTATATTTGGTCCTGTTAACTATGGCCCCCCGTAATAGCTGTTCTACCGAAAATTTGAAGAAAATATGAATAATTTCGTGTACGTTAAACCCTTTTAGGACCCCTGTCCCGTTTTGGGGACAAACTGCTTACAGTTTGAGTGCTCTGTCCCCGCAGATGGGAGTGCGGTGCTATAAGGGTTAACTTCGGAGTAATTGTATGCGTTTTTCGAAGGTCGAAGAATTTGAAATCGAAAGTTTTAAATCTCCATAAATATGACGGTCTTGACCTACTTTTCACCTGTTAATATTAGTAGTAACAGTTTTGATGAGGCATGAGGCACTTGTTTTTTTTTTTTGAGTGTATTGCATGCGCCACAGGTGCACCTTAGCCTTGCGCCACCCTGTCATTTATGCTACAGCCAGTATGTACTTATGCTGCACGGCTGCTACCACTATGCTTGGTGCCTAAAGCCAACGCACCTACCCGGACCTTGTGCCAGTGATTAGTGCTTGGATGCTGTGCTTGGTAAGCCTCTGTTTGGTTGACTGTTCCGACTTGCATGCTGTGGTTTGCAAGACCCTATTACTGTTACGGGGGACCATATTTGATAGGACCTACGGTACATACAAACACCTATGTATTTCGCTACTTTTTCTCACAATATTCAGTCCTACTTGCTATGCATCCCCGTAATATTGATAGGTTGATTCGGTCCGTATATCAATAGTGGTATATATAAAAAGGGTGATCAACTGCTAGTAATTTTATACGTCACCAGTGACGCATGCCAGTGATGCATGCCGAGGCTTTGAAGTACGGCCTCGATTCATTGGGTGTGTGTTGTCTTCATATTATACCGTTTTTTTCTACCAAACTACTTCAGTACATCCACCGTTGTAGTGACTGAATATTGTTAGTAATGGTAAAAATAGCGAAATGTATAGGTGTTTGTGTGTACCGTAGGTCCTCTTTAATATGGTCCCCCGTGCTAGTAACATAATCTTTTTGATCCACAGCATACAAGTCGGAACAGCCAACCTAACAGAGTCTTACCAGGCACAGCATCCAAGCACTAATCGCTGGCACAAGATTCGGGTCGGTGCGTTGGCTTTAGGCACCAAGCGTAGTAGTCCGTCCTGATTCCTTATTTCTAGAGAGATCTAACTCTGAGGTAACAGACTTATGATGAGGTAGAGAAACAGATAGAACAAAAAAAACTCGTAATGGAATAGGTAACGCAAGTGAAAGGCCAACGTACCGGGTACGAGAAAACAGCAACACAAGCCAAAATCAGAAAACCCGAACAAAAAGACAAGGAAGGAAAAATGATAAATGAAGCATAATGCATGTGACACAATTACACCAGAAAGGTTGCTGCCCGGTAGAAGAAAAGCATACATGCTCAGGAGGAACAGACAGCTGCTGCACGCACGAGGCAGCTCAGAGGAGAAGAAGATGCCGACTACAGGATGGCGGGAGGGGGGGGGAGGAAGCAGAGAGAGAAAACAAAAAAATGAAAATCTTACTCAAGTAGCAAACATGGGGCTCCCGTGTCGGCTACGAAACCGTTTTTGGGAACCTTGCCACACCCTCTCCGGCCCCCTTCCTACTGTCGGTATTGTCGGTGTTGCAAGTGTCGGTATTGTCGATGTGGCGCTGCCCCCATCGAACAACTCAACAAGCGACGAACAAAAAAACAACTGGAATTCAAGGGCTAGTCGGATCGATACCTTGCCACCCGATCTATGAGAAATTCAATACCCTGGTACGTGTTAGCATTCGTCGACTGCTGCATCAATCAGATACCTGGTACGTGTTAGCATTCGTCGACTGCTGCATCAATCAGTACGGCAGCTCCCCCCCCCTCCCCCCCCCCCCCCGCGCCTCCCCTTGCCGCCGCTCTTGGCGTCCTGAGCTGCGTGGCGTAGCCAACTCCTCTCCGCCTCGCCCCTGTGCCACCTCGCCATGAAACAACCCGCCGCTTGGGTCTGCAGTGAAACAACTGGAAGGAGGTAGCCCTGCGATGGAGGTCTGCAATTCTGCTAAATCTACCGTCTAGAGCGATACCTGGTACATACGTAGCACAGCAGTCTGCGACCGCCGAGATATAGACAAGGGAGCAACCACCCCCCTTCACTGCTGTATAGGCAGGCAGGCAGACAGGCCGGCAGGCAGGCCAAAGAGGGGAAAAATAAAGTGTTTGAAGTCTTGTCGCCAGGAAGAGAAGTGATGATGTGAGGGGAGGGGGGGAGGAGAGACCCAATGGTTGATCTGAGATACGGTTTCAATAAGGGGGGGGGGGGGGGGGGGGGTGTACTCGATAGGAGATAGGTACTCGATATCATGCATGGCCGTAGTCGTATGACCATAGACCCTCGCATCCCTACAATGCCGGGACGGAGCACACGTCGGGTTTTCACCGACCAGGCAGGCATTGCTTTGGGGGGGGGGGAGAGAGAAAACACAAAAGGCCACGATACTACAGTACCAATAGTAAATGGGAAAAAGGAAATGGAAAAAGTATACTAAAACAAGTGGAGAGGAGGGCGAAGGGAGACAAAACAAGAGGAGGGACCGCTTCGTGTCCATGTAGGTGTGTATTAATAGAAAGGTTAGAGAGGTACTCATAGTTCCGTGCGCTAGGTTATCGTTTTACTCCCCGACGAGAGAGCTCTCTTTTTGCCGTAAGTATGATAGGATCGAGCCGAGTTGTGGGGGGTGCGTGGTGTTTCGTGTGTACAGGGTCAGGTTCAGGCTTAGAGTCAGGGTTAGGGTTAGTGTTAGGGGGGGCCCTCCGATACCAACGTCCCTTATCAGAGGAGTTGGTACCGTATTTCTTTTTTTTCCTTCTTTTTTCTTTCTCCTTTTTTTCTTTCTCCTTCTCCTCTCTTTTTTTTTTTTTTTTTTTTTTCTTTTTTCTTTCTTTTTTTTCTTCTCTTTCTTCTCTTTCTTCTTTTTATTTTTTATTTTTTTGTTTCCTCTTTTCCCATTAATTGTCCTTTGCCATTATTTTCTCTCTCGGATCAACCATTGGGTCACATCGTACGCTTTCCTCCTCCCCCCCCTTTCTGTGCTACGATTCGTGCATTCATTTTGGTGGCGGGAAGACTTCAGCCACTTCCCCGCCACGTCGACACGCGTTGAATTTCGTATCCAGTGCGATGACAGGGCAATGCGCGCGCCTCTCCTTTTTGCTCCATTCCAAGACGATGCGCAGGAGCAGTATTTCTACGTGACTACAGAGCTTTGTATGCACGTCTCTGTTATTCGTGGGACCGAAGAGTCGTCGCGGACACGGGGTGTGGGTGTGGATGTCGACGGGCATATGGAATGCACGATTTAGGGTGAAGAGCGCACGCACTCACGCACCCACCCACCGGCGGCTTATCACAGTCAGTATTACAGGGGACCATACTTAATAGGACCTGTGGTATACATAAAAACCTATATATTTAACCATTTCTACTTACAATATTTGGTCCTATTAACTATGGTCCCCCGTATTAGTGGGATACACCCATGGTGGGCATACGTTTTGAGGTCCGGAATATACCGATTCCCCTTGTCGTGGGGTCTTTAAAATGGGCCATGCTCTATAATGCCCCGCTTTAGCTTGCGGGCTCGGAAGCACTTGCTGGTGGGATCAGGGTATGGGCGGGCGTAGATGCGTAGCCCCAACCCGACCCCTGAGGGTAAAAGCCCTCACGTCTAACTTTTTAACACGTCTAACTTTAACCCTGACTCTAGTCCTCACGCCTAGCGAATACCCTAACCCTGCCCCCCACCCCTAGCCTTATCACTGACACATATTTTTCTGGGAGTTATCCTCGCGATTACACATTTACGGGGGCCCATAGTAAATAGGACCAAATATTGTTGGGGAAAACATGCAAATGTATAGGTTTTGTGTGTGTGCCATAGGTCCTATTTAGTACGGCCCCCCGTAATAGAAAACCTCCTGCCCCAATGCGCCTAAAAAAACACGATGCTGTTGCTAGTTATGAGGCTAGTTATGAGGTTAGGTTCCCCCCTCTACTCGCAGAAACCGCCACTTTTTTTTTTGTCTTGAACAACGCCTCTCGGATTCCTGCTTCGTTTTCTCCGCGTGCTTCCAAGATTTTCGTCCCGATTCCCGACGACAACTCGGAGCCGCAGTACTGCACGGTGTACAACCATCTGGTTAAAAGCGGCGGAACCAGCATCAAACTTCAACTGATGCATGCGAGTGCAGAAGAAAGATCCCGGAGGCCAGGTGAATAACCGAACACGTGCACCGCCGTATAGGGGCCGTTGTTGTGGGAGAGCTTTTTCTCCAGAATTTCCCGAGTTTTTTTTCTTCGTTTTTGTTTTTCAAGAAAATTGTATTGAAAGATACAGAGGCGATCAGTGACACTTTTTTTCAAGGTAACAGAGGCCGATGTTGTGGGAGAGCTTTTTTTTTCCTGAATTCTCTCTTTTTTTTTCAGAAAATTGTGTTGGAAGATACAGAGGCGATCTGTCACAATTTTTGAAATTTAACCAAATTACCCGGAAAGTTAAATTTCACAAAAAGGGCAGAAAAAAAAACAGGTGAATCTAGGTTCACAAAATTGTGCGACCCCCCCCCCCCCCCCCCCCCCTGCCCCCGTCTCGAAAGTGGAAATTCTGGAAAAGGAGAGCTCTCCGAGATCGACGACCCCGACACGCATGATATGATAGATGGCACAAAATGCCCTCAGACGAATTTTGAATATGATGGATATTATTCATCGCCGGCGGGGAAATGTGGAAACGCCGAGCGATGCGTGTACTACCTAAACGCTTCGTCGAGATTTTTCCACAGCCACCGTTTGCTTTGTTTGTTTGTTTGTTCGTTTTGACGGTGGTGTGTTTGTTTGCGTGTGTTTGTTTGTTCGTTTTGTCGATGGTGTTTGTTTGTTCGTTTTGTCGATGGTGTTTGTTTGTTCGTTCGTTTGTTTGTTTTGTCGGTGGTAAGTTTGTTTGCTTGTTTTTTTCGTTCGTTCATTTCTTTGTTTGCTTGTTTTTTTCGTTCGTTCATTTCTTTGTTTGCTTGTTTTTTTCGATTGACTTTTTTTTCGTTCGTTTGTTTGTTGGTTTTGTCGCTGGTAAGATTGTTTGCTTGTTTTTTCGTTCGTTTGTTTGTTAGTTTGTTTGTTTTTCGTTTGATTGTTTTTTCGATCGTTTGTTTGTTTGTTTTGTCGGTGGTAAGTTTGTTTGTTTGGTCGTTTGTATGTTCGTTAGTTCTGTTTGCTCGTTGGTTCGTTTGTTTTTTCATCCTCGGGTGGATTGGCAAAAAACATCGGTTCCAAAATCCGTCCCAGGGTGTGTATTGTACCAGCACGCTAATACGTGGGACCATAGTTAATAGGACCTATTATTGCTAGTAAAAATGGTTAAATATAGAGGTTTTCATGTATACCATAGATCCTATTAACTATGGCCCCCCGAACTACTACGCTAGCGCGCTACGATGGAGGTATACCGCACATTTTGAGACATTCGTTTCTACATTTATTTTGAGAAAAACGTTTCTCACTGTCGGGGGGGGGGGGCTCCTATCCTTAACCCCTTTAGAACCGCAGTCCCGTTTTGGGGACAATCCACTCAAATTTCAAGTACTTTGTCCCCAAATCGGGACTTCGGTTCTAAAGGGGTTAACACCAAAAAATACGTTTATCTCGTTTATTTTTCAGTCTTTAGTGTCAAGTACCTATTAATATGCCATGCCTTTTTTTCGGGTTCAAGACAGGTACCTATTTTTAGATGCCATGCGTTTTTTTGAGCTTCAGACCAATTATTATGGGAAATTATTCCCGGGCTCCCAGAACTTAGTTTTTAAGCCGATTATACGCGTTTCTTACTCGGCTGGACGGTAAAAAGCACCGGCAGTCTCTTCGGAATGCCCCCCAGAGTTGTCCGAGAGGTTTCTGCCACAGTTCTCCGTTTCTCCAGAGTCTTCCTGGTTTGACTTTTTTGGAGCAGCCAATCAGTTTTCTCTGGAGGGTCCAAAATAAATTGGTTCGTAAGAACTGGCCCGAAATAATGGGCCTTTCGTTTTCTTTGGTGAGAAATCATGATATCTACAGAACCGGTAACTTGCACGAAAGGTCAAGCTACGCCTCTGGAGAAACGGAAACCTGCTTAAGAAGGCTCTCGGAAACCTAAGGAGAGCGCCCTGAGAAGTCTACCGGTGTTTTTGAAAGTCCCACCGAGTGAACGGCGGAGGTTTTCGGGCAAAAGCCCCCGGTTCTTAGAGCCCTTCAATATTTTCCGATAATAATTGGTCTACTGTAAGAGTACAGTTTCTTTCCAAGTCCGTTTTTGGCCTGCTGCAGGTAGGCATGGAGCTCTCCTTCATTGTGGACTCTCCGGGAATATTAGGTGCATCCCCGCGGCAGCATGCATGCACTGCTACGATGGTATATGTGGAGTTCCGGCCCCGGCCCGCTCAATATAGAAAGTAACTATTACGGGGGACCATAGTTAATAGAACTTATGGCATACATAAAAACCTACACATTCAACCATTTTTGCTAACAATATTTGGCCCTATTTACTATGGCCCCCCGTAACAACAAAAAACCCAGGTGTGAAGCTCTCAGTCTGTCTACAGTAGTCAGTGCCTAAGCTTTGAGAAAGTTTACCCCTTGCTGCTGTGGCTGGCCTGGGCGCAAGGCGCCGTTCGCTGTGCACTATTTCGCCAAGTGATGCGTATTCTTGGGGGCTGAAATACTACTGTACGAGCGTAACGTAAGAAACAGCGCTTTCGCGCGCGCCCAGAAGAGGAAAGCCAGCCTGAGCCCGATTTCAGGTTTCTTGAGAGAGATCATGCGCACGGTTGTCGAGAGAGGCCCTGAACGCAGCACCAACATTGCAGATGAAGAAGATTGTTTCGTTGGGACGGAGGGGCGAGGGGGGGGGGCGGGGGGGGGGGGGGGAGGGGTGTACTTATGTCATGTATAGCCGTAGTCGTACGACCATAGAGCCTCGCATTCCTGCGATATAGGCACGGAGAACGTCGGGTTTTCACCGACCGGGCAGTCATTTGCCTGCACCAAGCGCGAAACGCCGTGAGTTGGGGGTTGGGCGAGTCGGATGAAGGGTGAGCTGCATCCCAAGAAGAGCCGGGGGGGTGTTGAGCCATGCCTTCTAGAATTGAGCGCGTCGTGCCCCCTGTTCATATCAGTTCCGGTAGGCACCCCCGGTCAAATTACTGAGTCTATGCATGATATCGAGTATCCCCCCCCCCCCCGCGCGCGCGCGCTCCCCCAAAGGACCTCTTGTCCTGTTCGGCCGAGTCCGACCTTTGTGGTGCCTGTCGTATCCAGTACGACGACATGGGCACTGCATTGCCTTCTCTGCTTCCTGCATAACAAATTCATCAACAGTATCTCTGTGGCGTAGTTTTTTTGTGACCACAGAGCTTGTATCTCTCTAACAATAGGATTGAAGGATCGGCACGGACACTGGTTGTGCTGGATGTCGACGGGTAGAACGAACGGTTTAATGCGCAGAACGCATATACACACAGCTTTCGTCCGGCCGAGCGTCTTTCCGGACAGTTTTCTCTTCGATTTTCCGTCGGCGCGATTTCCCAAAAGCACTCAAATATTTTTCGAGGCGGATGTCTCATGTACGATTGTTTTAGACCCCGGGATCTGTCACCTGGTCCACACTGGGACTAGCACGATGGCGTCGCACTAGCCAATCCCTACCCGACAAAAACGCCATGCAATATATATATAGAACTACGCAGCGGTGCTACGACCGCCCCCGCCGACCTCGAGCCCCCCCCAAAAGGCTGTTATTACTGGGGACCATAGTAAATAGGACCTAATATGGTTAGTAAAAATAGGTAAATGTATGGGTTTTTATGTTAACCATAGGTCCTGTTAACTATGGCCCCCCGTAGTAGTCACCTGGTACGTGCTACTCGTACACTGGTGGGAGATATTTGTGCTACTGTTGTTGTGCTCGCCGTTTGGCAAGATTTTTTGTATCCAAGTTTTTCGGCTCCCCCAAAAAGTGAGACTAGCGTTTCCGTTGGATCGATCGTTTCCTATTCGTCGGCCTATACTGCTGTACTGCACTGTACTGCACTGTACTGTCCTTTGCGAAGGTTTATGCACTTCTGATGGATCGACGTCTATTGGAGAGTGCTACCGCGCCCTCCATAACTCATCGGTTATCATGGGCTATGGGGAACTCTTGAGGTGAGAGCTGGCTGGGAAGCTCCTAAATATTTGGGGGCAGGGTTATCTCCGCCAGTGCCCCCCCCCCCCCCTCCCCGCCCCACGTAGTGTTCAAGGTAAGGCACCCAAGAGGCAGTGACATAGTACTCCCATTGCTGTCTCTGGAAATGCCTACACCGGAAAATAAATACACTCATTGAAGCTGTCATCCATATGCAAGTCCGCCTCGCAAGCGGTTCTTGGTAGGATGCAGCTCACCCTTCGTGCGACTCGCCGGACACCTCACGTTTCGCTTTGTGCTTGGTGCAAGTAATGTCTGCCTGGTCGGTGAAAACCCGACATGCTCCGTCCCGGCATTGTAGGGATGCGAGGGTCTATGGTCATACGACTACGACCATGCATGAGATCGAGTACATCTCTCATATCGAGTACACCCCCCCCCCCCTTCCGCCCTTCATGGGGCAAGCAATGCCTGCCTGGTCAGTGAAACTCCGACGTGCTCCGTCCCGGCATTGTATGGATTCGAGGGTTTATGATCATACCGCCACGGCCATGCACGATATGAGTATGCACCTCCCTCCTTCTGTTTCCACACCACCACCTCCCGCCTTCCCCGCTCCTCGTCCCCCCTCCCCCCCCCCCCCCCCTCCCCTCCTGCTCCCCCCTCTCCTCCTGCCCACCCCCACCCCTACCCCTCCTGCGCCCCCTCCTGCCTGATATCCCATACCCGGTACTCCTCAGAATGGGCGGTAGGTTTTCCCGGGGCCTTAAGACAGATGGTACGAATGGGGTGCGCCAACGTTTTCCCTCTGAGGCAGGCTACTTACTCGTGGGCCTGTTCACATGCAGTAACCCAATCATCGACTTTGAACGAAAAACTGAAAAGGCAACTCGCTGGCGTAGGTATATATATATATACACATCTATATATAATATATATATATATTGTATACCTGGTATGATATACTCGTATATATATGTATATATACGTGGTCATTTTAGGACCGCAGTGCCGCTTGGGAGACGGAATGCATGCAACTTGAGTGATTTGCCCCCGAAAAAGGACTACGCTCGTAAAAGGATGAACGAATGACGTGTAGAACACACCAAGTGGTTGGCCGGTGTTCGCTGCTCCCCCCAGGAGCCCCCCCCCCGCGAGATTTGTGTTGGAATGGGGTTGTTGACGTCCCTTGTGTGCACCCTGCCCCGTCGCGTGTGTGTTTTTGCCCGCATGTCTTAATGCCAGGAATCCCCTACGCGAGATAGGGAGGGAATGCGAGTGGTTCACCATGATGAGGCACCCCATTGACCAGATCGTCAGCGCCTTTTACTACTGCCCGGAACACGATGTCCAGCGACGACCGCTGAAGGTATGTGTCTGTCGTCCGTGAACCTCAAAGTCATACCGCTAGCTAGCTCCTCCTGTTTGTCGAGCCACCGACCAACCTCACACCGTTAGTCAACCTCTGCGTAGCGTCAAAACAACGTTCTTCTATCGTTTGGACCCATTCGAGGAACCGAGAAAACGACTAAACCATCCAACACGTTCTCTGTTGTCAACCTCCTGGGCGTCACCATTATCACCGACAACCCCCGTCCTTTCCTACTTCGCTGTGATGCCAGAGCATCGACGGTTTCGGCGCTACGCTCGAGCAGGAACAAAAAAAAAACGTTTCAATACGGCCTATTGTTTTTATCAGCCGCGCTGCTCTCTACTTTGAGCGCCACTGGACGCCGCTCGATCTCGAGACCGGCAGCCTGGTATGGAGCATCAGACGCCTCCGTCGGTGTTTGTGGGGCAGCTCCTTTCGCATTTTAACGAGCCCAGCAGTTAGGGCAGGATCGTGTTGCGGCCGTCGTGTCCAGCCCCTTGCATCGTATCTCCGACACCCACACGTATCACCCCTCATCAATCACATACCGTACGTAGCTGATGCTGCGATCGTCACCCTTAGTCACCACGTTTCTCCTCTGAACTGCTAAGTGCTCAACCTCGCCTCATATAGAGTTGATCAACCTCCTCATTTGGGCCGGTAATGCAACCTCCTCGTTTGTACCGTTAACGGATCCTCTCCTTATTTTTGCCGCTAATGCAACCTCCTCATCGTGCCGTTGATGCCACCTCTTCGTTTACCGTTACTCAAGCCTCCCCATTATACCGCTAGTCAACCTCATCATTCTACCGCTTATCAACATCCTCATCTGTGCCGTTAGTGCAACCTGCTCATTGTGCCCCGTTAACCTCTTTCAAGACTGCAGGTCCGTTTTGAGGGCGACCCACTCAAATTCTTGAGTAGTTTGCCCACAGAACGGAACTGCGGTCGTGAAAGGGTAGATCGACCTCCTCGTCATACAGCTACCCAGACCTCATCATTATACCGCCAATCAACCTCATCATTCTACCGTATATCAACCTCCTCACTGTAACGTTAATCAACCTCCCCGTTATACCGTCAACCAATGTCGCCCCGTTATACCGTCAATCAATGTCGCCCCGTTATACCGTCAATCGATGTCGCCCCGTTATACCGTCAATCAATGTCGTCCCGTTATACCGTCAACCAATGTCGCCCCGTTATACCGTCAATCAATGTCGCCCCGTTATACCGTCAATCAATGTCGCCCCGTTATACCGTCAACCAATGTCGCCCCGTTATACCGTCAACCAATGTCGCCCCGTTATACCATCAACCAATGTCGCCCCGTTATACCGTCAATCAATGTCGCCCCGTCACCAGTGGTGTGGGAACGCGACGGGGCAGCCTGGTTCGCTCAGGAGTCGACTGCTGGAGTTCGCCAGGCTGAAATGGATCAACATGACCTATCGGCAAATGCTGCACTCGATATTCTGCCAGCCCACGTTCAAGTTGTGCCCTCCCCACCTCGCGGTATGTTTCTTTGGATGGCTCACCATACGACAGGCAAAAATAGGCAGCCGGTACTTGTGCGAGCGTCTCGGCCTTGATGTGCTAGTTTTAGGGTAGGGAGCGGTCCGTCAAGAGGTCAAATCGCGGTCTCCTAAATGTAGTAGTTTTGGTGCGGAGAGCGGTCAGGCAAGGGGTCAAACGACGGTCTCCTGCGGGCCTTATTGTGCTAATTTTAGTGTGGGGTGCGGTCGGTCAAGGGGTCAAGCGCGGTCTTCTACCTGTTTTTGGCCTTTAAGATGCTGGTTTTAGTGTGGGGTGCGGTCGGTCAAGGGGTCAAGCGCGGTCTTCTACCTGTTTTGGCCTTTAAGATGCTGGTTTTAGTGTGGGGGGAGGTCGGTCAAGGGGTCAAATCGCGGTCTCCTAAATATATCAGCTTTCGTGCAGGGGGTGGTCAGGCAAGGGGTCAAACCGCTGTCTCCTAAATATACCAGCCTTCGTGCACAGAGCGGTCAGGCAAGGGGTCAAACCGCTGTCTCCTAACGATGCCAGTTTTAGTGAAAGAGGCTAGTTTTTGTGCAGGGGACGGTCAGTAGGGGGGTCAAATCGCGGTATTCTACGTATTTTGTCGTCGATATTCTATTTCTAGGGTAGGCACAATTCGATGCGAGTCGACGAGGGAAGAAAAGGCTGAAATCTTCTCGCGATAAAAAGAAAGGCACGTACCGTAGCGGGAAGGGAGTGGGAAGAGCCTGCTATGCGACCCCGGATCTGAGTTACGAGTTGGAAGAAGAGAGAGAAGAAAATGTGCGAAGATTATAAAGGGGATGATCAACAAAAAAAAAAAAAAAGTGTACAAGGGGTCAAGTCGCGGGATGTTGCCTGTTTTCGCCGTCCTGTGCGGCTTTTTTGTGTAGGGGGCCGTCAGTCGAGGGGTCAAACCGCGGCCTTAATATTATAGTTTTAGTGCAGAGGCGGCCATTCAAGCGGTCCAGCCGCGGTCTCCTCAATTTAATTAGTATGTTGGTTCTAGTGTAGGGGTCGGTCAGTCAGATGGTCAAATCGCGGTCTCCTAAACATGGCAATTTTTGGCGCAGAGAGCGGTCAGGCAAGGGGTCAAACCGCGGGTGGTGTACTTTTTTGGCCGTCAATGTGCCAGTCTTAGTGTAGGGGGCGGTCAGTCGAGGAGTCAAACCTTCCGTAAAGCGTACCTGGTACTATTGATAGTTTAGTGTGCGACGGAGGCCGTCAGTCAAGCGGTCAATCCCCGGTCCACTCGTTTGACTTTGATGTTGTGGTCATGGTGTGGAGGGGCCGTCAGTCAAGCGGCAATCCGCGGTCCACTCGTTTGACTTTGATGTTGTGGTCATGGTGTGGAGTGGCCGTCAGCCAAGGGGTCAAACCGTGATCGGTCTCCTAGCATCTTTCTACGTAGCGTGTTTTTTTCTTTAGGCGAAGATTTTCAGGAGGGTGCAACAAGTCTGCCTCAGCCTGCGTACTGAAAATTTGATGGAGAGCTATCAATGGCACTGTTTCGGGACAAGAGCTACAGTAGTAGTCCCTCTTTAGTGACGGTTGCCGGCTGCCCGCTGTAATAATGCCGGCGGAATCGCTTTTGCACATATGAGATCAAGTTTTCCGCTGTGGCAGTGTGCTATTAATAGTGCCGATTGCCAGTATTGTTAGCTGGGGAATATCATACCGGCATTATGTGATAGAGGGACCGGCATTACTGTACTGTAGCAAACGGAACCAAATATGGTGTGTAAGCAGAGGCCCATAGAGAGATTTTCCTGTTTTTTTGGTCCATAGTGGGTTCTGATTATAACATTAGCCCACCCGTAACTGTGCCATGCACAGTCCTTCCGTTGATACGGTCACGTTGAGAGCAGATCGCCTATATATATTACAGGGGACTATAGTAAATAGGACCAAATATTGCTAGTAAAAATAGCGGAATGTATAGTTTTTTTTTTGTGTACGGTAGGTCCTATTTAATATCGGACCTCGTAATGGTACGTCGGTTCGACTAAAGTTTTACTTCCCCCTCCCCACCCACCCACCCACCCACGTTTTTGTTTGCTCGGTTTTATAGAGAGATCGATATTCCCGACCGTACCACATCAACACCACGGAAAGCCGGGAGACTCTGTCCAAGATCGAGGTGCGTCTCTTTGGGAACGTTACTCGAAGCTCCCGCAACTACCTGTGGTAGCCCGGGGACACCCCGGGTACATCCCCGCGTTTTATCCGGGGTACATATATCCCCGGGTTTTCTAACGCGGGGATATATGTACCCCGTATGTCCGCGGACTACAGCATGTCGCCGTTTTTATTCCTGTGGCCGAATGCGATCGCCCACTTGTGGTAGCTTCGACTGAGCGTTACGGGATAGGCCCAAGAAGCGCCACTGAAAGCACATGTTATGTGCTGGTACGAAAGGAGGCCGTCCCGTGTATTCTCCTCTTGCATGCATGTTTTTTTTCTACGAAAATATTGCACGGGCTATGGTCTTGATTATTGCAGCCGAAATCTGTAGCTTGAATGGACTACTTTCGCGATTGGCCCAAAAAACGCCGTTCTTTGTCGCGCACTTGAAAGCCTCGCCGCCGCTGCTGCTGCCGCTGATCCTCACATTGACTCGTCGCCGTAAGCCCCGTGCGTTGGGTGACAAGACAGGCCTTAACAACTCTGGAGTAGAAGAATACCCCACGAAGAAAGATGAAAGAAAACAAAACAATACAACACAACGTACAACTGACCGGGGGAGCTATCTATGGATTAAGTTGACACACGGCACGAAATCTGAACGTGGAAGTGTGGCGAGCTTAGGCTTTATTTTTACCAATCCGCCGGAGGATAAACAAAAAAAAAAGAACTGAGAGCACGTCGTACACCTCTCTGACATGGAAATAAAACTGAATGTTGAGTGTTGAGCAGCGGCACATCGACAGTCCCCGGCGGGGCACATATTCCCATCTACGATTGCGTAGCGTTTGTGTCGGGCTTTTGAGGGCGATGCGACCTCGATGGACCACCGCCCCGTTAAACGGAGACGTCCAGCAATAGCTGTACAATCCCTGCGGACGTTCCGTCGGGCGAGGAAAGCTACGTAAGCCGGTCGGCTACTTCTGCTGAAGAAGTGAAAACTGGATGTTACTGCTGTGTATCTGGTAGACTGCTGTCGTGGGCCCCAGGCCGTGCTTTGCCCAGGCTGTTTTTTTGCTGCCTTCCTGTGCTATTTTCGGGGGGGCTAATGTTGTAAACAGGAACCACGGTGGACCCAAAAACCACGTTTCACCCCATGTTTACACACCATATTTGGTTCTGGTTACTACAGTACCGTATGTCCACTACTATGTTCAGTACTACATTACGTATATCCCCCCGTAAGAGCAGAGAAGAGAAGAGAAGATTCCTTCAGTTTAGCCGGTATTTTCGTCACGTTAGGGATCCTCTGGGATGAAGAACATCCCATGGATTTTATCCCGGGGGATCCCACGGGACCAGTATGATCCCAAGGTAGGATACCTTGGAACTATGGGATGGATCTCATCCCGTGGATATCCTGTGAAATCTCACGCAAAATATGTGATCTCGTTTAGGATCGTCTGGGATGAATCTTAGCCTATGGATATACCCCATGGAATCCCATGGGAAAAATATGACCTCATGTGGGATCCCATGGGACTATGGGATGAATGCCATCCCATGGACGTCCTGTGGAAGCCCCTGGGACTATGGGATGAATCTTCATCCCATGGATATCCCGTGGAATCCCACGGGACAGATGTGATCCCATGTGGGACCCCTTTGGAAGTCCCATCGCAAGTACCAGAAAATGTGACTGACCTTCGGCCAAGAGAGAAAGCACGCATGGGACAGGTCACAGATCCCTCCTTCATCATCTAGATATCCCAGGGCAGGTATGTTCATGGCCATCTCTATGGTCTGTACCGGTATGAGTTAACTCATGTTGCCAGATAAGGGACGTGTAATCTGCATGGCCTAGGTAGAACCCGTGCCCTAAGGCTGTTTGATCCCGATGCGGTTCGATTTCGAGCTTCAGATTTGTATTTTTCGATCCCAACAATGAAAGCATCCGCTTATGCAGTCCGAATAGCAAAATCTGACCGGATTTCATTCGATTTGAGAATCCGATGGCCTAAGTCATCAGATTTTGACCCAAAATCCTACGACCTGGGCCATCAGATTTTCGAATCGAAAAATGGCGTTGTCTCTGAATTGAAAATGCTATCCACGACAGGAAGCAGCCGCAGAAATATCGATGATTTGGATGGTGACACTGCTGGATAGCGACGTTGCGCCGGGGCCGCCGCGCAGTCGGCGGGCGGCACGTCTCTCCGTGGCCATGCTACAGCAGTCGACTGGCGCGGGCTCGGGCCGATGCCAAGAGAATCGCACTCGGCGCGCACTTCTCCGTGGATACGTACTCGTAGACTACAGCAGGGGCAGCTGGTGCAGCAGCAGCAAGCAGCAGCAGCAGCAGCAGTCAGTCGCATTGTGTCACAATACTAAATACCAAGACAGGTTGACTCAAGCGCACTCGGCACGTCTCTTCGCCGCCAGACCAGAGGCAGTCAGCGTGGACTCGGACGCTTGGATCCTACGCGCAGTGCAGCGCCTCAGCGCGTCTCTTTGCGGCGCCGGACCACAACAAACGGCAGTTGGTCTCGGAGTTTGCTCGAATCTCTACACGCACAATTATTATTATTTTATTTTTTTTCGCGTAGGAAAACTGTTTCGAATTGCGAAGTTCACATCTGAAAACGCGATTTGGGTCAAAATCTGAAGCTCAAAAATCGAACCGCATAAGAAACAGACTGTGTTGGGATCTGTGGTATACGTACAGATCCCGCACAGCATAACTCCGATTGATGACATAACGGCAGATTAGGATCCTAGCGGTCTACAGCAGATGGCGATCTAGACAGCGATCTTTCAGCCCAACGTGTGAAGGAGTGCCTGCCGAAACAACCAACATAGAGTATTACGGGGGGGCCATAGTTAATAGGACCTACGGTACGCACAAAAACCTCTACATTTATCAATTTTTACCAACAACATTTGGTCCTATTTACTGTGGTCCCCCTTAATAGTAGCGATCTCTCTACAGTGCTGGTTGGGTGCCGCAGGCTGCCCGCTATAGTGCCGGTGAAATCCCCCGTGTGCCAGTGTGCGGAGTATATAATGCCGGTTGCCGCTATAAATAGTGCCGGTGTTGTTGGCTGGCGCATGCATACCGGCACTATAGGCACTATCGAAGGACCACTTTCTGTGTCTTGTTTCGCCTCCCACCTTCGCCTCTCAAATATCTGTGCGCCAGGAAATCATGCTCACCTACACGGCGGTAGGCCTGATGTCGGAATGGGAGCTGTCCATGGAGCTATTCGACGCAACGATTAAGAGCCCCGTCCGGGAGTGGAATCGCCACGAGACGCACAACCCCGGGGCGGAATCCCTGGAGAGAGAGGCGCTGCTGAAGTGGGCCCACGTCGACCCAGAACTGCGGAGCATCCTGGCGGCAGATTTGCTCCTGTACAGTTTCGGCGTGCTCATCTTCAAGCATCAGACTAGCACCATTCTTGGCACGGTATGGGATCAATACTAGTTTTAGGCCGGTGCTATATATACCGCTACGGGGTAACATATAGATAGCAGTGGTAATCAGAACCAGATCGTGATGTGTAACCATTGGGGGGACACTTATGTGGGTCCCATCGTGCGTTCTGATTTTTACTACAGTCCCCCGCGAATGACTTGGGTCGGTACTTGAAAGACGTTTCGTGCCCGCATTTTTTTTATTGGTCAGCTTCTTAGGTGGGATTTTTTTATTGGTGGAAAACTGCGGCCACGAAATGCCTTTTCTGTCTTCCTCTCTACAGGAGTAGTAGTAGCAGTAGCAGTAATGGTAAGCACTCTTTTTTTTTTTGCTATTTTGCGGGTCCCGGGAACACGGAAATTAACGGTGTACTGAAGTATCAAATAGAGAGGACCTTGCATTTCTTCCTACCGGTGTTTGCCTTACTCGTAGACACCAGGGTGTTGATTTACAAGCAACCGGTACTTGGAATATGATGAGGGGCGTTGGTGTAAAAGGGACCGTCAATCCCGAAGGCGTTATTACGGAGGGACATGTTGTATATATAGCAAAACATAGCCAAGCATGGCGTGTACACTTAGAGAGATACATGGGTTCTGGGCCGATCGTGGGTTATGATCACCACGGCACAGGGTTCCTCAAACCTTTTAGGAGCGCAGTCCCGTTTTGGGGACAAACCACCCAAATTTCAAGTGTTTTGTCCCCAGAACGGGACTGCAGTCCCATTAACCCTTTTAGGACTGCAGTCCCGTGCTGAGGAGGGGGGGGAAAGCACATTAAATTTCAAGTGGTTGTCCCCAAACGGAACTGCGTTCCTAAAAGGATTCGAAGAGGTTACGTACGTACTTAGAGCACGAGCACTAAGAACGCCAGGCTGAGGCTTGAGAGGAAAATAGGAAATTCCGGGAGCAGTTGTTATGGTGAAGTTGCTGTAGGGTAGAAGTCAGCCTTTTCCGGGTAAGTATCAGGAAGTCCAGCCTGAGCCAGCAGTGTCCTGCTTCTTAGTGCAGTGTGCTTCCTATTGCAGCGAGCGTCCTGTAGTGTAGAGTATCTCATGTTTACTATCAAAAGTGTTTCCTTTTATAGAATGATAATTTTCAGCACCTTCGCAGGCGTGTTGGACAAGGAAGACGGGCGAAGCAGGCCGGCTCTTCTTGCAGTCCTGTTTCGGAGGAGGTACCCAACGCTGTTGGCTATTCAATTGGGCTTGGATGTCAAACGTCTGAATTACCCCCTTTTTATGAAAGATGCCCCAGTCCACCATTTCAGTTTTGCTTTTTTTTCACGGTTCGCCCAAGGTACACGAAGAAAAGGTGACACCCAACTTTTGCTTTTCGAGTCCCAGGCAGAGGGGGGAGGGGTGGGGTGTACTCGATAGGAGACATGTACTGGATCTCATGCATGGCCGTAGTCGTATGGCCATAGACCCTCGCATCCCTACAATGCCGGGACGGAGCATGTCGGGTTTTCACCGACCAGGCAGACATTGCTTGCACCAAGCGCGAAGCGCCGTGAGGTGTCTGGCGAGTCGCATGAGGGGTGAGCTGCATCCTACTATTACGGGGGACCATAGTTTATAGGACCTATGGTGTACATAAGAACCTACATCCTTTTTTCCCAACAATATTTGGTCCTATTGACTATGGTCCCCCGTAATAAGAACCGCTTTTGTGGCGGACTTGCATAAGGACGACAGCTTCAATGAGTTGATTCAATTTCCGGTGCAGGCATTTCCAGAGACAGCAATGGGAGTACTACTACTATGTAACTGCCTCTTGGGTGCCTTACCTTGAACACTACGTGATACCATCATTCCCAGGGGGGAGGGGGGAGTACTCATTTGTAGCTTGCCTTAGTCTTTTGACCACTGAGTACGCATCCCTTTCGAGACGGAGCACCGTTCCTACTCCTAATAGAGACCCCACCAACAGTTGGGGCGCTCAGTACGTTGATTCCACCTTGTTTCTTGGCGTTAGCCTTTCCATGGGGGGGGGGGAGGTACTCATTATCATGCACGGCCGTAGTCGTATGACCATGGACCCTCGTATCCCTACAATGCTGGGAGGCGGGGGTGCACTCAGTATCATGCATGGCCGTAGTCCTATGACCATAGACCCTCGCATCCCTACAATGCCGGGGCGGAGCACGTTGGGTTTTCACCGACCAGGCAGATCTTGCTCGCACCAAGCGCGAAGCGCAGAGAGTTGTTGGGCGAGTCGCCTGAAGGGTGAGTTGCATCCTATATAGAACCGCTTTTGAGGCGGACGTGCATATGGATGGCAACTGAACAATAACCGAAAAAGATAATCTGACAATGAATAACCCCAACCCGCTACTACTTCGTTTTCAGTTCCGATTTCGTTGCGAGTGGCCCTCCGCTTTCTCTTTCTTTTTTTTCGTGCACCCCTGGTTCGCCCTACATACGTTCTTTTTATTTTAGGAGGTACAAGAGGACAGACTACTACAGTAGACTACGGTGTGTTCTTTCTACCCGTCGACATTCAACGCGACCAGTGTCCGTGCCGATCCTTCAGTCCGAGAGAGAACTAATACTAATAATAATGTAGTACCTGGTGTCAAGAAACGTCGATTTGGTGTCCTAGCTCAATGTTTAGATTTTTCCGACCTTATTCCAACTTGTATAAGATTTCGAGTTGGTCCCTCTGTTGAGCCGTGTAATTTTCTTATTGTTCGTGCCAATCTGAGCCTACTTTCTACACCAAAAAGCATATCTTAAGGGGACGCTAGCTCCCAAGCATCCCCGGGTTTCCGGTAACTCTAATCTCTAGATGTTTTATCGGAACAAAAAAAACAGCGCTGCGTTTATAATTTGGGCTGGTTCGTGCTAACCGGAGAGCGACAGACTTGTGAGAAGTTCATCTCAGCAGCTTGTGCTCATCTCGAGATTAATCCCCCGCAGGTTTCCTCAACAGAGGCCTACACTTCGACTAAGAGGTGCTCCAGTGAACGAAATTGGTCGAATTTCTGGGATGCACGACATGAGAAAAAACACAACCCCCAACCAACTGAGCGTTTGCACTGCACTTACTTGCGGACAACTACAGCTCCTCACAGATAACTACAGCCCGCGACATAGAGGGGTGCTCATGATGGGGGGTCTGTGAGGGCGCCGTGGGCGCCAGGCGAGAACACAAAAAACTCGAAACGCCTATGACAAGGGACCATAGTAAATAGGACCAAATATTGTTAGTAAAAATGGTTAAATATGTAGGTTTTTATGTATACCATAGGTCCTATCAACACTGTATGGTCCCCCGTAATATATGTTTCATTTCACGAAAGATAGCATAGCACAATACTACGCCACCGACGCAGTAACAACCTTCACCATCCTGGTAGAAGATTGCTGTTCTCCAGGCGGATGATTAATTTCTGGGATAGTCGCGGTCGAAGATGCTGCTGGGCGCAATAATGTGTTCCCATGATGGGTAGGAAGTTATTGGCCTAAAAAAAGTGCAAAAACCTCGGTCTTATGACAGAAACCTCAGGATTCTTGTACATTTGCATCGACCATTCTACAACCACAAAATACGGATCTTGGTTGCAAACCCCTCACTCGTACTCCAAGGAAAGGGGTATGTGTATGTTGCCGAAACGCCTACGCGTTGGTGTATGACGCATTCTTGAGCGTGCCAGCGTCCCCTTAAGCGCGGGCGCCCACTCTACCGAGACTCGTACTATTAATATGAGTAATTATCAGTAATTTGAAATGATTCAGATAATTTAAAATTTGTTATTGGCGCTTGTCCTGTCTGTCAACCAACAACAATATGGAGCGTGGACAAAGAAAATTTCCTGTTTATGTTTCGCTTTATATCCCGATGCTTGTTTGCTTTGTGCGTTCGTAAGGAGGTGGTTGATTCTTTCTTGAAGTTTATGCGCGGGCTGCATGGATTATACTATTTTCCCGTTTTTTTTTTATTTGTGCATTCGTAAGGAGTTGTTTGTGTCTGTTCGGTAGCTCGTTTGTTTGCGTTGGTCGCCCTAATGCTCCTAACGTGCTTGGAGTTTGTTTTCGTGAGCAGACTTGTCTGTCCAAGTACACACACTTGTGGGATAAGCACGCCGAACCGTTCCTTGGTCGTGCAATAACAATGATTAATTCTCAGTTTGTAAAACTGAGTTTCTCTTTTGGCAATTAATTGCAAATCTGTCTGTCTCTTCGCAGTCACAAGGAACTCCAGTCTTCGCAAAATCTGGCTCCCGAAGTTGATGCGCATACCGCGCGAATCGATAGCGGACACACATACAAACAGCCTGGACGTACTTTCGAATTTAACGGAGCCCTACGCCTTGAGCTAAGCGACCCAGCCTCACCGGGACAGTCGCTTCGAGACGATCGCTTGTGCCAGAATCGGTTTGAGCGGCGAAATCATTCGCAAATTAGCTACAGATCGATCGTAACAAAAGTGGAATCACCTTATAGAAGCATGGCTCGCTCCGCGCGGTTGGCTAACGGCGTTCATGAGGTCGTTGCCCACCGCTCGCAAACGGCCGTGCAAGTTCGCTTCTGGCTGCAAGGTCTTGACCCCATGGGGTTTGCAATATAATATGTGGCGTTTTTCGGCAGGGTCACTCCCTTCTCTACAATATATCGGAGTAATTATCGAAAAAAACAACGGCAACAGCAGCAAGCAGTAAACCACCAACTACCTTACATACCGAGATTTTACCATATATATATATATATATAGTATACCTGGTATCCGCCAAACCTTATCGATCATTATGATACCATACCAGGTCCAACATACCATATATCATACCGTGCCACACCGCAGACCATGCCGCACTGTACCGTACCACGTACCATACCATACCCATACTTACTGTACCAACACTACCCGAGGGGTTCAAACTTCAATAATACCTTGCGGGCGTTTACCCCCTTCGGTGTGCCTTAGCCTGGCAGTCAGAACGGTGGTACTACAGCAGGGCCGGCCCTCGACCCAATTCAAGGCGGGTGTTTACAGCCTTCGATGTGCCTTAGCCTGTCAGAAGGAACAGTAAGTCGTACAGCAAGGCTGGCCCTCGTGTGCAGAAGCTTTCCTCGTCTAATCGACTCGTACGAGTATCGAATTGTTGTATGCGTAATCAATTGTGTTCGTTTTACGCGGTGAACAAAAATAGGGCTACCTGATACAAGACACCGCCAGGTATACGGTGTGTTTCTGCGTGTTCTTCACACTAAACTACTATTTCCACCCGTGAACACCCAGGACATCCAGTGCCCATGCGAAGTTGTAGTTGTACAAACGGTTTCTGTGTTGTGACGCGCATCGCTCAATTAATTGCTGAATCTTGCACTGCAAAAAACGATTACTACCTTGATGAAATCAATCCCAATCCTGTGGTACTGGTGCAGGTGCTCGTGCCGCTGTGGTGCCTTGCGGCTATTAACACTAGATATGAAACCGATGTGTTGTTCCTGTGTCCCCGGGGTCGTCCCTGGTGTGTTGTGTGGCCGGAGTCTCTGCCGGCTGGCAGCACCTGTCGCCTGTTCCGGTCCAGCTGGCGGGACATCTATCTGTCGTGAGTACTATATAACGAGTCTGAGAACGACAACAACACATCCATACCAATACAACAACCGCTAACTTAAAACGCAGTAGTAGCTTAACGCCATTAGGAGCTTGACCACTGCCGTAGATCTGTCACGTTCGTCATTCCCATTGTTCTAGAAATAGTGGGTTGTGGGAGAGTCTGGTGGACCATTACCAACAACACGAGGCAGAAGTGTTATATGATGTGGGATGCCCTTAAAGGCTTTACGGACCAAGATGACTATCCCATATTATTCCCACCCTGTACGACCACGAGTATTACCGATAGCCAGCACGCAGACGCTCAGTCTAAGCCAAACCCCGCTAGCTGGGGTGCCGTCTACGCCGGTGCCGAGTGGTCTCTCTCGTCGCTCCCACCAACTCCGCCTAACAGGGACTTTACAAAAAAATCAGACAAGCAAACTGAGAACAGCGCTCGAATGTATTTCATCGAGGGCAATAACAATTTTGGATTTTGCAGATCTGTCTCTCTGTCTGTCTGTTCGTCTGCATCCCTTGTATTTCCGAATTTATATTTGTTTGTTGCAGATGATGTTCATACGACGCATTCGACATTTATTTGCAGACGTTATATACTGAAACATACCATACCACCAAACACTATTTATTTGGCCATATAATATATCCACCACAGCGTACCACCATACCATACCATCAACATACCATATGATATCACATACCGTGGTTTTTCCGTATAGAGATAGTATATCCACCAAACCGTACCATCATTGTGATACTATACCAACATACCATAAACCATACCGCGCCACACCACACCACACACCATGCCATACCGTACCGTACCATACAATACCCATACTGTACCAACACCACCCGAGGGGCTCAACCTATGATACTTCGCGGGCGTTTACCACCTTAGGTGTGCCTTGGCCTGGCAGTCAGAACAGTAGTAGCACAGCAGGGCCGGGCTTCGACCCAGTTGAACGCGGGCGTTTACCGCTTTCTTTGAGGTCGCTTAGCCTAGCACTCCGAATAGTATTAGCACAGCAGGGCTGGCCCTCGACCCAGTTCAACTTCCAACCCTCGCAATGTAGACATTCGCGCAAGAGGTATGGAGTGGTGCATGCCAACGTTTGTAGTACAGTATCTCTGTGGCGTAGGTTTGTTACCACATAATAACTTGTATCTTTAGAAGATTGAAGGATCGGCACGGGAACTGGTTGTTGTGCTGGATGTCGACGGATAGAAACAACGGTTTAATGTGAAGAACACACACACACACCTCAATATATATATATATATACGTTTGACAGTCCCAGCATGAGCGCTGTCATAGTTCAGCAGTAAGAACACTTTGTGTCTCAGACGGAGACGGCGGAACTGGGGGCCTTATATTCGTTTTTTCGATCCTCTGTACGGGACAGAAATTTTCTGTCCATTCGCTTGCTTGTGAATTGATTTGATTTGTGACTGTCGTGCGTGTTTCACATGGTTTTCATTGCACAACCGACGCCGCAGCCGCAGTATCAAGAAACCCCCTGTTTTATTGCTGTACTGGTACAACCGATTGGTGATCGCGACCCCCTGGTTTCGTTATTCGATCCTCTGTGTGGTACAGGGATCTCCCGTCCATTCGTCTGTCGATTACTTTCCACATGGAAACAACACCGAGTCAAGGGAAGACTCAAAGTGCTGTTGAAATTGAACAGCACCCCCACCGCTTCGTGTTTGACTCTTTGTTGTTGTCTGTGGACGCCCCGCGCAAACAAGGGTGATGCTGATATTAGGAGGGGTGACACCTATTACAGCAGTAGTCAGTAGCACCTATTAATATTAAGTGTCGCTGCTGCATAACACAGGGCTACTCAGTACAATGTAGTAGCTCGTACTACGACAGCAGTACGTGGGCAGTATACCCATCTAGGTGTATGTAGGGATCTGTTCCGTAGGGCAGTTTCATGAGATACCAGCCGGCGTCCCCGGTGGCGTGGTAGGTGGTCCGCTAGCCTCTCAAGATCAATTTCGTGGGTTCAAGTCTCACCGAGCGCATGCTCGTAGGGTTTTTTTCTTGCAAAAAAAAACTGACTGGCGGAAAGCGCGAGAGCGTGAGTTAGCTACATTCGAGGAACATCGACGAGCAGTGGGAACGCTGAACCCTATGCGCGATAAAAAATAAACGCACGTGCCGGGGGGGAGAAGGGTAGGCACCTGTGACCACGGCTTGCCCAGAAGCTCGTTGGGGGTAAAACCCTCTACGAGTTAGGCTGGAAAGTGAAAGTGATGCTTAAAAAACAAAAAACAAATGCCAGTAGGCAACAGGTCGCCCAGTGGTTACGCATGGCTTGATCATGGGCCGCCCTCGGATTGCGCATGGATCGCTCATGGGTAGACCATGTGTGTCCGATGGGTTGCCCATGGGTAGTCTGTGGGCGTTTCGGGTTGCCCTAAGGCAGCCCGTGAGTTTTGAGGGGTTGCTCGTGGGCTCTCCGTGGGTCGCCCATCGGTCGCCCATGGGTAGACCTTGACCATTTTGTGGTGAGACATGAATCTCTCCCGGGTCGCCAATAGATCGCCCTTGGCTATCCCATGGATCGCCCATAGGCAGCCCACCGGTTGCGAATGAATAATGGGTACACTACAGTGGATGATATGTTGTGGTGGCCCATAGGTATCCATGAGGTTTTAGGGGTGGTACATGTGTCGCCCATGACACGTGTATCGTGAGGCTTAAGTGGGGCTTCAGAAAAGGCAAATCATGTACACATACCTGCTTCACCCCCCCCCCGCCCCGTCTCGAAACGTATGCGTGGTCGACGGCCAAATTACTAAGGCAAGAAACACCCCCCCCCCCCCCCCCCCCCCCCTCTCCCGTAGTGTGCATATGGTACGGCGCCCACGAGGCAGTCACATAGTATGACCATTGCTGTCTCCGGAGGTGGCCATAGAACAAATAAATCATTCCGAAGATGTCATCCATGTTCAAGCCTGCCTCACAAGCAGTTCTTAGTAGGATGCAGCTCACCCTCCATGCGACTCACCAAATAAATACCGCACGTCGCTTCGCGCTTGGTGCAAGCAATGTCTGCCTGGTCGGTGGAAACCCGACGGGCTCCATCCCGGCATTATAGGGGTCCGGGGGTCTATGACCACACGACTACGGCCATGCGTGACATGGGTACAACCCCCCCACCGCTCTATGATGCGCCAGGTATCTTGCGACTCCTTCGCTCTTCACGCGTTCAATTTGAGGCACTTTCGCGGGCGCTACATGTACTAGGGCTGTAAATTGGAGCAAAATTAAACTTTTATGTCTAGAGGATTTTCGGCAAAGAAGTCGGATAACCGAGAGCCAGGTACATAAAATACATCGAATTGCGTGAATGTTAATCGAACAACGAAGGTGAGCTCTCCTTAACGGATGGCGAGGGATGGTGAGGGGCTAATATAACCGATTCAAGACGTTATGAAATACCTGGTATATCGTAAGACAATCACAACAGTTAGTTGTCTGATTTCCTTTGCGAATTGAATCACACGATTGAATAGAAAAGAGTCGGGTGCAATTCGCAGTTTCCTGCCCTGGCTGCGTCTTGAAGTGTCTCTCGCGCCTAAGTCTTCAGTACGCTATCATTGCTCTGGATTCGACACCCGCTTCCAATCTATCGCATCATGCGATACGAAGCATGATATCATACCCTGGTCCTGAGTGGCACACAACGATTTACAGCAATAATTTTATAGTAATAATAAATAGTGCACGTTCTCTGTCCGTCTATTATGTGCTCTATTTACGTCTGCCCTCACAGTCTCCAACCACATGATGACCAATCCTATCATATCATATCATATCATATCATATCATATATTATCCTATCCTGTCATATGATATGATATTATACCTGGTATGATATTATATGATATCAATAATATTTTATAATTTAATTAAAATATAATACTGTATCGTATCATGTAATATCATGTTGTTCTGTTGTATCATATATATATATCGTATCAAGAGCATCAAATCGTACGAATTACAGCATCATCAATAATACCACATCCACGTCTCAGATATATATATGCTCCAAACAAGCGGGGCGAGCCCCCCCAGTACTGCACGGTGTTCAACCACATGGTGAAGAGTGGCGTGACAACCATCAAACAGCAGCTGGTGCTGAACAGCAACCGCAAAAGAGACGCGAAACCAGGTATGTATGTATGATATCGTACGAGACACACGGAACAACCAATGCAACGCGTGCTGCGGTAGAGGGTAGCACTTTAGTGCGGGAATACCTGTCATGGCTCATGGCGCTCCCCCGTATGAACAACCACACAGACAGTAGAATACCCCGTTCGTGCTGTGTGGTGTTCTTGGGCATGTTTCCTGTAGGCCACGAGATCATTCGTCGGCCTAACCTAACCTAACCTAACCTAAGCTTACATGTAATGCCATGTCATGTCTACTCAAAGCCATCAGTGTTCGGGGGCTACTGCAGATAGATAGATAGATAGATAGATAGATAGATAGATAGATAATATGCCTCATCAAGCGAGGAGGTTAATAAAAAGTAGGTGCTGCTCCTGGAAGGCAAGCAAGCGTGCGGCATACAATATACAGAGTACAGTTAGTATCGAAACCACAAGACTTAAGTAAGTGGCGCGTTCTACGATAGAGGTAGCACTGTTTGGCTAAAATGGATTCTGAATGACGGGGTTCCTCAACCTCAAGTCGTGGGAATGCCAATCTTGTTTCGAAAAAAAAATCGCGTTTTTTTCATCCTTGGGCCGTGGCATTTTTCATCGGGATGCAATTGAATTTCTGCTGAGGTCAGATTTCGGTTGAGGTATGGAGCTCCTCAAGTGAGGAGCCTCAGAAAAAAAAGGGTGAACCTTTATCGTAGAACGCCTCAAGTATTATTGTCTACCGAGGATTTGAAGGGGCCTCTTTGCGGAACGATCATGATTTGGATCTATTACAGGGGACCATAGTTAATGGGACCTATGGTAGACTTAAACACCTATATATTTCACCATTTTACCAACAGTATTTGGTCCTGTTAACTATGATCACGAGAGGTGCAGGTACAAGGAACTTTCTACGAACCACCAACACTAACTCCTATGATAGGTAAGGTATTTCGAGTAATCGGCTGACATCCTAGCTATGTATAATAGATCAGTAGGATGCTTAGAGTAGAGTAACGGTACAACAACCCGTATGGTATAGGGTCCGGGATACTTCTACAAGCATTGCTCAGCAGATTGATGGGGCCGAGTAGCGAACGCGGACCGTATACGTACTGGCATCTACTCATACTTAGTACCAGGTATATACTAAGAGAGCGAGCACTACAGGTTGCAATTTCCTAAGAGACGAGACGATTCGGATGTACACTAAGTCTTGTCCGAACCTAGTGATTGCTTCTGATCTCAAGTGGCTCATCAGGCAGATAGATCATGACCGGTCCGATGTGCGCGAAGTTCCGAGGCTCGCATACAGACCCATTCTACGATAGAGGTAGCGCATTTATTCCGCTATTTTGTTTCTGAAAGACGGGGGTTCCTTGACCCAAAATCGTCGGAACGCCAATCTTGATTTCGAAAAAAAAGTTTTGGAGACTCGGGCCATGGGATTACTCGCCGCGATGCAATTTGATTTTTGCTGAAGTCAGTTTTCGGGTGATGTATAGGGCTCCTTAATTGAGGAGCCTCAGAAAATTTAGAATGAACCTCTATCGTAGAACGCCTCTACAGTATCGTGTATACTATCGCATGTGCGCAAACGGATGGTCCTGACCGTAGCCCGCTCCTCGTCCCCCATCCCGATGATGGCATTGTGGCAGGGTCAGGGTCAAACCATTTGATCTGTGCGATATTTTTCCCCAGACGGACCTGTCAGAAGACGCGTGCCCTGTTTCAAAGGTTGTCTAATCGTGCAGTATATTTTATTGCATGGGCTGGTATTAAGACCTCTCACTATAACCCCGATCGTACCCCCGTGATGGTATCGTGGTTGGGTGGCAGAGTAAATCCACTGATCTGTGATATCTAGTTCCTCATCATGAGCAGCTGTCTGACGTTGACAAGACACAGTTTAAACGATGGTAAATCGCATTCCCATGGCGACAGTTGGCGGCCCTAACCGTCGCCCATATTCTGCCCCCTGTCCGCGTGATGGCATTATTGTGGGAGGGTTGTGCATGGTGCCCGCTGGCACCGAAGAAAGGTGCCGCGATGCTCTGTACAACTCGTCCGTCATTGCGAGATATTGACAGCTGCTGTGGTAATCGGCTGTTTTCGACCTCGATACGTGAGCGTCGTAGCTCCCCGTAGAGGAGAAACGCGCGACCATGCCATGAGCAACGCACTTCCCCGGTGCGTTCATTTCCTACCTGAAGGAGCGTTAAATTAACACGATCGATATATTATATATATATATATATAGATATAGCCGATTACAATATCAGTAACAGGACCGATACATAGGCGACTATTGTTAACCTGATCTTTCAGCCGAGGCGTCCTACGATAGAGGCTCACCCTACATTTTTCGGAGGCTCCTCACTTAAGGAGCTCCGTACCTCACCCGAAAACTGACTTCAACGAAAATCAAACTGCATCCCGATGAGTAACCCCATGTGCCAAGTATGCGAAATCGTAATCTTTCGAAACAACATTGGCATCCCGACTATTTTGGGTTAAGGAACCCCGTCATTCAAAAACATTTTTGCGGGAATGTGCTACCTCTATCGTAGAACGTGACAGCCTGTAGTGCTCAGTGCAGACCCACTCGTGGGCCACCGATGGACCCATAGGTCGCCCATGGTTCTTAGTGCTGGCCCATAGATCACCCATGGTACTCGGTAAGAAGTTGTTTAGCCTCCCATGGATTCAACATCCATGGGCCTGCCATGGGTCTCCGATGGGTCACTCACGGGTTTGCCGTACGACCCATGGGTCGCCCATACTTCTTCAATGGGTTTTCGGTGGTTGCCCATGGGTCGCCCGTCGCCCCCCCCATGGAGCTCCCGGGGGCCCCACCTGGGACACCGATAGAACTGCCCGTAAAAGGCGCACTAACAGTACCCGCAGGAAAGCTCAATAATGTGTATCGTCGAAATTTTTCCTTTTTTTGAAGGTTCCGAAGGGGATTGGTGTATCGTATTTTATACCGCGATTGTGCCCTCGCGCGGTGTTGCCGAATCCGCGGTTTTCCCGCCTAGTGCATGATTGCGTACGTCACGGGTAAGTCAGGGCTCCATACGATGGTCCATATTGCGTTCGGACGCCCCACCCTGAACTTGACATGGAGGGGTTGATACACTAGATAGTAGCGAGAAAACGATCGCTACCCTAGGAGATGGATGGTGACCGCAGGCGGCGGAAGAGGGAGGGGGTGAGATTGGCAAAAAACGGTTATATGAAATATGTGGAAATAACGCAATGAGCGCACTGCTGTTGGAGGTTACTCTGTTAGGAGTAGTAACGGTGCTCTGTCTTGAAAGGGATATGGTCGATGGTCAGATGACTAAGGCAAGCAAGCAAGGATTGAGTACTCCCCCCTCCTCCTGGTTGATATGAGCTGTATGATCTGCACTGATCGAGATCATGCATGCTTGCCGGGTGGAGTCTGCATCGTACGGCGCTTGAGCAACACCTCGCGGGATCTAGAGTATGATCGACGTCGGTGTCTGCTCCATGATCGCGTGCAACGACGGCCACGCACCAGGCACCCGCTTGAAGGGTATTCTACGACGAGGAGCCACCCGTTAAGGTGAGAAGCTAACCTTAAAAACGGGGGCGTTCCACAAGCAGAGAAAGCCTGTTTACTACGGTGTATATTTTGGATGTACCCGGGTATATTGGCGCAAGGATGCACCACCCTACAAGGTGATAAGACGAATGCACAACAGGGGTGTTCCATGAGTGCAGAAAACCTCTTCAAGTAGGGCAAATACTCTGGATGTACCCGGGTGGGTGTGTCACGATGATGCGCCACCCGAAATGATGATAAGAAGAATACACAAGAGGGTGTTCCATGAGCACAGAAAGCCTCTTCAAAGAGGCTATATATCTGGATGTACCCGGGTGGGTTTTACGATGATGCGCCATCATCCGATGAGTTGACTTCGTGTTTGCCCGGTGTGCGTAAAATTAGGTGGTTGGAGAAGATGGATACATTGTGGGTGTGCAAAGCATGTTGCGTATTGCGAAGCAGAAAGAGCTCCACAGCTCTGTTCGGGTTGGAATTTGATTTTATGTCAAGCTAGCTCCGGCTATGACACTTGCGAAGTATGCTGACATGTTTCCGTACGCTATCGTTTTACTTCTTCAGTGTCTGTGTATGTCTCGCGTTCGGCACCGTAGTTGGTACATGTACGACCCCTTTAAGCATGGTGTCCTAACAGGTGGCCGGAACCCCCCCCCCCCCCCCTACGCATCGAAACAATTGTATGTAATGTATGGAAAGGATGCAATGGGCGGCAAAGGATTGGAGGTGTCTCTGTTAGGAGTGGGAACGGTGCTCTGTCTCGAAAGGGATGCGTGGTCAACGGTCAAATGACTAAGGCAAGCAATAAATGAGTACGCCCCCCCCCATACCGCTACATATTGTGGGCGGAAAAATATGATCGTGGAGGCATTGAATAATAATGTAGCACACCATCAAGCGTACCGAATTCGACAGGTTGTCGACCCCTTGTGGGATTTGATGTTACGTAGGCATTTTTCAATGTCTCCCACAACAGTTAGGCTACGCCCATTGTGCAAGGGGAGGCGGCCACCGTCATTTCGCACTTCGACCCCGGCCCGCGCCACGGAAGAGGTCGGCTGCACGTTTTGAGCCCCTAACGTTTGCCACTGTCGCACGGCACCCCTCGACCATTGCAACTCTCGAACTACCCATTATATGCCTCGGACCCGATGTGGTTTGTCAATGTTCCTAGCCCATAGATAAGGGAGTTGTACCGGGCTGAGTACATCTATTTTAGTAAATTCATCGGGGTGAGGTGTAGTGCTCCTTAAGGGAGGGCACTCATGACTCCTTGATATGTTCTCCCTATCGTTTACGCGTTCCCCCTCGAATTGCTGGCAGCAACCCACTCGGTCGACAGGCTGAGGTACATCGCATGGACGCACGCATGCACTGTGCCCACAGCTAGAGGCTCTGCCTTTGTTGCTCAGTGAAGTACATATGCAATTATCGATACACCGGTTCATGCATGGAGAGTAATCCCATATTTTACGTGCATAAGTTGTTTCTATCAACTGCTCACTTCCTCTCCGGCCCCTTGATCAACATGAGAACGGCTTCTTCTCGGTGATCATGAGGCAGCATCACATGCCTACACGGGTGGCCGGAACTCCCTCTGCCTTGAGCAAGTTTTGGGCGAAAAATAACCCTTGTGGGCACCGGATAGTGAAGTGTACCTCACAAGGTGTCGACAACGTCTCAACTCGGTTCGCCTAACGGTGCGCTACATTGTTCAATGTTTCGGCAAGGATCTGTCGATGCCCATGTCGTGCAGGGGGAGGGAGGGGGGGGTGCTATGCATCTCGTAAGCCGGTGGAGGCCATGTACTGTTTATCATGTACTGTATGCCAACCAATACTCATGAACATGTGTTTTTTCGCTCGCCCTGCGCCCTTTCTTCCTTCCTTCCTTCCTTCCTTCCTTCCTTCCTTCCTTCCTTCCTTCCTTCCTTCCTTCCTTCCTTCCTTCCTTCCTTCCTTCCTTCCTTCCTTCCTTCCTTCCTTCCTTCCTTCCTTCCTTCCTTCCTTCCTTCCTTCCTTCCTTCCTTCCTTCCTTCCTTCCTTCCTTCCTTCCTTCCTTCCTTCCTTCCTTCCTTCCTTCCTTCCTTCCTTCCTTCCTTCCTTCCTTCCTTCCTTCCTTCCTTCCTTCCTTCCTTCCTTCCTTCCTTCCTTCCTTCCTTCCTTCCTTCCTTCCTTCCTTCCTTCCTTCCTTCCTTCCTTCCTTCCTTCCTTCCTTCCTTCCTTCCTTCCTTCCTTCCTTCCTTCCTTCCTTCCTTCCTTCCTTCCTTCCTTCCTTCCTTCCTTCCTTCCTTCCTTCCCTCCTTTCTTCCTTCCTTCCTTCCTTCCTTCCTTCCTTCCTTCCTTCCTTCCTTCCTTCCTTCCTTCCTTCCTTCCTTCCTTCCTTCCTTCCTTCCTTCCTTCCTTCCTTCCTTCCTTCCTTCCTTCCTTCCTTCCTTCCTTCCTTCCTTCCTTCCTTCCTTCCTTCCTTCCTTCCTTCCTTCCTTCCTTCCTTCCTTCCTTCCTTCCTTCCTTCCTTCCTTCCTTCCTTCCTTCCTTCCTTCCTTCCTTCCTTCCTTCCTTCCTTCCTTCCTTCCTTCCCTCCTCCCTTCCTTCCTTCCTTTCTTCCTTCCTTCCTTCCTTCCTTTCTTCCTTCCTTCCTTCCTTCCTTCCTTCCTTCCTTCCTTCCTTCCTTCCTTCCTTCCTTCCTTCCTTCCTTCCTTCCTTCCTTCCTTCCTTCCTTTCTTTCTTCCTTCCTTCCTTCCTTCCTTCCTTCCTTCCTTTCTTTCTTCCTTCCTTCCTTCCTTCCTTCCTTCCTTCCTTCCTTCCTTCCTTCCTTCCTTCCTTCCTTCCTTCCTTCCTTCCTTCCTTCCTTCCTTCCTTCCTTCCTTCCTTCCTTCCTTTCTTCCTTCCTTCCTTCCTTCCTTCCTTCCTTCCTTCCTTCCTTCCTTCCTTCCTTCCTTCCTTTCTTCCTTCCTTCCTTCCTTCCTTCCTTCCTTCCTTCCTTCCTTCCTTCCTTCCTTCCTTCCTTCCTTCCTTCCTTCCTTCCTTCCTTCCTTCCTTCCTTCCTTCCTTCCTTCCTTCCTTCCTTCCTTCCTTCCTTCCTTCCTTCCTTCCTTCCTTCCTTCCTTCCTTCCTTCCTTCCTTCCTTCCTTCCTTCCTTCCTTCCTTCCTTCCTTCCTTCCTTCCTTCCTTCCTTCCTTCCTTCCTTCCTTCCTTCCTTCCTTCCTTCCTTCCTTCCTTCCTTCCTTCCTTCCTTCCTTCCTTCCTTCCTTCCTTCCTTCCTTCCTTCCTTCCTTCCTTCCTTCCTTCCTTCCTTCCTTCCTTCCTTCCTTCCTTCCTTCCTTCCTTCCTTCCTTCCTTCCTTCCTTCCTTCCTTCCTTTCACGCAGCCGGTTGGTATCGGCGTTTTACTACTGTCCAGATGATCACGATCGGCAAAAACGACGAAAGAAGGTGCCACTGTTAGCTTTCATGAGTACAAAGAGACCCATCCATGCTCATGTACTATACGCAGTATTACGCGGGGGCTAAAGTTGTAAAAATTACTCACGATGGACCCAAATATACTTTATCCCACCATGTGTACGCACCATAATTTGGTTCTGATTGCTCTGTTCACTCGCGGTGGTAGGAGGGAGTATTCGTAACTTAATTTGTGTCAAGTTAGCATGACAAGTATATATGTATCGTACCTTAAACCCGTGGAACAGCATCTGCGAGACCATTGTGTTGGCACAGCTTAAGTCGCCAGTTAGTCTTCAGTCGGACTTATAGTTAGTCGCGCCCCGGAGGTGCCGACTATCCGACTTACTGGGTTTCCGTACCTGTAGGAAGGATTGTGGAACGCGGGGTACATTTCTCATTTTCAGACGGGGCGCCCTCGGCCGTTCTGACTGGTTTTGATTCAAGTAGGCAAGTTGGTTGGTCATTAGCTGGCTTGACCAGCCGACGTGCCGAATGAAGTCAGCTACTACGGTGGACCATAGTAAATAGGACTAAATACTGTTAGTGAAAATCGGTAAATATATAGGTTTTTGTCTGTACCGTAGGTCCTATTTACTATGCCCCCTCGTTATATTCGGCCAACAGCAACTACCAAGTGCGGTCATTCGTCGTGAAATCTTGCTGACATTACGGGGGACCATAGTAAATACGACCAAAATTTTGTTAGTAAAATAACGAAATATACAGGTTTTTGTGTGTACCGTAGGTCCTATTTAATATGGTCCCCCGTAACAGCAACTACGGTACAATGGACAGTTCTTCAGGTGAAGCGCCCCGTCAGTCGGAAAGGTCTTCGCCCAAGTGTGCTCGTGTTCCCCTTATACAGCACGCCTCCCACCCGAAAGAAACCCCCTCGTGTGTCTCCGCGCCCTCTCCAAAGTGGTGTGGAAACTTGAAGAACCGGGAGCCCGATACCGTCCGATTACTCGACTTTGCGCTGAACACGGCGTGGAGCTACATGTACTACGCGGAAATGCTATATATTGCACTCGAGACTCCGAGGTGTGCGAAACTAAGTTCCAGGTGTGCGGCTCGTACTGCAGTACGGAAAGTTTCTGTTTGTGCCCCCATTGGCATTTTGAACCGCACCAATAGATTACTACTGCTGATATTGTAAAAATACTTCATTGCGTATTCGGGGGGGAGGGGGGGGGTTATAAAACCTGGGGGGGGGTTATAAAACCTCCCCGAGGTCGCCAGGGGATGCCTGAATACCACGCGCGTTTCATACGTAACATTTACCCATATTGTTTGTCCATGAGGCGTTATTATTTTACTGTTTTTTTTTATCGGCGACACGCGCCACAACACTCTCCACCAACACGGCTATAGCACCAGCAACGCAGACACACCAACACGGCTATAACATCAGCAACAACATCTTATACAGCAGGTTTTCCCCCGCCGAACGCCATACAACACAGCAGTGGTCAAACATCACTTGCTTGGCACCCCGTTACAGCAGCTGGAACACCATCTTCTACAGCAGCAGGCGTTTTCCCGCCGAACGACACACAACACAGCAATGGCCAAGAGGCACTTGGCGCCTCCTACACCAGCACTACACCAACCAGCCCGCCCCCCGCCCCGACAGCCCCCCCCCCCCCCCCCTCTTCCTCCCTGAGTTAAACGAGTGAGCCGCATCCCACGCCCCTCAGTTTACAGGCATGGATGGCACGCGCGATCGACGAACCACGATGGGTGTGCTAATCTGCTCGACCAAAGGTGTATGTGGGGTTGCTTGATGGTGTTATTGCCTTTGGCCAGCACACGGTAATAATAGTTTTACTCGAGAACCGATGGGTTATGGCCGTCCAGACCCTGACAAGGGTTGCAGGCTCCTGCACGGTGAACACCCGCTTGTTGACATCGTCGATGAGAGCTCGATCCCAGCAGTAGGGCTCATTTTTTTCTGATCTGCACGGTAACGCCGAGTTCCTTAAGCTTCTTCTGGAACACCTGCTGCGAAACGTCCAGCTGCTTCGCACCAGCCCTCTGTGTGCTGCGGACTTCCAGCGGCATCCTCAGCAAGAAGTAGGGCCTCGTCGAGTTTAACCGCGTCGATCCGTTCTCGTCCAGAGTTCCCGAGTCGCCTGTTGCGCAAGTCGATGTCGACGCCGTCGGCCTTCTCCTGCCGGTAGCGGTCCCATACGGCCACAACTTGCTTTCGAGAGCATGGATAATTCTGCGGCCACATGTCACCCTTGGGCAGTTTTACCTTCTTGCTCCCCGAAAAGAGGTGCTCGATAAGTCAGTGCCCCTGGATTTCGTTCAGACCGTTCCGGGACACCTTCTCGCGAGCACTTGCAGAGCCTGGCATCTATCTAAAAAGACAGCCTGTTGGTAGGGGCTCCGATGACCGGTGATTGCGGCGAGGGGGCTCAAACGGCTGGTTGGTGGGTATGAGAGAGGGTGTGACTGCTATACAGTAGTACTGCTTACGTTTATCTCGATATGGTATACCAGGCAAATAACTAAAAAAGCACGTCAGCTGTGAGTCCAACCGATCGGTCGATACTCACATTTGCAAGGTGCGTGATGACCGTTCGCGCGGTTTTCGTTATTTTCCCCGCGATTTGCACCACACCTTGAATTTGAAAGTTCCAGAGGGACTTTTATGTGAAAACTGGATCACAAAAAGCCCCATTCAAGCAAACAGCACGAGTTAAGCCGCCCAAAACGGCTACCATGGTATATTATTTCTCGTTTTTTTCGTTGCATGCCCGGATACATACCTGGTACCTGGTATTCGTCAGACTGGATATTGGATAGCAAGAGCAAAACACGCGATAGGTGCGATCTCATCAACAGGTTTTGAGTGCATCAGCCGCGGCACGCGTACCGGAGTATCGCAAGCGTTTTGTTTTCGCGTGTCGGGTACCGGAGTATCGCAAGCGTTTTGTTGGCATGAAGCGTGTGCTTCTGAGTGCCGCTGGTGATGTAGCTGATGGTGAACTGGCTGATGATGACGATGATGGCCGCCGAGGTTTAACACGATACTGCAGTTGGAGAGGCACTTAAGAACAAGAGATACACCTACCTGGTGTGTGCGTCCACGACGTATACGCCCGTGTTGTTAATACGGTGCGAGAGCTATGCCAGGTGAGTACGTTATATGTGTGTGTGTAAAGGTGGCATAGCTGTCGTTACTAAAATAAGCACTGGCGCAGCCGTCTATTCTTGCTGTCACATTTGTGCGCTTCGCTTGATTTGGAGGGTTTCGGTGAAATTGTATACCTGGTACAAGGTTTCCCCTTCTTCGCAGGCGTTCGGATGTGGGGTGACGCAACGTAAATCCCAACCACGTGGTGTCTTTCCGCTTGGGGCGCAGTGTGGACACGTGCTTTTATACGGTCGAGGTTCCCGACTTGAGGACGTCTATACTATATTGGTCAGTCATTTCTAAATCACCGAAAACTGGTTTCGAGAAAAAAAAGAAAGTGCCGCGGTTGATGGAACAGTGCCATGGCCTAGGTATACTAGAAGTAAATATTGCGAAGGAATGGCATTATTCCGACGATTTTGGAGTAAGGAGCCCCGCCGTTCCGAAAACATTTGAGCCAAGAAGGTGCTAGTATACCCCTATCGCGGCAAGTATACTGTATTTGTCAGTCATTTCTAAATCACCGAAAACTGGTTTCGAGAAAAAATTAAAGTGCCGCGGTTGATGGAACAGTGCCATGGCCTAGGTATACTAGAAGTAAATATTGCGAAGGAAGAATGGCACTATTCCGACGATTTTGGAGTAAGGAGCCCCGCCGTTCCGAAAATATTTGAGCCAAGAAGTGCTAGTATACCCCTATCGCGGCACGCGTCTATGGCGAGCGATAGATGGTATATACACCGACAGGATAGATACCTCTTTGTGCTTGAACCGGTGCAATGGAGGTGAGGAGTTGAATGGGTGTAGTACCACCTTGGAGATCTCGGTTGTCGGGCCAAGCCTGCGTATAGAAGTAGGACTGGTCATAGGTAGGGGGGGGGGGTAGATAACGGTTTACTTTCTTTCACGATAAATTACCGCAGAAGAAACGGGTTGCTACGGTGGGCGTATCAGGCAGGAGCCAGCACAACACAGCAACACTGCAACCCAATAAAGCGATTGTGCGCTTACGAGTTCCCCCCGAAGCTTCAGTAGCGTCGACCATGGTGGTAGATTATATGTTGGTTGGAGAATGCCGAAAAGCAAGAGAGAATAGCGTAGCAAGCTTCTTCCAAAAGCTTTCAGTCCCCGGGCAGATCGTGGGTTCCAATTCCGTGATCTACAGGTAGTGTTCTTGCAAGGAAGAGATGTTCACATATTGTATGAAGCAAGTCATGTCGCCGGGTGGGACCTGTATGATCTGCACGATCTAGCACGTGCTTCTAAGGTTGGGTCTGTACCGTATATATATATGTAGATGACGCAAATCTTCTGATGAAAACATGTGAGGAACTACTACGGTAGATTGTCTAAATCGTGATCAGTCCGCGGTGTGCAAGATTTACCGCCTCAAGTACATGTATTTGTGAAATGGAGACACGCGGGCACAGTAGCAGCAGTGCCGGTGTTTTAGCTGTTCTAGGTCGGGGTGAACTCGTAAGGGGGCTTTACGCAATCGGGTGGGCTCCAACCGTGTCTGCGTATTGTTCTGATTCGTGAAAGCCGCTGCACTCGGTTCTAAAACAGCCGGTTCGTTGTTCAAAAAGAATCCAAAATGTGGTCGTTTCGAGAAAGTTTAGGGTCAACGTTGAAGCAATAATCTTCATTACGTGGACCGCCCAATGGGTGTATCAGTGCATGTGAAGGCGGATTCCCGCAGGGTGTGCACAAGAAGTTCCGGTGCCTTCCTTAAATCACGGGCGACCGAACACCCTATTCTGGGGCGCATCATAACAACGTCACCAATTCTTGCGGTTCTTTTCTTCCAGGCCTCACACACGACCTATCGCGTTCACACGTTTCGTGATGCACGCACCGGCAAAAGGTTTCGCTACGGCTGAGGGTTGCTCGACAATTACCTCAGCCCGGCACAGACGACCCTTATACCCACCAGAGAGTAGTAACAGGGCAGAGGCTGCGTGCCATACGCGAGACACGAGACAGCAGCTGCACTCGGCTTCGCGTCCGTGAGGTCTTGTTCCGTCGAAACATTCCACATGGCAATTCCGTGGCATAATTACAGTGGGAATGCCATGACCGTGGGCGTTCGTGAGCGCTCCTAGCACTGGTATTAACATAGTGTTGCGACAGGAGGCTATGGGACTTTGAACGGCTATGGCGTGGCACCGCCATGTGGGTGCCACGAGTTGTCATTCAAGTTTCCATGAATCGTTGACGGCACTGTCATGGCGCTGCCTAAGCATGCTCGTGGAGCTGGTACCGCCACGGAACTTGATGGCACTCCATGATACTTGCGTGGCTCGGCATGGCACCTGATGGCACCCGATGGCCTCTGATGGCACCGGATGGCACCTGATGTCATCTGATGGCATCTGTTGGCACTTGGTGGCACCCGATGGCACCTGACGGCACCCGATGGCACCCGATGGCATCTGATGGCCTCCGATGGTACCTGATGGCACCTGATGACACCTGATGACACCTGATATAACCGGATACCACCTGATGGCACCCGGTGGCACCCGATGACACCTGATTGCACCTGATGGCAGCTGGTGGCACCCGATGGCACCCGATGGCACCGGATGACACCTGGTGGCATCTGATGGCACCGGATGGCACAGCATGACATCTGATGGCATCTGATGGAACCGGATGGCACCCGATGGCATCTGATGGCATCTGATGGCACCGGATGGCACAGAATGGCACAGGATGGCACCCGATGGCACCCGATGGCACCGGATGGCACCTGATGGCATCTGATGGCATCTGATGGCACCGGATGGCACAGGATGACACCTGATGGCATCTGATGGAACCGGATGACACCTGATGGCACCTGATGGCATATGATGGCACCGGATGGCACAGGATGGCACCCGATGGCACCCGATGGCACCAGATGGCACCTGACGGCACCTGATGGCACCTGATGGCACCTGATGGCACCGGGTGGCACCTGATGGAACCGGATGGCACCTGATGTCCTCTGATGGCACCTGATGGCACCTGATGGCACCTGATGGCACCGGATGGCACCGGATGGCACCGAATGGCACCTGAGGGTATCTGATGGCACCCGATAACACCCGATGGCACCTGACGGCACCTTATGGCACCTGATGGCAACTGATGGTGATCTCATGGCGATTCCGTAGCCGTTCCTAGGCAGTGTCATGACCGTCGCTTAACAGCCCCAGGGCGGTCTAATACCAGACCAATGGCAGTCCCAGTGGTAGTTTGATGAATATAGCTTTCATGGAAGCTGCAAGTATTCTGCCACGGTTATTGATTCCACAAAAGCTAACAAATACCACACACCAGGGACACCTGGCACCTGGCACCGGCCTGGACGCAAATGTAAACACCTTTGGAGTATATATATATATATATATATATATTTACTGAAATGGCCCTTACATTTCCGTCTGGCGCACCAATTTCGTTCGTATAATTGCCGTCATTAGGTGACTTGTGGGAGCCCAAGAGGAGACCAATTGATGGAACATGAGTGAGGTGTTGTTAAAGGGCCATAGCGTCTTAATAATGGGCGTGCGATGAAAGCCAACGAAGGCGTCACTAATTGCAGCCCCACGGGTATGCCATGAAAGACACGAAAGGCCGTGAATTCCCACGGAAGCTCTCATTAGCGTTCACGAAAAAGTAAAATAAGGCGCATCACTGCTTTTAGTTTTGACAGGGTAGATATCTGTGCATCAAATATACACCGGACACACAATAATAGGTATCTCGGGCCCGCCGGTTTTCTCTCGCACTCTGGGCTGCGTGCACACAACGGCGCCTCCAGGAGATGTCCGTGGCGCGTGTTGCGGGCCTTCAAAGTCGATGATTCTGGCAGGTATCCACGGGGGGACGTTCCGACCTGCTCGAACCAAGTAGAACAGTGAAAATCCGCACGAAACAACAAATTTGACAAACCTTTCACACGTTCTTCATGACAGCTCGCATCTCGCCTGGTTGCCTGATCATCTCCCACCTCGAGCGTGAGGTGTTGTACGGGGAAGTCGTTCGTCGTAGCAATGCAGGGCGATGGATGGCCTAGAGTGTCAGCATGTTGAAGGTATCTTGCTATTTTGAGAAGTGGATCAATGCTTGGCGGTTGGTGACCCCCCCCCCCCCCCCCGCCTGCCGCCCTTGTTGTGCCGATATCTTCCTCTCCTTCGTGTTGCTTCGTGCGTGCAGCAGTTCTCAGTTCCCCTTGAGCATGTATGTTTTTCTTCTATTACGGGGGGGCATAGTTAATAGGCCCTATGATCTACACAAAAACCTATATATTTCACTATTTTTACCCACAGTGTTTGGTCCAATTTTCTATGATCCCCCGTAATAGCAGCGTCCCTGATATATATGTTTGGGTCGCTTATATAATGCTTGATACAGTGATTATTTTGTACCTTGTCTAGTCTTCGTGTTTTTTTATACTGGTGGTCTGGCTTGTGTCGTAGCGTTCTTGCAGTCGGTACCTTGACATCCCATTCATACTTTTTTCCCATGCAGTTGTAATCCTGTTTATCACCCTTCATGCGACTCGCCGGTCACCTCGCGGCGCTTCACGCTTGGTGCAAGCAATGTCTGCCTGGTCGGTGAAAACTCGACATGCTCCGTCCCGGCATTGTAGTGATGCGAGGGTCTATGATCATACGACTACGGCCGTGCATGAGATCGAGTACATCTCTCCTATCGAGTACCCCCCCCCCCCCCCCCCCCCCCCCCCGTCTCTCTACTTCCTCGCCGCCAAAGAATCACGAACCAAACCACGGCCTGTTCGAGGAAATGGCGCGCCTTGTCGCCCTAAGCTACGGCGGCGAGTCCGTGTCAGTCCCGGGCTGCTTGTGTGACGGTACAGGCATCCTTTACCCTTAGCAGCTCGTTGCTCAGGGTAAAACGCTGTCTTCCATCTCCTACCCCTGAGCATCTGCAAAAAAAAAAGATTCGCTCAGGGAAAAAAAATAGCCGTCAACATCTTTTATGCGGCAAGACTTCGTCAAACCCTGAGCAACAATTACTACTCAGAGCGCGTTTTTTTTTTTTTTAATTCCGAAACTCACTATTAACAGCAGTAAAGTCTCGTTTATCTTCGTTTTTTCTTCTCCTTGCTGTATGAAAGGGGTCTTGTGGCGTGAGTGGATGTTAAACCCGCCTTGTTCGTTTTGTCGGACGCATCCTCCGGGGGTGGGGCATAATATAGTAATGTTGACAAACGGAGGACGGAGACGGCAGACACGGGTTGCAAGGTGACATTTTTTTTCTCTCTTTTTTTTTGCTTTTTCTCTTCCGATTTGTCTTTGTTTTTGTTTTCTCTCTGTTTCCTTTCGTTTTTCTATTTCATAGAACGTGTATGTATTGCCTGTCGTATCTAGTATGATGACATGGCATTGCGTTGCCCACTGCTGCTGTGCTTGCAGCATACGTGGCAACGTAGTATCTCTGTGGCGTACCTTTGTAACCACAGAACTTGTATCGCTTCTAGCATTGAAGAATCGGCACGAACACTGGTTGTGCTGGATGCCCACGGGTAGAAATAACGAAATAACGGTTTCATGTGAAGAACACACACACTAGAACCTGTCTATGCTGCTACTCGTACCACAAACTGCTGCGGCTGCCTTGAGGGTACTTATTTTCATGCGCTCGGTGTGCCTGTTATTCCACTGGTTCTTAGTCTTACTCCTCTGTGTGTGTATGTAGTGTGGTGTCGTTTCGTTATCTCATTCTGGATTGTCTCGGACAGCGGTTTGTTAAGAAGGTAGGTCTTAGTCCGTTGGGCTAAAGGTAATAGATTCACCAATCGCCTACCCAATCTAAGGCTCATCTTCCGCGAAAAACATGTCGAAAATATGGGGCAAAAAGCTCCCCGATAACAATGACCCTAAGCCTGACAACACTCTCTCCACCTGGAACGGACCCGATATACGGGTCGACGCGTGACACCAGTACGCGGTTCCAATTTCTGGGGAGATCTACAGGTATTTTTCAGATTCTTGACATGAGGAAGCTCACTTTTCTTTTAAAAAGAGATTTCATGGTGGACGTGAGATTCGAAACTCCCGACCAACGACCCGTGTATGGCCGACGACGCCACTTGTTAAGGGACTATTAATAGTCCGTTGGGCCAAAGGTAAAAAGTTAACCAATCGCGTACTCAATCTAAGCCTTGTAGTCCTGCCGACGACGCTTTTTTTTAAGCCTTTAGTCCGTTGGGCTAAAGCTACCAGGTCAACCAATCTTCTACCCAACCTAAGCCTTATAACACTCTCCCCTTATTACAGTAATACTAGAGTATTTAATAGTAGGATTGAGTGGAGAATCGGCGCAGACTCTGGTCGTGCTGGGCAGAAAAAGAGGTTTACTACTATAAAGAACACACACAAATCGAATATAATAACTCGAAGGTTAGATTCACATTAGACGCGTTCTACGATAGAGGTAGCACTTTTCCGCTATATGTTTTTCTGAATGACGGGGCTCCTTAGTGTTAAGATCACGGAGAGCGGGACACTTTGTATCCCTGGACAGGTCTGCCTATTAAGCCGGCACTCGTTGGTACTCACGTTGATGTTCGCTTAGAGATAGAAGAGCCACTTTATTCCTTTCGTGCACGACGGAGACTGGGACCACGCTCGTGCCTCTCTGAAAAACCCCTGGTTTTCCACCTAAGATACGCCTTCCAAGTACTAAAAATACGATCCCAGTGCCAGAACCCAGGTAATTACCGGGCTTTCAACCTCATACAAAGCAGTATCATAGCACTAGCCCACTCTGATGAGCCGCATATGCAGAATTATGGGAAAATCATGGAAACCCCGATTCCACACCTAGAACATGAGTCGAAGATGCGGCTCCTCAAAACCCACTCCCACACCTCTGAACGGCAAGGCAACGAAGCCGGCAAAGTACGTAAAAAAAAATGAAAGGAAGCGTAGCCTCAAGGGGCAGGAAGAAATCGTCAACGAAAAACCATCGCCATGTCACCCGCGACGGGGGGGGGCGAGGAAGATGCAGGGAAAGTGAAAAGGGAACATGAAAAAAAAGACGAGAAGAAAAATATCACGGAAGATATCAAGAGATATCGAAAACCCAGTCTACTACTCGGGAAACGTATCCTGTGCCACAGTGAGTGGCACGATTACCCAAACCAGCCCCGACACTGAGGAGGGGGTAGGCAGGACAGAATACGCGAAAAACATCCCTAACCAAGCCTAAGAAAAACACTCAAACAAACAACCCAGGAACACACCTGCCAGAAGAAAAAATCGACCCGAAAAGTCGGAAGACGTCAACAACGAGAAAGACCACCGCCCAAATCCAGGAAAACGTCAAGAAAAAAAACAAGCGCAGCCAAGAAGCGAAAATCAGCTATCCACGGCGGCGCCTCGAGATTCGTCCACGTTACGCTGGACCCCCTGTGCAAATGCGCTAGCCGAGTGAATTTGGAGACACCAAGGGCCACGTACGGCTCTCGTCGAAGTCGTGTAGCGCGCCGGAGAAAGATGAAGCTTGATCGGTCCCGGGTCGTCCAAAAATCGAACAAATATACTCCATCCGTGGGTGTAGTCGCGTTGATTTTCCTGAGCCACCACAGCCCGTCGTCGCCCTTGTACCAAAAATGGGCCCCGTTGGGAAGCACGGTGTTGCAGTATCGGCGGAGCCAGTCGGCATGCGAGACGCAGCCATAGCCGGGTGCCAGAAACCGCTGGCCGTTACTCCGAGAGAGCTCCCGTTGTGCCGCGCCGATTCTCATTCGGCGGTACAGGCGGTTGGTTTGACGATGCTGGTTCGGGGTGCCGGCCCAATAGCGCAAAATTGCCATGCGAGAAAGCTGAAGGTCCATCTCCCGTTCCCAGGATGGACGGGAGAGTCCAGTCCAGTGCGTCTCGTACATCACTGCGATGACGCCGCCTCGACCTCGAACCGATTGGTGTCCGGTAATCTTTTCCACTTCTAGTCGGTGAAGAGGTGTCGAGACGTCGTCCTGGGTGACGTGGTACAGGGGAGAGTTCTTGCAGAAGTTGTTGAGCACATACTGCGTCAACCCCGCTGGCAAATACTTCGGCATGTCGACACGGTCGTGGGGGTTGGCACAGGGCTTGCAGCGTTGAACGCAAACGCGCCGACGAGCATCCGCGCCGGGCATGTCGGAGGGAAGATCCAAATATAGGAGCTTTGCCCCAAGAGGAGACCCGTCCGGGGTATCCGCTGCGGAGCAGGGGCTAACTGCGGGAACTTTGTAGGGGCCTGTCCAGTTGAGTGAGAGTTTGGCCTTGAGGACCTTGGCGTCCGTGTCGGGTTTTGCCCCCTGGCGGATGGTGGCCGCCGTATTGTACACACACGCCCAGCCGCCGACGTCAAACCTGGGGACCGGACGCAGAGCGTCGGCGAGGGCGGAGTTGCGGCGGTTAACACGGGCAACAGTGAGGGCGTGGCGTTCGCGAACGATATCATACGCGCGCTGCTGGCGGTCCATCGCCAAGTCGCAATAGGCGAGGTGGTCGCGGGCCAAACTGTGGTGGCCGGCGACTCCAGCACGCTCGAAAATCGTGAGGGGGAGGCGTGGCAGCCGAGCGCGAACTGAAATTCGGCAGCTGCGCCGAGGGCGTCCAAGTCATTCGTGGGGACGGGCGGTGCGTCGGTTGGAGCGGAAGCCGTACAAGAGGGGTTCCCACGGGTTCAGCGCGGTCGCGTTCGGACGGGATGGGTACCGTCGGGACCAACGAAGCGGCAGGAGCCGGGGCCAACACGACTGGTGCGGTCGGTCGCGGCCGTGGGGCTCGCGGCGGGGTGATAGCGCGCCGGGCTGATGGTCTAGGGGTCCCGCCGGGCCCGAAGCCCTTATCAACAGCAGGCAGCGCGGAGCCAGCGGTGGCGGTTGTTCGTCGGCGCGCCCGAGTGGAGATGCGGCCGGAAGACGGCAAAACGGTCGGAGGCGCCAGGGTGCCAGGCGACGATGGGGTAGACGCGGCCGGATCAGCGATGACAGTGGAATCTTCTCCCTGTGAAATGCTCGTCGGGGGAGGAGCGCTCTGGGCGTCAATCGTCGCTGCAGCGGGGGCTTCGGCATTGCCCTGGCCGGGAGGGGCATACGCGTTCGGATCAGTGATCACAGCGGAATCTTCTCCCTGCAAAAACGCTCGTCGGGGGAGGAGCGTGCTGGGCGACAATCGTCGCTGCAGCGGGGGCTTCTGCATTGCCCTGGCCTGAAGGGTCAGACGCGGCCGGAGCAGTGCTCACGGCGGAGTCTTCTCCCTGTAAAATCCTCGTCGGGGGAGGAGCGTGCTGGGCGACAATCGTCGCTACAGCGGGGGCTTCTGCAGAGCCCTGGCCTGAAGGGGCAGACGCGGCCAGAGCAGTGCTCACGGCGGAATCTTGTCCCTGTAAAATGCTCGTCGGGGGAGGAGCGCGCTGGGCGACAATCGTCGCTACAGCGGGGGCTTTTGCAGGTCGCCCCCGGGGGGTACGACAAAACCCGAAGCGAACGTGGCGTTGGCGGCGGGTGACAAAACCCTCAAGCCAGGACGGCGATCGACGGTGGCGACGGAAGCAGAGACACGAGCGACGAATCTCCCCGAAAGAGCAGAGAGGTCGTCAATCCTCATACGTGGCCCGTGTGTGCGAAAATCGCGAAAATCCGTAGAGGTGAAAGGGAGCCCACCCAAGACGACACTTTCGGTGCGGGGCACCAGGCCACCCAAACCGACACCGGGGGTCGGGGAAGAGCGAGTGCGAAGCTCGTGGGCCTGGATGAGGAAGATACCCCCGTCCTCGACGGGGTGAGGCTGCTAGACCCACTGCGGTCGTGTTCTGTGGCGGGCTCTGGCAAGCGAGAGAGAAAATCAGCATTGCCGTTGGCGCTGCCCTGGCGGTACTCGAGGGTGTAGTCGAACGCTGTGAGGAACTCCAGCCACCGCTGAACTCGCGCGTTGTGAACCCCTACTTGGCCGATGCTCTCAAGTGCCTTGTGGTCCGAAAATATGCGAAACTTTGTCCCCCATAGGTAGCCGCGGAGTCGCTTGATAGCCCAGACAATGCTGCCAGCTTCCAGGTCCAACGAGGTCCAGTACCTCTCGGATTCGAGAGTAGCGCGGCTGATATAAGCAATGGGCCGTACCGAGCCGTCCAGTTGTTCTTGTTCAAGCACGGCACCAAAACAGTCGAGGCAGGCGTCAGAGTACACGCGAAAGGGGCGGGAGCCGTCGGCTACAGCGTCCCAGTCCGGGAAGACAAAAATTGGCGGAGCAGCGAGGTGGTAGAGAGCGGTAGGAACGGCTATTAAAACGTATCCAGCTGGCACTTCCCAGGAGTACTGTATGCTGCATCACCGAGGGGGGAACCAGACAGGCGCAAACTGCGAGGGAACACGTAGGCTCATTTTTTCGAAAACAATGGACGCTCCAGGCGCACTCTCGTCGATGTCTTCAGAGGGGTTGATTCGCCCAACCCCCCTCAGGAACGAGGGGCGCATTTCTGCTCGCACGCGATGGATGCCGCACCAACCGCGAGCATGCGATCCAAAACATCTCGCCGAATGAAGGTCTGTGGGGAGCCAGTGTCAAGAAGCGCTACGCAGCCAAAAGGTGCAAGAACGCCAGGTCCGCTGTGAATCGCGATTTTTGTTGTAAAAGAGACGTCATCGAGGGTAATGGTGCCCTCAACGAGGCAGGGGCCGTGCTCTGGCAGCGCGAGGGAGGGGTCGACACCAGATGCGACAGCCAAAACCTCGGGGCTGTGATCAGCCGGCGCGTCAGAAAATTAGGTCGAAAACTCCAAGGGAGGACCTAGGCAAGCGCGGGCCACGGCCAAAGGGCGAGGCGGCGCTGGGGAAATATCATGAATTCTGTCAGTCGTGGTCGGAGTGCAAAATGATGAGAGGAGGCGGGGGGTGCCAACCCGGCCTAGCTTGAGCGGAGGGTGTCGCGAACGGCGGAAAAAGCTTTCCCGAGCAAATTTTTGCCACGCCACCGAGAGGGGCCTTGAGCCTCGGGGTCGTCTGCCCGGAGACCGATGCCCCACACGGAGTCAAAAGGGCTGGCTTCATCCAAATTTTTTGTTGCCAGTGCTCAATAGGTGCTGCTTCATGACCGGGTTCTGCGTGAATTTGGCAAAGGAACCAGCAAGGGCGGTGTCTTCCCGAACGCGGCCCCAAGTAGCGCAGTCGAAGTTATGCACGCCTCGACCGAGGCGTTTCTGTTCGCGAGGGTCTGGCGAGGCCATAATCCGCTCCGCTGTGTCGTGGTCCAGAAAAAGGCGAGCCTTTTCAACCATCATATACTGCTCCGCGCAAGAATATGTCACCTCGTCAATGACAAAAACCGAGGGGGACCACTGCGAAGAATAGGAGGGGGGCTGCCAGAAAAGTACCGCCCGCTCCGTTGAATACTCGAGAGTAGGGTCAAAGACCGAAGGTGTCGAGTCGTCGGTGGCCGTCGTTGCGGTTTGTGTTTGGGGGAGTGTGCACGAGGCGAGTCCGGTTCCACGTATACTGGCTCAGTGTCACCATTGCCCGTGGGCAAAAAATCGCCAAAAGGTTCTCTTACTGCGCCCGATGATCTCTGTCCTGGACCAAAGAAGGCAGGGGGCTCTGAGCCCGTTCTGCTTGACGAGAGCTGCGATTCTTCCGAATTTAACGGGTATGCAGTCCGGTTGATCTGACCGGAGGCTGTGGAGTCACCACTGGCTCGACGGGCAGTACCTGGTTTTTCCTGTTCCACTGGAGCCGAAGGAGCGCGGCGCACGTGGAGTGGCGTGCGCGAAGACGAAAGAGGGTCTGCAGACCCAGTAGACGACTTCAAGAACGGTGCTCCGGTGGGGGGCAACAAAGGGTCCACCGGAGAGGGCTTCCGTCCTGTAGACCTGGTGGGGAAGGGGGACGAGGTAGCTAATCTTGTCGACTCTTCCTTAATAGGAAAAAGGATTGAACGGTCACCGTTATTTCGAGGAAACGCCGAGTCGAGCTTCAACCAAGATCTCGGGGTTTCGGTGTTTGCCTTCCCGCACCTCAAACCGACCGCCACCGCATGGGCGGAAGGTGAACGAAGGGGACACTCTCGCTGAAAAGAACGACGCGACGGCGCGACACGCGTGGTGCCGTGCGGTGCGTGATTCGGGAGAAGGGCGTTTATCTCGCCTGCTCGTGCCCAGGGTGAGGGGGGCGGCCTTCGAGGCGCGGGCTCCCGACGTCGGCGAAGACGCCCGGGGACTCCCCGGTAGAACCGGCGGAGCTGAGTCGCTGCCTCGGTCCGAAGTACGGAGCAACGCGCGGGGGGGGAGCGGCGCAGGGCGACGCTGAGTGCTGAGCGAGCCTGGGACGCGTGTATCTTGTGAAATCAATGTATTTGCTCCCGGCAATGCTGGCGGCGGGCGGGCAGGAGGAGCCGAACCGCGGTCGACCTGTCAGATACCGGCGCGGAAGGTGCCTGGATGGCGTCCGTTGGGGTTACCGCCCGAATTATGCGAGGCACCGTAGCGAACCCCCGACGCGGGAGCCGCGGTGGAAGAGGCAGAGTTGGTCGAACCACCACCGTGGTAGCCGGAGTTAGCCTGTTGGTGCCCTCGTTCCGCGTGTGTGTTGTAGCCGTCACCTTGTCTGTGGCCCTGGCCGTGATGCTGTCACGCGAATGGCCTGAACGTCGCCTGTTTTTCTTGTGGTTGCTCTTGTTCGGCCGTGAGTTATTTTCACGGCGGTGTCGGGTCATGCGCTCTTGCCAACGACGGAACGCCGCTCAGTCGTCGCCGAGAGTTCCGAGATCGGGGTTGAGAATACCGCTGAGGTTTTGAAAGGGATGCCTACACTGTCTGAGGGAGTGTGAGTCTTCGTGGCAGTTCAAACAGCGGACTCGGTTTTCGCTGAGGGCGGCCGCGCGGGCGGACGATGAAAGTAGACCGCTCCAGAGAAGGGGGTCCTCGGTCTAGATGGACATGCATACATCGTGAACTTCAGCATAGTGGTGTTCTTCTAGGGGCCAGCAGTTGGAAGCGGTGTAGAGCCACGGATCGAGGCAGTCAGGGATGCATTTGTGGACGTTCATCACAAGCGGATTATTGCGCGACCCCGTCTGCCAAACAGGCGACTGGGGAAGCGTCCGGCCCTGGCCGCGACCATTACCGGCGGGCCGGGGCCCCGACGGGGCGGATGACCGCACACTCGTCGAAGAAGCAGGCAAAGAACAATATTTTTCGCCGTTGATGGCAGGTGTCTTATTATTCGCGAGAGTCTCAAAAGCCAGCCACATGGCGTCCAAAGTACCAAACGGCCTCGACACGGTAGCCAAAACTCCCGGGTACAGCGTGGGCATCAAGCTGGGGAACAGCTCGTTCACTGCCATCCGAACAACCTCCAAAACAACCTCCACCCCCGGAGCCAAAACACGCCCAGTCCCCGTCGCTGCCGACACCACGCCACGAAAAGCACGGCTAAAATCGCAAAAGGGGGTCCCGTTAGGTACGCCAAAATTATGCAACTTGGTGTAGCTGGCCCCCGTGTCGGTGCGATCGAAGTGGTTGCTTAGCAGCCTCAGGAGGAGTGTGAACGCTTCCGGTCCCGTCGATCCAGCTGCGAGGGCGCGCGACACCTTCCCAAAAACATCATCTATCAAGGTAGTGAGGGGGGCGGTCGTGGGCCTGTCAGGTGCGATGGCGCGCGCGAAGGATTTCTTGAGGGGGTACTCCCAACCGGCGATCCAATCGGTAGAACTGAGGCCTTCGTGGCTGCCATCGTTGCACATCATGAGAATAGCAGACGTGGAGGCCTTAACCGGACGAGTTAGTTGCTGCGCGGCGTAAGAAGGGTTGATCGAGGAGGGAAAAGGTAGAACAGAAAGGCGTGAAATATCCCTCAGTCCCAGGTGTTTGTACGCCCGTTGGGCGTCTGCGGTGTGCTTTTTCGCGGCGGCGGCGGCGGCGGCGTCGATCGCCGCCGTGCGAGCGTGGGCAAGGTTAGATGACACGGGCATGGCGCGGTCCTCGGACATGGTCAGACGACCAAGAAGCGCGGCGGAGGAAGCAACTTCCGCCAACGATGGGACCACTTGCCTCTTGGAGCCGGAGGTGACTTCGGGAACGGGGCTTTCGCCGCCGCCGTCCGTGGAGGACCTCGAAGAGTTGGCCTGAGACGCGTCTCCCCGTGGGCGGTAGCTCCAATTTCGCCCGTCGCTCGAGGTGTCGTTCCCCTGGCCCCGGTTCCGCGGCCGACCAGCCCCGTTTCGCGGAAACGTGCTCCTGCCATGGTATGATCCCTGTCCGCGGCGGGCCTTGCCGTCTTGGCCTGTCGAGGCTCCCCCCGTGCTTGGACGCCGGCGGTCCCGGGCGTCATCGCGGCGGTAGGGGTAGTCACGGGCCCCAGAGCCGTCAGGGACTCCCAGGTGTTGGTGCCCCGGGGGTCGGTGAGTCCTGTCGTCCGAGAGGGGGTTGGAGGGGGCGTGGGCCTGACCCGAGCCCTGTCCGACGTCCGGGAGCCGTTGTCCCTGGGCGCCGAGGACGGCCCGGCGCTTGCAATGGCGTCCATATTCCATCGGGGTCGGCCAAAAAACGGTGGCGGAGCACAAATCGTGCGCCTGCCGCAGGCTTTTCACGAGAGCCATGGTGTGCTCCCGGCGTTGCCGAGCCTTCCAACTGTCGCCCGTCATGACGAGCCAAGCGTCGTGCACGGACAGGTCGTCCTCGGGCATGTCCAGTCGGAGTTCGCGAGCGGCAGAGACGACCCTCGAAGCCGCCTCAAGGGGAAAGCACGAATTTGGGCCGGCGGCCATGCAGGCGACACTCCCCTGGAAGAAATCCAGATCCCTGGTACGCTTGATCCGGGCGTCGCCTGCGATGGCGCCAGGAGGGAGCGTGGCGGAGGAGCCAAATCAGGGGGCTGGAGTGGCGGTTGTCGCGGCCTCGGCGAGGGGAAGGCGCTCCCCTGAGTTTCTTGTACCGGCAACACGGCGGGGCTTCGTACTGCTGTCTGCCCGCGCCGCTCGCAGAGTTTCCCTGGCGCGGGATATAGTCTCCTGGGCGCAGGAGACAGGGCGCGCGGCATCCTCCGAGGCCACGGCGGCCTCCTTCGAAGCATGTTTGCGGCCTCCGAAGCAGTGGTAGCGTCGGCGACGGTGCGAGCGGCCGCTGATGCCACATTCTCGGCCACCGTGAGCGCCTGCGCCCGGCGGCGGGCGGTTTCCGTCGAGGTCGCTCCGAGGGTCTCGGCGGCAGTCAAGGCCCGTTCGGCCGTCGCGACATCGGGGTGAACGTCGGCTGCAAGAGGCCGTGATCCCCGCGCCGAGGTCCGGCACGTCTGACCAGCGCCGGATGAGGGTCGCCTGGGCCTCGACCGAGAGGGAGATCCAGGCCTCTGGTAGTTGGGGGGGGCGGGGCTTGATCCCCGTCCAGCGCTGTCTCCCTAGCGGCGCCTTGCATCGTCGTCCGCTCTTTGTCTCGGAACTGCGGGCCTCGTAGTCCACAGCGTCGTCCAAATCCATCCGGCCCGGACGCTGGGGTGTCCGCTCCCCCGACGAGGGAGAGGAGCCGGAAGTCTTCAGGCCGCTGGCAGACCTGGCGGGGCTGGGGGACTCCTCCTTCGCCTTTGGTGTCCGTGGCATGCTGAGTCGGGGACGGGCGAAACACATCGGGGCAGGGGAGGGCACCGGGGCAGGGGGGGGCACCGGGGCCGGGGGGGGCGGCATTCGGCGGAACTCAGGGTCGTGTAACGAAGGAGCTGCGGTGGCAGTATTCACGGTTTGTGCTTCAGCAACTTGTCTAGCGGTGATGAGGGCATGGCGAGCCATTCGGCGAGCACTACGAGCGCTTGGGGAACCAGCATCGATCCGAGAAGGTGGCACGATAGATATGCGGTCGTCACGGGGTGTACGTGTACTAACATCCGGTGTGTTTGGTGCAGGTACGTCGCCGGTACTGGGGGGGCAATAATAAGCATCGTCCTACCCAACAGCAGTTTTCTTTTTTTTTCTCAGCACATTTTCCAGCAGAATCGTCGCGGGTCGCTACAGCAGCGGGTATGGTAGGCGCTATACTGAATTCCACGATGCCGTCTTGTGGGCGGGGCGCACGAAAACTTTCTCGAGCGGCCGTCTCGCTCCCTCTAGCAGCAGTCTCAAAACTTGCAGCAGTACTGTAGGTTGCAGCACAATCGGCGTCGGTGGCTACGGCAGAGAAAAAGGCGGGTGCACTACTGAAATGCAGTGTGCCGTTTTGTGGGCGAGGCGTGGGAAACATTTCTCGAGCGGCCATATCGCGCCCTCTAACAGCAGCATCAAAACTCGCAGCCGTACTGGAATTTTCAGCAGAAACGGCGCGGGTGGGCACAGCAGCGGGCAACGCAGGCGCAATACCGAAATCCAGTGTGACGTCTTGTGGGCGACGCGTGGGAAAAAAATCACGAGCAACCATATCGCTCCCTTTAACAGCAGCATCAAAACTTGCAGCCGTACTGGAATTTTCAGCAGAAACGGCGCGGGTGAGCGCAGCAGCAGGCAACGCAGGCGCAATACCGAAAGCCAGTGTGCCGTCTTGTGGGCGAGGCGTGGAAAAAAATCACGAGCGACCATGTCGCTCCCTCTAACAGCAGCATCAACTCGAACCAGTACTGGAGTTGCCAGGATCTCTGCTTGTTGCTACAGCAGCGAGGGAAGTAGGCCCAATACTGAAATCCTGTGTGTCATCGTGTGGTTCAGGCACGGAAAAAATCGCATCGTGCGCTCGCGTTGCGGGAAAAAAACACGAGAGGCAGCATCGCTCGCGGCTATCCTACGCGTACGAGCGAGGTCGGGCAGCAGTGGAATCGTGCGAGGTGGAAACACAGTCTCAATCACTCTCTCATCTGGCCCAGGAGCAGGTAGATCCGACGGCGAAGGGCGCAGCTGGGTGGGGTGGAAAACGCTACGTCCAGGCTTGCCGGGCGCTCTCCGGCCCAGTGCAGGAGCAGCTGGCTCAACGCTATCAGCGGAGCCAGGTGGCTTGGACGGCAGTAAAACGCTACGTCCAGGTTGTCCGGCGCTCTCCGACCCAGAGCAGAAGCAGCTGGCTCAACGCTCTCAGCGGAGCCAGGTGGCTTGGACGGCAGTAAAACGCTACGTCGAGGTTTGTCCGGCGCTCTCCGGCTCAGAGCAGAAGCAGCTGCCTCCACGCTCTCAGCGGAGCCAGGTGGCTTGGACGGCGGTAGGCACGAGTGGGGAGTCAAAACTGCAAAACCCAAGGCCTGGCTGGTTACGCGCGCCACGCGCTCGGAAGAGTCCGACGCTCTCCGGCCCAGAGCGGAAGAAGCTGGCTCAACGCTCTTAGCGGAGCCAGGTGGCTTGGACGACAGAGCTCGTCCCGGCGAGCGAGAAGGCTCGGAAAAGGTCTTGAACGAGGTCCGTCTGCCGGAAGCTGCTCGAGATTCGCCTAGGGGCCCCAGCCCTGGGTCTTCGGACGGACGAGTTGTACAAGGCGCGCGATCCACGTCGTCATCGCGGGGCTCCTGCCGAGACGCACGCTCCGCTTGGTGGTCTGTTGTACAAGGCGCTCGATCTCCATCGACGAACCTTGGGCGGTGGGGCACTGGGCGGCTCTGGGCCTCAGTGTCTCGTCCACCACGAGGGAAAGCAGACCCTCCCTCCTCGTGAGTCTCCATCGTGCAGTGGAGCAATTTGACTCTAAAAAAAAATCTAAACGGAAGCAAAAACAGAGCAAAAAATCAATGTACCGGCAAAAAGGCAAAAAGTCCTAAGCCGAAGACGCCACTTACTTGTTAAGATCACGGAGAGCGGGACACTTTGTATCCCTGAACAGGTCTGCCTATTAAGCCGGCACTCATTGGTACTCACGTTGATATAGAAGAGCCACGTCATTCCTTTCGTGCACGACGGAGACGGGGACCACGCTCGTGCCTCTCTGGAAAACCCCTGGTTCTCCACCTAAGATACGCCTTCCAAGTACTACAAATACGATCCCAGTGCCAGAACCCAGGTAATTACCGGGCTTTCAACCTCATACCTGGTACAAAGCAGTATCATAACAGAGCGCCTTGCAGCGTGGGTAGGCACAATTCGATACGAGTCGACGAGGGAAGAAAAGGCTGAAATCTTCTCGCGATAAAAATGAAGGCACATACCGTAGCGGGAAGGGCGTAGAAGAGCCTGCTATGTGACCCCGGATCTGAGTTACGAGTTGGAAGGAGAGAGAAGATGTGCGAAGAAAATAAATGGGACGAGCATAAAAAAAAAAAAAAAAGCAAAAAAGTGTGGAGGACCTTTAACAATCTGGGAGAAGGGATATTTAGGTTGGTAGGCTGTTCAGGTGTTTTGGTTCCTGTTGGGATCAAGGTACGGGCGAAGACCCAACCCAACCCCTGACTCTAACCCTAACCCCAACCCTAACCCGTAACCCTGACCTCAAACCGCAGCCAAAACGGGCCAAAGCTCGCCATAAACGCGGCTGCGCCGAGTTTGCATCGAACCAGGAAATTTCTCGGTTGCGGACGACGATTCCGAAGTACTTAGTAGTGCAGACCACGCTACGCATTTTTCAAGTCAAAAACGTCCCTAAAGATCCCTCATCAGAGATTGATAAACCTAGTCTAATAAGTGTGGTAGGGGAGTCACACAAGAGGGACGCAGAATGTTTTGGTTGTTGGTGGAGGAGACGGGTTGTAAAATAATTAAATCTGTGTGGACTATTGTAGGTTGTTGTTCATTTTGTTTGTTGTTCTCACATTGATAACTCTCTGACGAAGGAGTCCGTGGTCACACAAAGGTGCTGGAGCCCTATTAATAGGAAGATCCGAAAAACAACAAAAAATCGAAATTCGGCTGTCTAAAAATACACGAGACGAAGAAAGCGCACACACATAAAACAAATGTGTAAACTGAACTAACATGGCCGCGGGTATATACTCTCAACTATAACATAACAGAGTATCCCCGTTCCCACCACTAACCAAGTTGTGGCTGCTGACCACAGCGGCTGCTGTCTGGGATGCTGCCTGCCCAGTACGAAACGCACGGTAGTCGTGAGCACGAAAGAGGAACACGCCTGCCTGCTATCTGAAGTGCTGTCAAAGTGAAGACTCGCGGATATGCAGTGAAAAAGGAGCAATCGAACCTTACTACCACACGAATATCAACCTTCGCCATTTTTTTCTTTGGCTGTCTGACACAAAAAAGGTGCAGCACAGCAGCTATGATACCACGTCCCTGATAATTGCGTGGGTTATTCCCCATGAAGGGTATACAACTCGTTAAACTACACAAAGACCATCAGTGGCGTTAATAACAAGTAGATACTATCAATATTCTGCCTCGTGAAAAACAATACCAGGAAAAAACAAACTATGACTGCTTCTCTCCTGATGATAGTGTGCGCGCAGGTTAATAGGAGGAGGTGTACTGCTGGAGTTTGTTGTGGACAGAACGGAAGAAGACAGAAGAAGGCAAACACCACACAACACACACCACGTATCGAAGACGATGTCAGGAGACAGCACTTTCACCCCCTTGACAGACAGCAACTGAACCATGCCTTGATATGCCTCGACTGACATAAAAAAAATACTGGATTTTTGTTGGGGAGACTCGGCCCGACACCCTCGTCAGCGCACGTTTTCCTTTACCATTGATATATCTCCTGACATCTCAGCCGCGTATGTACGAATCCAATACGTACGAATCCAATACCACCAAGTACTCGCGAAAACACGTACCTTCTGGTATTTTATTTTCTTCAAAAAAATGTTTTCAACTCGCCGATCTCCTCAAGGATAACGCGTGAACGGCTTATTTCGATTGAAATTTGGAAATTTAGTAAAAATGGGATATAGACGAGAGATTTTTTTCGCAGCTTGCAAAGTTGAGTATCAACTATATAATCAGTCGAACTCACAGCTGACGTACTTCATCATTTTAGAGAATCCCATACGTATATATTTCCTCCGTTCAATATTCTGCTTTATTTATTTTCGTCTTTTATAAATTACCGCCAGGTACTGGTATTAATTATCACTAAATATAAATGATGTAATATTTTTATTTTTCTGGTCGACTGGCGTCAACGATCTCTTCTTTGAGTACTTTCAAAAACCCCAAATCCCAAACATGTCTGTGGAGGAGAGCTGTAGCCAATCAGGGCCCCCCGCCAAACTTTGCGGATCCCAACCACCAACCACCTCGCGCTCGGCCGAAAATACAAAAGTATCAACGCGCGCGCTTCATCTAAGTTCACCATCTCACCTGGATACGATACGACCAGACAATTTGGGAACAAAATGTACGCGATGTATGTAAGTAATCACAACCGACTGCTTGTGGTGTGTAAAAATTACGAGATATATACGTGTCTGTGTGGGACCATCGCCAATAAAAAAAGTTTTTTTACTCATCATCATAAGAAGATAATAAGTAAGTGCGTGTCGCGTGCCTTGTTATATATATGTAGCAGCACGAGACGATGCCATGGCAATGCGTTGTCAACTGCTTCACTCACTTCAAGTGTCTACTGCGATGTACTATCTCGGTATTGTACTCTAATTTTCTGAGTACAGAGCTCTGCTGTCTCTCGCCAGGTCGGATTGAAGAATCGACACGGACACTGGTTGTGCCGGATTTCGACGGGTGGGAAAAAGTGTCTACCGGGTATGTATTAATATTAACAATGCGAACACCATCCATAAACTATTATTATAGGAGGTATAAGATATATGGCCCCCCAAAAATAGCACAACGCAGAACGCAAGGAATGTTGACACCTTTCAACCACTTTCACAGGAGTGGTATTTTTAAGCTGTCAAAATTCTGGAAGTAAGTCGGAAATACGGCGGTTTTGGTGATGGTGGTGGTATCCTATGATACGTTGATACGCACATGGTACAGAGGTTCATACCATAATGCGTCCACATAAATATTTCAACGCCATCATCTGTGTACGTATACTAACGTATACGAGTTTGTGTGGTATGTGTGGAGTATATTTGAAAGTTGAAAGCCGTCTCCTCTCCTGCTCTGTCAAACAAAAGCTTTCTTGTCCTGGGTTGCGTAGGCACACTTCCAGCTTCCAGCAGCAGTATCACAGCTATCTACAGCAGTAAATATTTATTGCGGGAGTTCTGACCACCTTATTCTTCAGCACTTCTACACCTCCTGTGCGAGTTCTAAAACCTAAATAAGGTGCGTGGATCCACGATGCAGAGGTGGGGGGGGGGGGGGGGCGGGGGGAGGGCGCTGGCAGAAAGTATTAGGAAAGAGCTATCGGGGGGAAAAGGCTCACCAGCCGTGGTTCAGTTTTGAGTGAAGGGCCACTCGGGGTATAAAACAGGAGTGTCTCAATACAGCAGTAGTTTTAGTTTATTTATCTCAGAGTCTGCCTTCTGTGCTTTTTTAGCTCAATCCTGTGTAGCTTCCTCGATGATGATGGTGGGGGTGTTGGGATGCCTCCCTCCTTTTTCACACTGCTACTATTAATAATACGAGGTTATCATGCTGCTGAAGAAGATTTCCGGTGGCTTGAAGCTGGAAAGGGAGGCTGACTGCTGCATGTACTCTGGAGGGCGCCTCGTTTGCCCTTCGGAAGTGACACAATTTGTCGGACAAACCGGGGATAAAATGCAAAGCAAGTAGCACAAGTAAAGGCCCTCTCACTCTCACTAGAAACCTGAAAATCGGGCTCACGGGCTGACTTTCTACTCTCGGCGCGCGCGAAAGCACACTTTCTCATGTTGTGGTTTGGTCTTCGCTGCGAAATGACATGCTCACTATGCGATTGGTGCTTGGGGCCCAGGGCAGCGACGGGAAGGGGCACTGACTACAGCACTACGTAGGCTGAGAACATGTATTTATTTATTTTTGTCAAGTGTTCACGCTGACTCTCTTGTGGGGCCGCGGTGGTCCTGCTGTACCGCGCTGGTCGCAAACATAATGAACTATCGGTCTTCGTATTTGTATTGAAACGATCCTTATATTTCCGATCAAAGCGGCGTGTTTTTTCTCGTCCGTTCGTCGTTGTTCGTATTTGTTGTTGTTGTTGTTGTTGTCACATTAACTTACAACACAATGCAGTCCGTGGTCGTAGGATATATATGCCTGGTAGACATTATGTATATCAGTTTTTTGCTTCAGGTGAGAATCCATCAGCGACAATCCGCATCCCCTCGCTCTGCGCTGCGCGATGATGTAGCAGCACGGTTGTTTGCCGTGCCTCTATAGTAGTGCTGGTTCTGTCCGCCTACAGCAGCAGTAGTAGTGTAGTGTCGGTAGAATTACCTGGCACAGCAGAAAGATGGGATTCATCAGTGTGGTCAGTAGTGTGTGTAGTAGTTTGATTGCCGCAGCTTGTACGTATAGTGCCGGTATTGTTGTCTGGAGCACACACACCGGCACTATACGCGCTCTCTCGTAGAAATTACTACCAGGTACTTGGTGTGTGTGTGTGTGTGTTCTTCACATTAAACCGTTCTTTCTACCCGTCGACATCCAGCACAACCAGTGTCCGTGCCGATTCTTCCATCCTAGAAGAGATACAAGTTCTGTGGTCACAAAGCTACGCCACAGAGATACTACGTTGCCACGTGTGCAGTGTGAACTGCAGTGGGCAATGCAAAGCCATGTCATCATACTAGATACGACAGGCACGACATACGCAATCTATGAAATAGTGAAACGAAAAGAAACAATCAAAGAGAAAACAAAACAAGGTAGACAAGTCGAAAAAGAAAAAGAAGAAAAATGAAAGCAAAATCTAAGAGAAACAATCTGTCGTGCCCCCCCCCCCGCAGGCGAGGTGGCCTACACTTGAAAAAGAACGAGCTGGAAAAAAGAAGAAATAACAAAAGACACCACTGCTTGTGAACAGAGTAAGACAAAGAACCAAGGAGAAAGTAACAAGGAAAAATAACAAAGGGGAAATAACAGGCAGACCAAAGCCCAAAGCACCTTCTAGGTGGCGGCAGCAGCTTGTGGTACGAGTAGTATAGCCAGGTTCTCCCTGCTAATCCGCCTGGTACCTTGCTACCCAGACTGCCGTCTCCGCCCTGCGTTCGTCAACTATGCCCAGCCCCTTGGCGTCAGACAATACGAGCCGAGCAGAGCAGGTTCGTCTTCCAACCACGCCACACGGCTCCTTGAGTACGGCTTATCAATCAGAAAAGGAAGAGGAAGAGAAAAAATGAAATGAAAATCACGGAGAGTCAGCGCAAGAGAGAAAAAAAAAAAAAAAAAAGAAAAAAAAAAAAAAAAAAAAACTAAAAGAGAAGACAAGGGAAGACCACGTTCGAGCCAGCTGCACCAGTTGGTAGCACTAGTAGTATGGTCATATTCTACTTCCTAGTCGACTTGGTGCCTTGCTACCCTGTCTGCCATCTCCTTCCTACTTTCGTCTACCGCCGTTTCCCTTCTACCCCTCCTGTTCCCCCCCCTCTCCGCATTCACTCGGTCGGGCTTTATGCCACTTCTCCTGTTGCCCCCTCCCCCCCCGTTCCTTTGGGCACCATCCACGGCGGATGCGCGGCGCTGTCTACTCATCTCAGCCTCAGCCTCGTGCCACCTCACCATGAACCGTTCGGCTGCTTCAAGGATCCCCCGGTACCACTTCCCCGCCTTTTTGGCTGCTGTGGACCACAACGCGGTCTCAACTCCAAACACCAAGGGGGCAACTTCCGTTGACCCTTCGGTGGCTCGGAACTCCCTAAGGTCTTCGACTATGCATCTATGCCAAGTCTTACACTGTCCGCCTGGTCTCGGGTTCTCCCCACCAGCTATCGTCCCGAGCATTACCCGATTGGGTAATCGCTCCTTGCTTTGCCGTGCCACGCCCCCCGCAAAGAAGAGCCGCCGTTTGCGAATGGTCGTTTCGATGCTCTCGCAACGTGTCATCTTGAGGGCCTTCGCGTACGAGAGGGTGGCATGGTCAGTACGAAGTCGGCGCTGGAAGCCAATGACTCGCAACAGGACTTGGTGGTGAGCCGTTCGAAGCTTGGCAAAGTGTTCCGCTCTGAGGGTCCACGTCACACACCCGTACAGCAGGGTCTCAATCACCTCGGCCTTCAGCATTCGGACTTTAAGGCTAAGGGGGGCGGTCGTCCTATCATACAACTCCGGGCCGAACCGTTTGAAGCATGCTCGCATGAGGCGGATCCGTCGGTCGATTTCGAGCGAGAGGTCAGCGTTTTCGTGGATAACGCCGCCTAGGTATAAGAACTGGGTCGTCTGCTTATACCTCTGACCTGCCGCTTCGATGACGAGCGGTGGTGCGAGGGTTGTCCGGTCTGGTGTTTGTAGGACCATTGTCTCAGTCTTCTTTTCCGACACCGTGAGGCCTGCTGCTTCGAAGACAGTCACGATGACTGTCATCATTTTTGCGAGCCCTTCAGCCGACTTCGAGACAATTCCTGCATCGTCGGCGTACAACATGCCCCATACAGACCTTCGCACGCACGCCAATGGCTCCTCCTTCCCTGTTCGAACTACTCCAGCTTCCAAGAGTTGGACCAAATCCCTTACAATGGCTTCGTCTTGGCTGAAGCGTACTAGTACGACGTGTAACGCAGCAGCGAAGAACACGTTGAACAGTAACGGTGACAGTACACAGCCTTGCCGCAGCCCCTGCGTGACATCAAACCATTCCGAGAGCTCGCCGTCATCAGTACGCACGCGAGCCCGCATGCCATCGTGGAAATTACGGATAATTCTCAGCATCTTGGTTGGTACGCCAAAGCGTGTGAGTACCTTCCATAACAGCTCTCGGTCGACAGAGTCGTACGCTTTCTGCAGATCGATGAAGCACACGTATAAGGGGATTTTCCTCTGTCGTCCGAGCTCTTGCAGCCGGCGCACGACGAACAACATATCAATCGTTGATCGTGCGGGGCGGAAGCCGCACTGTTCCTCGGGGAGTAGTTCCTCGGTCTCGCAGTAGTTGCTGAGGCGGGACGCGACGATTTTCAACAACACTTTGCCTGCGTGGGCAACAAGCGAGATCCCTCTATAGTTGTTGCAGTCAGTTCGATCCTTCTTTTTGTGAAGGACCTTGATGATCGCATCTTTCCATTGCTGAGGGACTTCTCCTGTTAACCAAACATTGACAAGGATGTTGTGAAAGCGCTGGGCGAATGCCGGGTGGTCGATTTTTAGGAGTTCGACCGGGAGACCATCTGGCCCGACAGCTTTCCAATTCGACATCCCCTTCAGTGCTTCGGTCATCTCGTCTATGGATGGTTCATCTTCAAGCGACAGTTTAGGCGGTCGCGGTGGCAAGAGGTCGATGATCGTGGGATCGAGTTTCAGCGACTTCGTGTTCAAGAGTTTGTGATAAAACCCCGCCCATCGTTCACGAATTCGCACCTTATCCCGTAGGATCGTGCCATCCTCGTCCCTAATGAACTGTTCGCTCCTCGCTTTAGTCCCTTCCAATCCTACCGTACTCTTAAGGTGCTTGTAAAAGCCTCTTTGGTCGTTGTTCGCTAGGAGTCGTTCGGTTTCGGCAAGGTACGCTTCGAAGTACGCATGCAGTCCTGCGGCAATCACCTTCTGCAGGTTCGCACACGCAGATCTCAGGGTCTTCCACGCGGTTCTGTCCCGGGGGTGGGCACGCAAGAATTGTCGTGCATCCTCCCTCGCTGTCCATGCTGGCATGAATGCGGCCAAGGTTTCGGCAGACTCACACCATCCATGTCTGCGGTGGCGACGTGCAGGGGGTGGTACCTCTTTTTCGACCGCATCAATAACAGCCGCAGTGAAAATCTCAACCATACCAGACGTATTACGGGGCTGGATAGGCTGGTTGAGAGTGGAGATGATCCTGGAGACTACTCGTTCACGACAATTTCCATCGGACATAAAAAGCTGCCTGTCGAACTCTCGGCGTTTCGTCGGTCTACGTATTTGTCTGTTGGGCGCAAAACGACCACCGAGTCGGACTTTAATATACAAGATGTTGTGGTCTGAGTCAGCCTTAGCTGGGGCAGGAGGCTGTGGGACGACTTTCGCATCTTGGACTCTAGGTCGATGGACTTGACGGGTTAGGATGTAGTCAATCCGCTTACGGTCATTCGGGCCGGTGCCGTTGTAAGTATGCGATATCCCACCCTTGCGCGTGCTGAAAAACGTGTTGGTGAGAGCCAACTTGCAATTGGTGGCGAACGACAGGAGCCGTCTGCCATTATCGTTACGAACATCACGTCCATACGCTCCCAGCACTCTGCTTTCATCATCACCGCACCCTTCCTTCCTCTGTCCAGTTCGCGCGTTGGCATCCATCAGTACAAACAGACACTCTTTCGTCGGGATTTTTTTCACCAAGTACTCCAGCTTCTGCCAGAAGATACCTTTCAGTTCGGCGTCCTTGGTACAATCAGTTGGAGCATACGCAACGACGAAATTGACTGCCTCGCATTTGCCAGCCAGCTCAAAGCGCATAGACATTAGCCGCTCGTCAACGAACTGATGAGTATACACAGACTTACTGCACAACGATTCCTTGACAGCTAGGCCTACTCCGTACAGCCCTTGCCTGGTGGCTGTTGTTTCCTGTCCTGAACAGAAAACACGATACCCTGCCGCACGGAACGTCGTGCTGCCGGACCTCCGAGTTTCTTGCAGGCCAATGAAGTCACAGCCGAGTTGCCGTCCCTTCGCCAGTACCCGCTCGTCATGTCCGTACCCGTTCTTACCCTTTACAGCCAGGGTGCGCACATTGTAGGTCGCTACCGTCACAAGTGCCTCCTTCTGTCTCTTACGAGCCTCGCGTGCTGCTTTCTTTGCCAGCCGACGTGAGGCTCGTCCCCGCCTTCTTTTTTTCTTTTTTTGTTTCTTTTTTTTCGCTATGGCGAAAGTGGCTCTCCGTTTCGTAGCCCGGTACGCGCCTTGGTTCCCGTTGGCTGGGTGCAGCCGTCCCAACCCACGCCGACAATCCCATCCTTCCTGTCGTGCATGCATACCCACGCTGTGGCCAGCCTCTCCACTCCACCGGCTGCCCACGTAGCGCTCTCTGCTGTGGTGATGTACCCGTCCCGCCTGAGGGATGAACTCCTCGGCGTCGGGGTTAAGAAGAAAAAACATCACCACCACCCCACGCGGTCCTTAAAGCGAGCAGGCCACCAGCCGGACCGCGCAAGGTTCCCTACCTACGTAGTCCGAAGCTCGATGTTCGTGTGACTGTCGCTAGACCGCTGCAGGTCCTGGCAGACTTCCTCGGCCCACCCCAAGGACGGGGCAGGCCGAAGCAGGCAGGTACGGCTTGGTACCAGGTATCAATTATGTCAGCTTTTTCATTTTGAATGAAAAACGCCCTGCACATTTTTTTATTTTTTTATTTATTTTATCCCATTCATTATCTTCGCACATCTTCTTCTCTCTCTCCTTCCAACTCGTAGCTCGGATCCGGGGTCACATAGCAGGCTCTTCTCCCCCCTTCCCGCTACGGTACGTGCCTTCATTTTTATCGCGAGAAGATTCCAGCCTTTTCTTCCGTCGTCGACTCGCATCGAATTGTGCCTACCCACGCCGCTGCAAGGCGCTCTCAACAATTGAATCCTTTATATTTTTATTTTTGCAAAATCAAGTCAAATGTCCGACCCACCCGGGGCTCGAACCCAGGACTCAAACACAAGTAGAATTCGAGATTAACCACTTGAACCACTGGGGCGACCTCAGAAGGCAAATAAATAATAAAAAACCAATCATCATGTCGTATGTACCAGTACGTCCGATGCTCCTTCATTTTTAAAGCACATACCAGGTATCGGACAGAATGAGCAATATTTTGCAAGCCATCATCTCTTCATCATGATACCAGATATCCTGGTCCATATTTGGCTCGAATAAGTTACATGTCGTGTATCATATTCGTATGGAGGTCCAGCTCGTGTACCTATTCCACTTGTTGCTCGTTGTAGGTGCATCAGTATGCAATAGCAGTCCTTTTTCCTACTTTTGATAAAGCTCCTCGTGGTGTGCAGCATATGACAGACGGTGACGTGTGTCACGTTGTCGCCAACTGCAAATGCAATGTGTCTCGACTGCTGAGTATCTATACAACAGCAGTACCTCTGGCTGCTTGCTCTCTTTTTTTTCCTCTTTCGAAAGAACCGCACCAGAATACTACGGGTGGTACACACCAGGCTAGCTCCAGAAAGGAGAAGCGAGCACCTACAGCAGGTGGACGCAGAAAGAGCAGAAGGAGAAGGAGGGAGGGAGGAGCAGGACAAGCAGGGGGGGGGGGGTGTAACCTGCAAGGATGTTGCCATTAAAAGGGGGGTCCGTCACACAGCAGAGAGCCACCTTCCGTGCGGCCTTGTGTTTGGTCCTGGTTCTGGGATGCTGTGCGGTGAGTCACCAAGAACAATATAAGAGCGCACTACTACCGCACGATTGCCCCGCCGACAAAAACACCATCAATCATCAATCATCAATTATGAGAAGGCGAAAGCCAAAATCGGGTATATCTGTTCAACTTTAGTCTAAAACAGGAACACACTGAATAAAACCAAGTGAAATTACACGCCACGAGCGATGTGTTTGGCCATGTATGAGAAATCACAAAACTATTATTTTTACACCTGATTGAACACATTTGTTTTTGTTTTTTTGTTTTTCCAGGGTTTAGACACTGCGAGCTCCACTTGAAGCTGCGGAGGGAGTCACCCCACGGTAGGGGTTACACTTTTGGGGGCAAAGATTTCTGACCAATTGGGTCCCTTAACCCTTTTAGAACTCCAGTCCCGTTTTGGGGACAAACCACTCAAATTCCAAGTAAGTTGTTCCCAATTGTCCCCAAAACGAGACTGCGGTTCTTAACCCTTTTAGAACCGCAGTCCCGTTGTGGGGACAAACCAGTCAAATTTCAAGTACTTTGTCCCCAAAACGGGACTGCGGTTCTAAAGGGGTTAAAGGGTCAAGTGAGGAACTACCAGTTAGGATGAAAGTTACACTCGTCCATTCGTTTTAGGACTATAATAGCGCATACAGGTGCCGGTCGGGTGGCACGAACGAAATTCTTCCAAGTAAGTGTTGTATCGGGTGAAATATTGAGCTCCTAATGCTGGGGGCTCAGGAACTTCTGGTGCACCCCTCCTACCGTGGGATGTCTCGAGGGTCATTGACAATGTGCCTATTTTGCTTCGCCACGGCGGGCGCCCGAAGAGTATTTAACACCCCGTTGCCAGCTTTGAACCCTTTCGAGACCATCCTCGCGGAACCGCTTGCCCGCTTGCTCGACGCGGTATTTTGTGTGCCGTTCCTAAACTTTGCCCACCTCGACGTGGGGTGGGGCATACGAACTGCCGTCCGTGTCTACGATGCTGTAATAGTTTATGACTCCTGTGACCTGCGACCATAAGGAAGCAACGACCGCTGTACACATCACATATTGATTGATTAATAATAAGTTTGATAGTTGCTTGGCTAATCATGATTATATATATACGTATATTTTTACAGAAATGGAAGGCATTGTTATGCAGGAAAACAAATTTCAGCGACCACCAAACTCCCGGGTAGAACAGCATCCAGCGCTACCCTGCTCCCGTGCGTAAAATGAAACATTTTGGCGTTTTTGTGGGGGGGTTTTGGTGCTACTCGCTCGCAACTTCGAATATTCACAAAAATACATCGTGAGTCGGTTCTCACGACTGCCGTATGGCGCCCCGACGCCCTCACACACCCCATCAGGAGCATCCCTAAACTTCGCGGGCTGCAGGTTCCTGTGAAGAGCTGTACTAATGTAGCTGTCCGCGAGTGGGGGGTTACATTCTGTCTCATCAAGTGCACCCCAAATATCGACCAATCTCGACCACTGGATCACCTCTTCGTCGAGACGTACGCCTCTGTTGAAAACCGGCGCGGGGGGATCAATCTCAAGACAAACACAAGCTTCTCTGAGGGCGTGTCTTAACTCCCACCAAAGAGCATGGGAACGAGCGGAACGGAATGAGGCAGCTGTTCGTGACCATTCGTTCCGTTCCTACCTAAAAAAAACGTGTTTCGGTCCATGCAGAAATCCTGGACCTCGCCAGCCGAATCGGCACGAACGGCATGTTTTGGCAAAAGCCAAAGCAATTTTGTGTCCACGCCCATCCATCTTCGGTGGTGTCCATCTACATCATCAAACAATCTGCTATTTGTTCCCGTTTGGTCGGGCCGTTCGGTCCTCCCAAACAAGAAAAAGGGGTGGAACACTTCTTCTTCCTCCTCCCAGATATACGGTTTTTCTCGGGCTGCACTGAATCTATTCGTTTCCCACAACCAATCAACACCAATTCATGCGGCACATAATATTCCATTCGGTTCTTTCCAATGCTCTCTGTGGGGGGGTTAACCCCTTTAGTACCGCAGTTCCGATTTGGGGACAACCCAGTTTAATTCCAAGTGATTTGTCCCCAAAACGGGACTGGGGTCCTAAAGGGGTTAAGACACGCCCTGACAAACCTCTTTCGTCGATCTCCGGTAAGGACGGACAGGCGAAAGTTCTGAACGTATAAGACGTGTTAAGGTTGCGATGATTTTTATGTTCCGATAAAACATCTATAGAGATTAGAGTCACCGGAAACCCGGGGGCCAGGAGACGCTTGGGTGCCAGCGTGGCCTTAACCCCTTTAGAACCGCAGTCCCGTTTTGGGGACAAACCACTCAAATTCCAAGTATTTTGTCAGGGGTGATTGGTTCATGATTTTTGATAACTATGGAGATTGGAACGCGGCTGGCAGAAAAGCGTCTAGGGTATAAGGAATACTGGTGATTTACGGAAGGATGTTCGGTTTGTATCGGAAAAGCATCTACGCTACAATGTCGGAAGGCAAGCATAATAATGAAATAATGAATCAATAGATCAAGAAAAAGTTGATTTGATTGTGATTCGATACGGATAAACAAAAAGCGTCATCAATCATTGCATTAGTTACTCGTTCACAACACTTTAAAAATAATACTGAACCAGGTAATATTAATAGTAGTAGGTGCGTACGTAAAGAGCGTACCTGGTATCATCATATACGGTAAGATGTGCTACCGAGGAAAATAGAAACCGCCTACGAATATGATGAAAAACAGGAGTGTACCTGACGCATACAGATTGTGTGGCTTCTCTGATTGTCGCAAAATCAGGCAAAAAAGAAGGAAAGCTTTATCAATAGACGGAGTCCCGTGGAACACCCAGGATAACACAACCTCTGGGACGGATTTCAAAGCGGGGTTCTCCCCTACACAATATAGGCAAGTAAAAACACTAACGACAGCAGCCCTGCCATAGGCCAGCCTCACATTGTACCTGTTTTTGGTTTCAAACTGACCAAATGCATGCACTCCTAGGTACACCTGGATTTATCCACACGGTGTAACACCCAAGATACGACACCCCCTGGGACGATTTTCAAAGCTGGGTTTTTAGATATCGGGCAGCCGGGGTAGCAAGGCACCAGGCCGAGAAAACACCAAAGAAAAGAACATCCTACGTAGCAATCCAAATGCGTTGAAAAAGAGAGAAAGTCGAAAGAAACAAAGGAAAAGGGGTGTCGTGCCCCCCCGGAGGAGATTCGACAGACGACACAACAATATAACAAAAAACAACACAACAGACAACAAAATGACACAGAATACAACCCAACAACGAAAGGAACGAAAACTTCAGGAAAATCGAAGCACAACAAGAGCACCACCTTCGAGACAGAAGCAGCAGTTCGCGGCACGATTACCAGTGGTAGCAGCACAGCAGCCGGTTCTGCTGTTGGAACGGCCAGCGGCGGGTTAAATGGGCACACGACACGTAGTCTGAACGTGAAAGTGTGGGTTTATTTTTACAAATCCGCCCGGAAAAAAACAACACGAAAAATTGTACTGGTAGCACACAGGAAGGTTCTACCGATGAAGACCTACCAGGTATTGCTGTAAAGTCTGGCAACTTGCCACGACCCTTTCTGCAGTCTCCTTTCTGCCTTCATCACCACAGCTCCCCTTCGGCCGTTTCCCATCTACTTCCTGCTTTCATCAACCGCGGTTTCCTTTCGACCGATACGATACGCACATCCCTCCCCCCCCCTCATGCCCCATTCAACACGGATGCGTACGTAGCGTTTCCTACGCCTTTTCACCTAATTGTCGCGCCACCTGACCATGAACCGCCCGGCTGCTTCGAACACCCCACGGTACCACTTACCTGGCTTCTTTGCTGCATTAGTTCACGCCGCGGTATTTACTGGACTCCGTGGTGGCTTGGAACACTATCAGGTCGACAACTAGGCATCTATGTCAGTCCTCCGATTGTCCGCGCGATCCGGTGCTCTACATTTGTTGGACAGCCCGTGCGCCAACGCATGGTCGACCATGACATACACCAGGGTGCTACCCATGCTATACCGTTGGCCCATGGTGCGGTCCGTGTCAACCAACCATGGGCCCGTGGACGGTGCCGTAGGCCATTCCATGGCTTGTACACGCGACGTATGGTGTACTGTATGTAGTGCATGGCACACCATTTATCACGCCATGACTTATCCCATGATTCTCTACCATGGCCGCGTGGACGTTTCGTCTATGAGTCAACCCACGAAAAAGGTGCTCTCATGGCATGCACCAGGTGCGCCCATGGTCCATACTACAAGGTAAGAAATCCATGGAAGTACCCATCGTCGACTCCATGGAATGTGTGCCGTGGTACATACCACGAACCGAAACCGTCCATAGGGTTTGATATCGTGGATTTCCTTGGAGGCGTTCATGGGACACCCCGTGACCGCTCCCATGGATTGCTCCATTGGCACACCAGGTGGACTGTCGATGGTCGCTTCATGGCACGTGCCATGGACAAATCGTTAACGACTTGTTCAATGGGAGAGTCCATGGGGCACTCCATCACCACTCTCAGCATATCATGGCGAGTGCCGTGATCTCACGGCATATACCATGGTACCCTGTTGTGTAAACCGTGGAGTATCCCCCGGTATGTACATCATGGGGTGTGTGTATGCATACCATGGTGTAACCCACGGATAGTTGGATATACGGTGCGAACCGCGGGGTGTTTCATGGAGAAAGTCGTGGCCGAATCCTAATGCTAACCATGGGGCATGCCGTGGATTGTTTCATGGAGAAGCCACAACATCGACCGAGGGTCAGTCCTTGCGTTTTCACCATGGTGCACACGTGGCGTATCCCATGGGTTGATCCATGAACGAAGCCATGGGTCGCCCCGTGGCTAGTGTCCGTGGTTGATCCATGGGACGCACCATCGATCCATCCATAAACGATGCTATGAGTCGTTCCATGGTGAGTGCCCATGGGCCAACCCATGTTCGACCACGTTCGAACACCTAAACGCCACGGCCAACTATGATCGAATAGGTGAACCCCATGGCGCGCCATGGTCCACCATAGTTAACAGGTAGAACACATGGCCAACCATGGTCCATTCACGGTATAACGGTACGCCGTGGTCGACCATGGGTTGGCCCTTGAGCAACCCGACTCATGTAGATGATTTGCCCGGACTCCGGCCCTCCCCATCCGTCATCGTCGCGAGAACACCACCCGACTGCGTAGTCGCCACTTTGTCGCGCCAAGGCCCCCGCGAAGAAGCGCCGTGGTTTGCGGATGGAGGTTTCGATGCTGTCGCATCGTGTCTCCTTTTGGAACCGTCGCGTACGAGAGGATGGTGTGGTCGCTACGTTGTCGGCGCTGAAAGCCAATGAGTCGTACAGTAGGTGGACTTGCAGTTGCCCTGTTCGGAGCTTGGCGAGGATGTTCGCGCTAAGGGCCCACATCACGCACTCGTTCAGCAGTGTCTCGGTCACCTTGGCCTTCAGCGTGCGGACTTGCAGAGTAAGAGGGACGGCCGTCATATAATATACAACTCTGGGCCGAAAAGCGTGAAGCACACCCGCATGAGACGGACCCGTCGTTCAATCTCGAGCGAGAGGTCAGCGTTTTCGTGGATGACGCCACCCAGAATACTACCTGAGTCGTCTGTCTATATATCTGGCCTGCTGCGTTGATGACAAGCGGTAACTCCAGATACGCCTTGTCCGGTGTTTGTGGCAGCATCGTCTCCTTTCCCGACACCGTGAGGCCTGCTCCTTCGAAGACGGCCACGATGACCGTCATCCTTTTTATCAAGTCTCTCCGCCGGCTTGGAGGCAATTCCTGCGCTGTCGGCGTACAACATGCCCCACACGGCCGGCCGTTCTCACGTATGCCACTGGCACCTCGTTTCCGTCCACGGCATCCTCAAGGTCAACACTAACCGCTTACGATGCCTTGGTCCTCGCTGAAGCGTGGTATGCATTGATAAAACGGCGTGCATCGCAGCAGCGAAGGAGACTTTCCAGCAGTATCAGCGACGGCCCGCAGCCTTGTAGAGACCCCTGCGTGACACACAACACCGCTCTCAAGTGCTCGCCGTCATCCGTACGCACGCGAGCCCGCATGCCTTCGCGATTGACGAATAACCGCGAGCGTCTTCGCTGATCACGCCAAAAGCGTGGGGGTGCTCGGCTACCCCACAATGGCAGGTTATAACCTAGATTAGCCGCAGCCCAGGAAGAGTATGGGAGATGTTGTGTCACCCCCCGCTACCTCCTTGTTGGTGTTTTCGCCGTTCGTTCATCGCATGCGCCGCACGCAGCATATCCGGGTTCCGCTTGAGACGGACGGTCAATATACTACGTAGGGCTTTCGTTTGGCTTGGTAACACGTCGGACAAATCATATCCCTGTTTCTTGACCTAGATCATTTCGGACAGGTAGATCTATGATCTATGGGATCTGCTGGATCTGAATCCTTTTAGTTTGGGGGATCTACGGGACCTGTATGATTGAGCACGTGTTTGACGTTTGGAGAGAAAACGATCTACTGCAGTGATAAATATTTAACGTATGTAAACCAGATGGGATCTGACGCGTTCTACGTGGAGGTAGCACATTTCCGCTGAAAGGGTTTTTGAATGACGGGGCTCCTTGACCCAAAATTGTCGGAATGCCAATCTTGTTTCGAAAATTGACGTTCTTGGTTACTTGGGGCATGGCATTATTCATCGGGGTGCAATTTGAAATTTGCAGAAATCAGAGTTCTGGTGAGGTATGGAGCTCCTCAAGTGACGGGCCTCAGATCTTATAGGGTGCACCTCTATCGTAGAACGCCCCATCTGTAGCAGACAGCTCTTTCACACGCATTGGCCGGGTGAAATGCTAAGGATCTAAGTGATCGGGAAGGACTAAAGGATCCGCATGATCTACCGCTTGAGGCGTTCTACGATAGAGGTTCACCCGATTTTTTCTGAGGCTCCTCACTTGAGGGGCTCGATACCTCACCCGAAAACTGACGTCAGCGAAAATCAAGTTGTGTTCCGATGAATAATCACGTGGTCCCGAGTATAGGAAAACGTCAGTTTTCGAAGCAGGGTTGGCATTCCGACGATTTTGGGTTAAGGAACCCCGTCATTCAGAACATGTTTTAGTGGAAATGTGCTACCTCTATCGTAGAACGTATCGCTTGTTTGGTTCAGATGGAATATAAAAGATCTAGATATTTGGCACACGTTTGCCGGGTGGGACCTATAAAAGACGACCGTTATTCCGCACACGTTAGCTTGGGTGGGATCTGGACAAGACGGCTCTTACGCACGCATGTTAGCTCGGGTTGGATATGTATGAGATGCGTACAGTTTTACGCGGGGGCGTCTGTATAGCCTCCTTGATGTGGATCTCTTTGCCTTACGCGACCTACTGGTATACCTGGTGATCATCAGGGGACTGCCGTAAGAGACATTGTTGTTAGGTCGGAGGTTTGCCGGCTTTTGACCTTTTCAACGAGACGTCTGTGAAATCTGTTGAAAAAACAGCTTATGGGGGGCTCAACCTGTCGACAACACCACCTATTCTCATGTTTTGGATGGTAACAAGGAAAGCCGGGGGTGTGCGTGTGTTCTTGACATGCAAACGCACGCGTTCACCGCAGCTAGCCATATCCAGGTATTACTCAATACTGGTAATACGTACACGATATTTTAATACCGGGGTGACATGACCATGATATACAAACTGAGAGGTTTCCGCCACGTTTACGGACTGGGGCAGCTGCATATATATATTAATTTCCCCTTCGTTAGTGATATGATCTAGCTCAGCACGCGTTTTTGCCTGCCTTGGGATCTGTGTGCCACGGCTCGTGCACGCAGGGTTGTTCGCGTGTGAGCTACGTGATCTACATCGCTCTTGCACATGTGCCTGCCCGAGCGGGATGTGCATACCACGGCTCTTTCGCGCACGTTTCCCCGGGAATGATCTACACGACACGGGTCTTGCACATACATTTGGCCAGATGGAATCTTGCAGAATCTGCGGGATTTATTCGTAGATCCTTTCACAGCTTGGGATCTTTATGGTCGGTATGAATCATGTAGCACATGCTTGTCAAGGTGAGAATCCATGTTATTGATACCTGTAACTCAAGTTTGATCTGGAACAACACGGCTATTTCACACCCAATGACACACATTGGCCTGCCGGACTGATCTGTATAAGTATCTGACATGTTGTACATACTCGTACTATTAATATTGTGTCGGAGTGTATTATTTTTCGTGTGGTGGGACCTGTAGGATCTGTATCACCTGTAGATCGCTTCGTCCGGAGGAATCCAAAGGATCTGCGTGATCTAGCACACGCTTGTCCGGGTGGGAGCTGCAATATAAAATGTAACTATTCCACACATTATTTTCCGGGTGTGGGATCTGCAGGGCCTACTGCTGTAGATGCTTCGCACAACACCTCATCGGTGCCGCGATGGGACCTAGAATACCTAGATCATCGTCTTTCCGACGTATGGATTGTTTCACTCAACGGGCAGATCACCAATCCCTACTTTATATCTAGTATCCAGATATTTCAGGACAGATCGATGCTTGGTTGATATGATCTAGCTCATGTTGCCAGGCGAGAGTCGTGGAATTCGCATGCTCGACAGCAGTATCTACAGCACATTTGCCTGGGTTGGATCTGCACTACACAGCTCCTGCACAACATATCATTACGGCTGAGGGGGGATCGTGAAGATGCAGGAAAACACTGAAAGGGATATCTCCACATCGCAGACACAGGCTCAAAGTCACAGAGAATCATCGCCCCACCATAGGCACAGCCGCGAAGTCACAGAAGAACGTGCGGCGCTCCGTCGGCGATACAGCGCTTCGTTGATCCGTCCAAGCTCTACGATAGTCTACCCGCGTGACAGTTAAGTCTATGTCGCAGACCCCCTGTTTCTATCGGCGCTCTGCATATAGGGCATATAGGGCTCGTACAACGTTTGCTATTCCACACTGAATCGTATTAATAGTTGAAGAGCCCTTTGAATAATCGATCGATATCCCAGATATAACAGGTTACAGCCTGATGATACACTGTTCGCTGCTGTGGCGGGGGGCGGCGCTTATTGTATGGCGTGATTTGTCCCATGGTTATAGCCCCATGATGCGCTATGGACAACCCCATGGAATGCGGTCAGAGAGCTGAGGCTCTGCCATCGCTCGTCGCGGGGGCTCCCATGCTCTTGTGTACTTGTCGTGTTGGAACAGCAGTATGGTATATTTATTTACTCGCTCCTGCTCTATCGCCCTGACGACGCATGCTATGGAATGCATGTTTCCCGCGAGGTATCCCTTGGGATACGCTGTCGAGGCTATGTAGTCCATGGTGTCCCACGGTGTGTTCCAGGGCCAAATCCTGGTGATGCATGCAGCCGATCATGAACTAATGCATTGTGAATTCCATGTGAGACATACATGTGCCACATGGGGGATACACACGTGTAGAGCATACTCACGCCATGGTTTGGTCCAGGGCAAATTGTAGAGGGTGCATGTACCCCGTGACGATGTATCTAGTGGCCAATCTCATGGTGAGCATGTGTCCCAGCTAGGTTCTCCGTGGAATGCCTCATACAGAACATATTGACCCCATGGTGTGTTTCAGGACGATATCTGTGGGTGCATATATACGCCTTGTGTAGTCCTCGGCGTATTCGATAGCATTTTTGAGTCCCAGGGAGGGAGTACCCCACATGGGCTGCATGTGCCCTGTGAGATACCTTTTATGGGATGCATGTTTCCCATGGGATACACCCCGTATGGGATGCATGTGTCTCATGGAATTATCCCCAGGTGGGATGCGTTGAATACCTCATATAGAGCACATTCGTGTCATGGTTTGTCCCACGGCGACTTCCATTTTGTTTTTTTTTTGCTCATCCCATTCATTATCTTCGCCCATCTTCTTCTCTCTCTCCTTCCAACTCGTAACTCAGATCCGGGGTCACATAGCAGGCTCTTCTCCCCCCTTCCCGCTACGGTACGTACCTTCATTTTTATCGCGAGAAGATTTCAGCCTTTTCTTCCCTCGTCGACTCGCATCGAATTGTGCCTACCCACGCTGCAAGGCGCTCTCAACAATTGAATCCTTTATTTTTTTATTTTTGCAAATAAAGTCAAATGTCCGACCCACCTGGGGCTCGAACCCAGGACTCAAACACAAGTAGAATTCGAGGTTAACCACTTGAACCACCGGGGCGACCGGCCCATATGGGGTCCATGCGCCCCACAATTTAATTTGCATGCTTTTATGAGGTATACCCTATATGGTATCCATGTGTCCCCTTATGGGGGGCGTGTATCCCGTGGGATACCCCTTGGCCATAATATTCCCATCGTGTATTACGAGGTCCAGTCCCATTTGATGATTGTGTCCCATGGAGTACCCGATGGGATGGTACTCAATGGGGTACCCTATACCCTGGTAGAACATACGTATCCCATGGTGTGTTGCACGGCAAATTTCACGGGTGCATGCACCCCACGATGATGATTTATGATACATGTTGAACTCCTCGGGCGGTATGTGTCCCACGGGTTACCTCATGCGTGATGCATGCGTCCCCGTATGGGATCCGTGTGTCCCACGGGGTATCCCATGCGATACCCCACAAAGAGCATGGTATTCCCATGGTGTATTGTATGTAGTCCATGGCGAATCCCATGGGATGCATGTACAGTACCGCATGGCTCTATACCATATGGTGAAGTCTACGGGATGCATGTGTCCCACGGAGTGCGCCGTGGGATACCCCCACAGACCATACTGGCCGCATCGTCCGTTCTAGGGCGAGTTCCATGGAGTTCGCCCCTTGCGCATTCTTCGTGGATTCCATGGGATGCATGTGTCGTTTGGGATATGTCCCACATGAGACACGTGTGTACGGGAAACATGTGTCCCATATAGGGTACTTCATGTGGGATGCATGTCCTCATATGGGATGCGACGCATTCTTCCTGAGGACGCGTTCTACCATAGAGGTAGCACATTTCAGCTCAAACAGTTTCTGATTGACGGGGCTCCCCAGCCCAAAATCGTCGGAATGCTAATCTTGTTTCCAAAAAATGGCGTTTTTTGTACTTGGGCCATGGGATAATTCATCGGGATGCTATTAATGTTTTGCTCAAGTTGGTTTTCGGGTGATGTATGGAGCTCTCCAAGTAAGGAGCCTCAGAAAGTCTAGGGTGAACCTCTATCGTAGGACGCCTCTGAGAGGTGGCACATTTCTTCTAAAACGTTTTCTGAATAGCGGGGTTTCTTAACCCAAAGTGATCGGAATGCCAACCTTGTTTCGAAAAATGAGCGTTTTCGTATACTTGGGATATGGGGTTATTCATCGGGATTGCAATTTAAGTTTTGCTCAAGTCAGTTATTGGGTGAGGTATATGGAGGTCCTTAAGTGATGAGCCTCAGATAAATCAGGGTGAGAGGCACTATCGTAGAACGCCTCTTGCATGTATCCCATGGGGCATCCGACATGGGACGAAGGTGTCCATAGAGACACCCCATCGAGTATTTAGATCTCTTGGTTATTTTCAGGGCGACTTGCATGGGATGCGTGTACCCCTCCTCTTGGTGGATTCCACGGCATGCATGTGCCCTACATGGGCTGCCCCGTATCGGATGCATGTGTCCCATGTTGTGCCTCGTGGGATACCTCGCAGGACATATACTCGCATGGAATGTGACGGAGGCATGCACAGTACTTACCCCCCCCCCCGTCCCGGCATTGTAGGGATGCGAGGGTCTATGGCCATACGACTACGGCCATGCATGAGATCGAGTACATCTCTCCTATCGAGGACACCCGCTACGAATGCCTTTCAAACTGTCGTGCAATGCAAGAAAGACTGCTTCACAAGCGGTGTTTCATATTTATAGGAGGCAGCTTGCTTCATCATGCCACTCGCCGAACACTTCGCGGCGCTCCGCACTTGGTGCAAGCAATGTCTTCCTGGTCGGTGAAAACCCGACATGCTCAATCTCGGCATGGCAGGAAAGCTAGGGTCCATGGTAAATTATACGACCGACTACGGCCATGCTCGACATGAGTGCACACCACCTCCCCCCACTGCTGCGTGCAGATATCTCGGTTACAAAAATCCCTGTTGTTGTCGCGCTTCCGTTCATCCTCCGATCGATGTAGAATCACGCCGTATCATATCACACCATATCATACAATATGTCGTCATATCCGATCCTATCGTACCATATCATATCATACCAGATCATACAAAATCATGTGAAGGTCGTAAAAACACAAGGCAAGCCCCTCGAAATTCCAAGCACAAACGGCGAATCCTATACGTACCATCATATCACACAATAGCACATACGCACATACATGCGTAACACCACACCATACAGCATATTCTTCGTATCCCCAACCACATGATACATCATACGTATCACATTGTAATACTATATTCCACACCTCGACGGACAGATAGATAGATCATGATCCATTAGTAGATGATCTAGTCCCTCACCTGCCGCCGCGAGAGGTTGTGCAACATCTGCCTTATAGGGCAGATCCCACCCAAGAAACACGCTGCACTGCTGTAGACCATACAGGTTGGGCGGGTGCTACCCAAAACAGGAGCTATATCATACAACATACCGGGAATAGATAACCGATCTATATCCCTTGAAGTATCTAGATCATCCAGTGGAAATGGTCCGTATTATCTGTCCGGGGTGCGCAATACTCGTACAGGCATACCCTGATATACTACCGGTCGCCTCACTGCATCATGTCGTGTCAAGGCCATTATTACACATCCTATTGTATCACATCATATCAGAATATAACACCGTACTTACACGCTCTCCTTTTAACCTCAGATATATGCCCCGAGCAAGCGGGGCGAGCCCCCGCAGTTCTGCACGGTGTTCAACCACATCGTATCGTGTGTCGTAACATTTCAGACAATGTCACGACATATCATATTCGTATCACCACATCACACAACAATGTCATCTTCATAGTATGCACCACCACATCAATCACATGTACATCAATCAGTAGTATTCACGTACCTGGTGTGCTATATCACGCCACTACAAATGTATCATATCACACCGTATCATATCAATTCCTACAATAAATGTCACGTCATATCATAATTCCGTGTGGCACCATATCACATCATACACGCCCTCTGCCAACCTCAGATATATGCCCCGAGCAAGCCGGGCGAGCCCCCCCAGTACTGCACGGTGTTCAACCATATGGTGAAGAGCGGCGGAACAAGCATAAAACAGCAGCTGGTGCAGAGCAGCGAACGCGAAGGAGATGCTCACCCAGGTATAATGGGGAGGCATGCTGCATCAGGGGAGAGCACACACATTTTCTCAGACTCCCCTCTTTGTAAGGCTCCGCACGAATAAATCACCCCAGGGAACAGACTTGGGCAGAACCTGAACGCGCAGCCCGACGAAATATCCCCACGATCTAGACGTAGATACACAACGAGCATACCTGGTACCTATTTTTTTTGGGAGCATGCTGCTGTGCCGTAGTACGGAGCAGGTGGTCCCTCTGTAGTGTGTGCCGGTATGTGTGCGCCAGCCAACACCGGCACTACCGTCATAGCGACAGCCGACACTACTATCACGGGGGACCATGGTTAATAGGACCAAATATTGTTAGTGAAAATGGTTAAATATATATATATACCTGGTAGGTTTTTATGTATACCATAGGTCCTATTAACTATGGTCCCCCGTTATACTAACTGTACTTACACCGCACAATATGCCACCCTGGTGAAGCCGGTCTGTGCCAAGCGATTCTCCACAGGCACCAATTAAGGGGGCCAAATACTGTTATCCGTTGGAGGTTGAGCGCATTTAGGGTCCACCGTGGGTTCCGTGTTTACAACACTAGCCCCCCCCGAAATACATGCAGCACAGTAATTCCATCCCAGTATTGTGCAGTTTCTTAGTTGTTGTGCCCCTCCCCCGTCAGGCCGAAATATTGCTTTTTCAGGAAGTGTCGTGCCTGTACCACTCTCGTAGCGTGTCCATACGGTGCATGCCACATATTAATAGCAGGAAACAGAAGTTTCAACCCAGGCTGGGTTTCTTATTCGAGATAGGGTGCGTTCCGTACTAACTTCAGTATAACGGCTCTCTTACTGTTTGAGGGTGCGTTCCGGACTAACTTCAGTACAACGGCTCCAAAGTATCGTATTGTTTTGTGTAGCTCTCAGCATGGGTTTCCTTTTGCCTTGTGGCTTATGAGGTGCCCCGTACTGCAGTGGTCCAAGTGTTGGGGGAGGCACAAAATCTGTTACATACAGCTGTAGAGTACCTGTATTGGTGCCGGTTCAATGTTCCACGTCTCGGACAGATCATCGATTCCCGCTCCATGACCATGATCTCTCGAAAGCAGATGTGTTCCCGACCGCGTATGATTGAGCTGATTCTTCACGCTGCTTTGTGAGACCCGTATGTAAACCCCCTTGATCTATTACGGGGGACCATAGTTAATAGGACCAAATATTGTTAGTAAAAATGGATAAATATATAGGTTTTATGTATACCCTAGGTCCTATTAACTATGGTCACCCCGTAATAGCGCATTTTTCCTGGGTTGGGGTCATCAGAGAACCCTCGTTGACATCAGACGTGCACCCCAACTACGGTATACAGCACGCGTCTGATGATGGCTGAGGCGTGGTTTATGTGCATCTGTGCATGTGTACATATGTTTTCGTCCGTTTGCTCTGCCGTGTACACAGTAGTTAGTGCACGGGGCACCTAAATGGAAAACGGACAACAAGAAAGCCAGGATGGAATTTTCCGGAAAATAAGAAGTTCGGGGGTCGTTCTCCGGAAGTTACTGCTGTACCACCCATTCTCAAATACCGAATCCAGTCTGAATCACCCTCTTTCCCGTTTCTTATTCAAGAGAACGAGCAATAAGAAAACCAGACTGGAATACAGGGTAGTACGAACTCCGGGAGTCATTCTACTGAAGTTTATGCTAAGTTTATATAACCCACCCGTTCTGAACTACCGAATCCAGCCTGAACCAGCCTTCCTGTTTGTTGTTAGGAGCGAGGCCGCGGTGGTTGGTGCCTCATTAAATTCGGACTATTAACATGAGTGAGCTCAATATCTCATCCGAAACAGAGTAGGTTTAGCTATCTGGGAGAAGGGATCTTTAGCGATGTTTTCGACTTGAAAAATGTGTAGCGTGGTCTGCACTTACTTCGAAATCGTCCTCCGCAACTGAAAAATTTCCTGGTTCGCCGCGTTTATGGCGAGCTTTGGCCCGTTTTGGCTGCTGTTTGGGGTCAGGGTTAGAGTCAGGGGTTGGGTTGGGTCTTCGCCCGTACCTTGATCCCAACAGGAACCAAAACACCTGAACAGCCTACCAACCTAAAGATCCCTTCTCCCAGATTGTCGAAGGTCCTCCCGAAACATGATTGTTTGAAATATATCCGCTCGCGCCACCCGACCGACATTTCTATGCTATTAATAGTGCAGTCCTCGAACAAATTTGCTGCTCTACTGTGGCAATCGTACCACGGTAACCCATGTTTACCGGTAGGAGCTCAGAGCAGGCGTTCCACGATAGAGGCGGTGCATGGGTTTTTCCTTTCGTTTCCGAGGTTTTCTTCTTTCGGGGAAGTTATGAGTGATCCATGTTGAAGATCGTGCTGCACATTGTCGGGTGGCAAGAGAAATAAGAATAATAGAGGTTCACTCTTCTTTTTTTCCCGAGGCTCCTCACTTGAGGAGCTCCACACCTCACCCGAAAACTGACTTCAGCAAAAATCAAACTGGAATCCCGATTAATAGCCCCATGGCCCAAGTATGCGATTACGTAAATCTTTCGCAAGAAGATTGGCATTCCGACGGTTTTGGGTTGAGGATCCCCGACATCCAGAAAATACTTTGGCGGAAATGTGCTACCCATATCGTAGAACGCGCCCTCAACCGGTCAGAAATCATGGAGCAAAAATCCTCGTCACAGTGCGATGAGCCTTCTCTGGTGCCCGATATATCGACCTGTGTGTTGTGCCGTGCAACCCGTCATTTCTGCCCATGATCATGATCCATGGTGTCGGTGGCGGGCAGGTCTGTGCACGTCGGACGACACCACCACGTCGGACCAGTGCACCGATGCTCTGTACAAATCGTCCGTCATCATGGGCTATGGAGAGCTGCTCAGGTAACCTTCCTCGTTTCTACCTTCCACCACACGCACTGTAAAAGACTCGCGCTACTCGTATCTACGACAGAGCTATTGTTTGTAGATGGCACGTTTTGGCCAAGCGTTTTGTTGCGGGGGGGGCTTCTTTCTCACTATGTATCCAAACACTGTAACTGAGCAAGAACTACTGCTGTTGTGCCCAGTCCTGACGCATGCTATGATACAAGTAGAACTTTTTTAGCCGAACTTTATCTGGCCCGCGGGGCTCTTGAGCCAACAACCAGCCAGGCATCTCGTTTGTGTGGCACTGCTACTGCTGCGATAATGTATTATTCAATAGCATGAACTTCAACGTTGATCGCCCATACACTTTCCCCACGCAGAAAGAAGATAACCGAGAGAAAGGTCTGTGTTTTTTTTTACCAAACTTGATCTTGCAGAGCAGTGTGCCGGAAACGTCCCATCTTTGTGTTTGTTCGCTACTCCTCCACGCGAAAACGCCGATGATGACGTTTGAATGTTTTGTTTTTTCAGGCATCCGCTGGAGAAGATTGGGAGAGAATGCGAGTATTTTACGATGATGCGACACCCGATAAGGTAAGAACTGGACCGAAGGCGGGAGTTCCATAAGTAGAGGAAGTATGTTTACTAGGGTGCAGGTTCTGGACGTACCCGCAGGAGGTAAATTTCTCACGACGATTCGCCGCCCGATAAAGTGAGAAGTTGAACAAAACACGGGAGGCCCACTGGTAGTATAGAGCCTGCTTTGCTTAGCAGCGTATATGTTCTGAATGTACTCGGGTATATTGTAGGATGGTGTATCACCCGTCCAAGTGAAATGCTGCAGCATAAACGGGTGTTCCGGGCCAAAGTTCCAAGAAGGAGAGAAGGCCTGCTTGGTAGGGTGTGTATTCTGGATGTACCCCGGGGACTTGCTCCCGGAAATTTCCCCGGGTACGTGTTAAGATGATGTGCCCCCCGGTATAAGGTGAGTAGCTGAATAGAATGTAGGGAATGTAGACTAAAACTGTTACGTAACAAACGCTACTCGAATTTAGGGCTTCTAAAACTCGCTTTCCACCACAAGAAGCTGGTGTTCCACACGTAGATAAGGCGTGTTTGGTGGGGTACAGCATACCAGGTACCATTCTAGGTGTAAATATAAGGGCCGATTGCCGGCGTCCCCGGTGGCTCGGTAGATTGTCCGCTTGCCTGTGCTCGAGTTGCAACGAGTGTATACTCCTAGGAACTTTTTCTTCCATGAACATTGATCAGCGGAAAGCTCGAGAGCGTGAGTCAGCTACTTTCGATGAAAATCGACCAGCGGTGAGACAAAACTGAACCCTATGCACGATCAAAATGAATACATGTGCCGGGGGCCAGGCCAGAATGGAGGATACCTATCACCACGGCTTGTCGAGAAGATCGTTGAGGGGTAATACCTGCTACGTTGAGCCGGAGAGTAGAAGTGACGTTGGAAGGAAAAATAAATGAATGTTTTTTTTCGTATTGCCCCTTTTAGAACTGCAGTCCTGTTTATGGGGACAATCGACTCAAATTCTGAGTAGTTTGGAGGCGTTCTACGATAGAAGCTCACGGGTAATTTTCCTGAGGCTTCTCACTTGAGGAGCCCCATATCTCACCCGAACACTGTCTTCAGCGAAAATCAAATTGCATCCCGATATGATCTCGTGGCCCAAGTATACAAAAACGTAATTTTTCGAAACAAGATTGGCATTTCTACTACTTTTGGTTTAAGGGACGTGATTCAGAAAGCATTTGAGCGGAAATGAGCCACCTCTATCGTAAAACGCGTCGTTGTCCCCAAGGCGGGTCTGCAGTCCTAAAAACGGGTGCTTGATTTTCCGCCCATACCGGTTCTGGATGTACCCGCGGCATATGTTACGGTAATGCGCCACCACATAGAAAGTGAGACGCTGGATACAAAAAAATGTTCCATATGATTCATAGAGAAGGCCTGTTTGGTAGGGAATACATTACGGATGTACCCGGCCGGTATTCATATTTCACGATGATGCGCACCCAATTTGACTGATGAGAACCTGAATCAAAGGGGGGGGGGGGGGGGGGGGGGTCACACAGACGAGCAAAGACAACCGGCAACTACTCAAGTAATACAGTTGTGTCGGCCCTTCCCGATAGCTCCGCCAACAAGGCGGATATGTCTAGCACGGCATTATGGTCTAACACACACACGTGTATGTACTACTGTTCGTCTTTCGGCTGCCACCCAACCCTTTTGCGCTCACCCCCTCCAGCCGATTGGTATCGGCGTTCTACTACTGCCCAGAAGACCACGACCAGCAAGCCCGACCATCGAAGGTGCGATGTCGGTTGTTGTTGTTGTTGTTGTTGTTCTCACAATAACTCTCTGACGAAGGAGTCCGTGGTCACACAAAGGTGCTGGAGCCCTAGAAAGATCCGAAAAACAAAAAAAAATCGGTGCGTGGGAGAGAAAATGTGTACACCTCGGACAGACAGATTGACGATCTACTTCTCTGCAGTAGGTCGTCTAGTCCCTCGCCTGCCATTGTGAGAGGTTCCGCAATATCTACCTGCATACTCTGTATGCCAGGGGTATAAATATTACGGGGGACCATAGTAAATAGGACCAAATATTGCGAGTAAAAATATGGAAATATATACGTTTTTGTGGGTACCATAGGTTCTATTTAATATGGTCCCCCGTACTAGTAGTCAAGCGAAGAAACACATGCTCTTACGGGTGACCATAGTAAATAGGACCAAATATTGCGAGTAAAAATATGGAAATATATACGTTTTTGTGGGTACCATAGGTTCTATTTTATATGGTCCCCCGTACTAGTAGTCAAGCGAAGAAACACATGCTATTACGGGTGACCATTGTAAATAGGACCAAATGTTGTTAGTAAAAATAGGTAAATATATAGTTTTTTGTGTATACCGCAGGTCCCATGCCCCCCGCATTAATCCGTTGAGACTGCTCCCAGTCGAGAACTTGAGGTATAGACAGACCAGCTCAGATCAGGGATGAATCTATAGGTGTATCTGCCCTGAATCGTGAACTAGGGCATCAACTGTTTCCAGTTGTGTGAAGTGCGGCCGTACAGCAGCAGTACTATTCATGATTGGCTTGTGCTACGATAAGGGTGTAGCTACGTACGTGGCATATTTTGTCTTTTTTTTTTCAAACGCCTGACTGCAGTAGATCCCCAACTACAGCAGCATCGGCCCGCTCGTGAGAAACCTGAAACCGGGCGTTGAAGTAGGGCTGGGCAAAGGCTGACTCAGCCGGTAGCCATTATACTGTTTTCATCCGAATCAACCAGTTTGCTGGATTGCTGCCGCATACGGTCTCTTTTCTCCCACCTCACCTCGAGGAACACATTTACTGGGTGTCCGTACTACTACTTTATATATTACGTGTTTCTTGGGCGCACGTCAGAAATAACCTACCAGGTACTGACGAAGGTACTGGCCAGGCCAATCAGTAGATATCCACTGCCAGTGCATACTGTGTGCTAGTGCCCCGTTCTACATGTAGGCCTAGCATTCCTTCCTGGCAGAGGGAGAAGGACATAATACAGAGTTCTTACAATTTCCTGTAGACGGCGAGCGCCTGCGCGTAGGCTACTCATTTTCTCGGCATTCTGGAGAGTGTAGGCTGTATTTCTCAACGCGCCTTCCTTCTTACGAGAGGACCGATACCTGACCGTTGTTAATAGGACCAAACATTGATAGTAAAAAGAGCGACATATATAGAGGTTTTTGGGTGTACCGTAGGTCCTATTTAGTATGGCCCCCCGTAATAACCTGCGAGGGTCTATTAAATGACTACCAGGCACACGATAACAACATATCATGGGTGGGTGGATTAATGTATCACCCCGGTTACGAGGTAGCTTGAAAAAATTACCACAGCCGTTTAGTTTCCAAGTTTGAAGCCCACGATGTGGTTAGACTTTCTGTGTTGGTTTAACAGTGAATTCTGTCTACTTCAAGTAAAAGTTATTTAGTAGTGACTTACCAGGTAGGTCAATGATGTGGATTAATTTGTTTCGACAAAAGAGGGCAACGACATGGTAGCAATACCACTTATTTCCTATACTTCTTCAGTCGCCGCATTAAATAACAAACCCCAAGGGGACTTCGGGGAGGACATTTTGACGACAAAAAAAAAAAGTTGCGGCAGTAACTAACGGCCACTGCTGCTGTGCGTGATTCGAAAATGATACAAACTGTTGTCCAAGCGCTAGGATGCAAGGAACCGCTGTGTACCCGTACACGCTGCCGAGCCACCACGCGGCTCGCGGGCGGTTGATCGATCGCACCGAAGATTTCATTATTTTTTAGTCGGTATTTTTCGGGGACGCACGCGTCAGGCGGCCCACTTTTGTACTGATCCATTTTTTCTCTCCGCGACTGAACAGTGGTGTGGAAATAGAGAATATCCTGCTCCGACCTCTGCACGGCTGGTCGACTTCGCGCTGAAAACGAAGTGGGGCTACATGGACTACACGGAAATGATGTTCGGGATATATTGCAGCAAGAACTTCGACCTGTGCGAGCCGGAATTTGAGGTGAGGCTTCTTCTGTACCTGGTACCTGGTATGTATTTGTCTGCTTGCTGTATGCAGCTCTACTCAACGATTACAGCTGTGGTTGATGATGTATATAGGCCCTACTCCCCACCTGGTCGTCGTGCAGGCAGGGGGTTTGGGACGATCCGATTTTGGTTTGGTTTTACCGAAACGCTTGAAACCAACCAACAAACGTGAGGTGAAATCAGGTGAAACCCGAAGGCGCACAGGGTTAAGCCAACCCAAGAATAATTGCTGTAGAGGTTGAGCGCGTATTTTAGGTCACTTTTCCCGTCCGCCTTTATTTATAATAATAGGATGATTCTATCAACAGTGGCCCGTGGGTCGAGATTGCTACTATCTACGAAACGTACTACTATAGGAAGTCCAGCGAAGCTACAAGTAGTAGTACCAGCTTGATCCTTCGCAAACACCCTATAACCCAGAGGTGTGAATCCGAGCTGTTCCATGCTGTTCTCCACCCGTCAACCCTTTCTCGAGACCCAGAAAGAGGTGTTATACTCGTAGTATGACCAAGTTAAAAACAACTACAACCAAATCGTTTTCCCGTAGTTTTGTCCAGAAACGCCCACCGCACTCTGGTTTTCGTTCTCCATTTCGACCTCTTTCCCAACGAGCGCGGTTTCGCTCTTCTTCTTTTTTTGCGTCCGCGGTGCGTACACCGTGCACCCGAGAAGCACGATATGGTTGTAGCCTAGCCTTGGTTCTCGACCCCTGCGCTGTCCCTCGCTCTACGCTCCTACACTGGGTCGACGCTATTCTGCTCTTTCTTGTTGTAGATGTCTGTACAAGAGAAGCCGCGTGGGATGGATACGGAGAAGGGCAGGGAAGCCCTCGCTCAAATGGAGGTGCGTACGTACGAGTATACGTAGACGGCATCGTTAGTTACCCCTTTCTGACTCCACTATTTAAGTGCATCGACAATGTGTGTATTATCCCAAGTAAGAACGCCTTCCATACGGGAGTGGAGTTCCAAAGAGGACAAGGCGTTTAGACTTTTTGCGCCACAACAGTAAAATAGCGAGAATAATCCCAGAGAGTTGTTACCATGTACCTGGTATACTACTACGGGGGGCCATGGTTAAAAGGACCAAATATTGTTGGTAAAAAAAAGTAAATATATAGGTTTTTATGTATGCCATAGCTCCTATTAACCCTTTTAGAACTCCAGCCCCGTTTTGAGGACAAACCAGTCAAGTTCCAAGTAAGTTGCCCCACTTGTGACCAAAACGAGACTGGAGTCCTAAAAGGGCTAACTTTGGTCCCCCGCAATACTGCTGTATCTTCTAGGACTGTTGGGTGTCGCGTCAAAAGTTTGGATCGGTCGAACTGTCGAGCTTTTGATGCATCGGATCGCGGTAGTTTTTTGCCCTACATCCAGTGTGACAAATTCCCTTGTTTTCATGACGAAGAAGAAACTGAAGGAAAGCTTGAGCTCCACTGTCTCAAGTGTCGAAATCGTGGATAATCGATTTGTTTTTTCGTTTTTTTTTCTTCGGTATCGCATCGAGAACTCGATTCCAACAACACGATTACGGGGGACCATAGTGAATAGGACCTATGATATACATTAAAACATATATATTTTTATAATTGTTACTAACCATATTTGATCCTATTAACTATGGTCTCCCGTAATACTACGTTAATATATATACCAGGCATATATTTAGTTGTCTAGCGACTATAGAACGACAGACGCATGCTACAATTTCAACCCTTTTAGGACCGCAGTCCCGTTTTGGGGACAAACCACTCAATTTTCAAGTAGTTTGTCCCCAAAACGGGACTGCGGTCCTAAAGGGGTTTATAGAGGTGCACTATTATTTTTTTAGATTCCTCACTTGAGGAGCTCCATACTAATAGTGAGTCACACGAAAACTGACTGCCTAAGCAAAAATCGACTATTACGGGGGACCATAGTTAATAGGACCTATGGTATACATAAAACCCTCTATATTTAAACAATTTTACTAACGATATTTGGTCCTATTAACTATGGTCCCCCGTAATAGCATCCCGATGAATAATCCAATGGCCCAAGTATACAGCAGTTACGTCATTTTTCGACATCAAGATTGGCATTCTGACGATTTTGGGTGAAGGTGCCCCGTCATTCAGGAAACATTTTAGCGGAAATGCGCCGCTTCTATCGTCGAACGCGTCGACCGAAAACAACAACCAATCATCACTGACATATGTGGGTCCCAAAAACTGTGACGGACGCCTCTCTCTCGCGTCCGTTGAGGCATTTTATACCTGCACATGTGGGGAAAATTCTAATAACGTTCTTGCGCCGCAGGGGGCAGATGCTGCTGACCGTTTGACACCGTGCGAATAATCGCAAGATTCAAAGAGAGCGATCTGTCTATTTAGTTGGCTTTTGTGTTTTTAGTTCGTGTTGATCTGGGTGCATATTTGAGTGTTTGGGTGTGTTTGGCAGTTTGGGTGTTTTGTTTGCCATCCGGAATATTATGCCCTACGTTCTCGCTCTCTCCAAGTCGTGGCTCTAATCCAGGCACACATCGCAGGCTCTTGTCCCTTCCCCCCCCCCCCCCCCCAACACTACGTCATATGGGAGTTACACACCTTGCATTTAATCGCGAGAAGGGTTCGGCCCTTGTTTATCCCCTCATCGACCCGCGTCGAATTGCGTTACGGCGCTTTAGTCCGACATAAACAATCCCCCCTCCTTTCGCATATAGCACGACCCCCTATCTTGTCTCGACTCAGACATCTTTCCATCCGTTCCTACCTGGTATGTTTTTAATGGATATGCGCCTTCCAACACGCCATTGCGCAGGAGATGCTGTCGACCTACAAGACCGTGGGCATATTCGAGGAGTGGGAGCTGTCGATGCAGCTCTTTAACGCCACGGTCAAGAGCTCCGTGCGAGACTGGGACGCGGCGCTGAACCTGAACAACGGGGTCGAGTTGGAAGGGCGAGCTGAGCTCCTGGAGTGGGCCTACCTGAGTCCCGAGATCAACATCGCCCTAGCTGCTGACATGATGTTGTATGACTACGCCTTGTCGCTTTTCCGACACCAGACAACCATCGTCCTCGGCAAGGAATGGTAGCACGTAGTGTTCACGGGTCATTATTATTATCGACCGCAAAGAGCAGCGAGGTTGAGATGCGAAAACGGTAACGATCCGTGACTATCATACAACAAAAACCCTAGAGTACCAAACCCTGGGTGGTTGTGCCGGTCATACTCTCGGGGGGGGGGGGGTACTCGAGTACCCGCAGAGTATGCATTCCACTAAACGTAACCTTTTTCACTCTTCCTATAGGTCACACCTTCTACCCGGGTATTGCAGCAAACCTAGCTGGTTGTGTTGGTCATACCCGATGGCAGGTACCTGAGTACCCGCAGAGTATACGCCTTATTTGGTATCACCCTTACGTACTCTTGATATGAATAGTGACATATTCGGCGGTACCCGGATACCCAAACCTGGTTGTGTTGATCATCGTACTCGCGGGTAGGTACCCGACTGTGCGCGGAGTACACATCCCACTATACTCGCCATTGTTTGCTCTTTATAGTGGCATGCTCTGGAGTGCCCGAAACCGAACCTGATCGTGTTGGTCACCTACACGGGTAGGTACTCGAGTACCCGCAAAGTATGCATTTCCTACCAAACTGGCCCTTTACTCCTCAAGGTAACATGCTCTGGGAGGTGCTGAACCTGGTTGGTGTCGGTCATACTCGCGGGTAGTTGCCCGAATACCCGCAGAGTACTCACCTGGATCTACTCTTGATAGACACACACCCTAGGGTACCCGGGTACTAAACCTTGTCGTGTTGGTCGTCGGGCAGATACCAGAGAACCCGCAAGAGCTTACACGCTTGCCTACTCTTCACAGTGGCATGCTGGCGCAGCTGAAGTTTCCCTCATTTTTGCCAGAGCCACAAGGCTTTACGATTTCGTTTGTCGTCGATGGTTTGCGTGTTTCGTTTGTAAAGTAGCTCGACCCATCACGCGGTGTGAAATGTATGTATGCATGCATGTGGTGGCTTTCTCGTTGATAGGGAGGCATTTCAATACGGAGCCTTGGCGTGAAAATGTCTCGGCGTGGAGGTGCTGTGTGTGGCAAACCCTCTTTAAGTTAAATAACCGAGTGCTTTAGCGTTTGGATAATGAAGCGTGGAGCTGCAGCTTGTGTGTGTAAACAGCAAAAGTCCGAGCTGCACCGAGTGTGTTTGGTCTCTATTTCATGGGAAAAAGGAGTCTCCTACCGTAGTACAGCTGTGAACGACGCGTTCTACGATATAGAGGCAGCACACTTCCGCTAAAATGTTTTTCTGAATGACGGGTTCCTTAACCCAAAATCGTCGGAGTGTCAATCTTGTTTCGAAAAATGACGTTTTTGTAAAATGGGGACATGAGATTATCCCTCGCGATGCGATTTATTTTTTTGCTGAAGTCAGTTTTCGGGTGATGTATGGAGCTCTTCAAGTGAGGAGCCTCGGAAAAATTACGGTGAACGCCTATCGTAGAAGGCCTCAAACAGCGACGTACGTAAACGTCGATTTTTTACAGCTGGACACCGATGCGAGACGGCGAGAGTAAGAAGTTGCTACAACAATTCTCGCAACAAGGGTAGCTTTGGACGGAGACGGAGTAACGACTTCGTCCGCAAACGGAGTACAGCAGTAGCGCGCAAAACAGGGTTTTTGGTAGAGAGAATGAGGCTTGTCCGTATCGGAGACCGGGATAAAGTATGGATCGCTTGTATTCGAGGAAGTCATCACGTGACAGGTCAGGACCCCCACGCCAGGCGCACAAGCAAGCACGAGGTTCCTGCTGCGAGCGCGAGCAGCCATGAGGTAGTCGCTGGGTTGGTTGATGAGCCAAGCCAAGAGTTCATGCCCGTTTTCTGCCGCCCCAACCTCTCCATTGCTTATTTTGAAGTTGTGGGGAGGGGGTGGGGGGAGGTGTACTCATTATCGTGCATGGCCGTAGTCGTGTGTCCATAAACCCTCGCATCCCTACAACGCCCCGACGGAGCACGGCGGGTTTTCACCGACCAGGCAGACATTGCTTGCACCAATGGGGGGGGGGGGGGGGGGCTACAATGCCGCGACGGAGCACGTCGGGTTTTCACCGACCAGGCAGACATTGCTTGCACCAATGGGGGGGGGGGGGAGGGGGGCAGAACAAGTAGCCGGGGCTCCATACAATGTTTTTCGTTATTGCTGGTTTGATCGATAGAGCGAAGGAGTCAAAGGGTACAGTAACATTACTCGCAGGCTCCGTTATCCGAGACAACTGTAGCCCGTACTACAGTAGTTGGGAACCCGACCGGCAATAGAGTGGGGAGAGACGGTGAAATAGTGCGGTTGAGGCCTCTGGAGATGGCAAGAAACTGCGACACAGGTACCTTACCGAGGGAAGGAACATATCTCTCCCAATCGACTAAACAAAATAACAATGGCCCGTGATTCGAAAGATACGCAAGAAACATGAAGGCAAAAACACGCGTAGCGTGGAGGGGGGGACGAGTGCCTGCTGTGACCCCGGGTCTTAGTTGCGAGCGAGAGAGCCATCGGAGAAAGCAGGACAAAAGAAGAAAAATGAGACCGGCAAAAAATCATAACTACAGTAGATTGAAGACGATTGATTAGACGTTCAACTGTTATTGTCAGTGAGTGTACTACTACTACTGTACTCACGTAAATCCGACCGATGTTTTGTTCGAATCCCTCGAGACCATCGGTGTCTGTTCACCCAAAAAAAAACGTGCCGATTCATGTGCCGGGCACACACCAAGCATCCAAGACTGGACTATTAATAGGGTGGGGAGGTTTTCCCGATTTTCAAACGAAAGGATACGTTCGAGATAGGCGCAAAGAGTCACCCCACGGTAGTAGGGGTTGCACGTTTTGGGCCAAAGGTTTCCAGACCAATGAGTTCCTTGAGTCAGGAACTACCAGCTAGAATGGAAATGTTACTCGTATATTCGTTTTAGGACTGTTAATAGCGCATACAAGTGCCGGTCGGGTGGCACGAACGAATTTCTTCCAAGTGTTGTATCGGGTAAGATATTGAGCTCCTACTGTGAGGGGCTCAGGAACTTCTGGTGCACCCTCACCGTGGGATGGCTCCAAAAGCGCGATGATAGTTGCGTTGTGCTGCATGTTCTTGTTAGAAAGTTGAGGGTGATGAGTTCCCCCACACACTCGCTATGCGTTTGGCCGCTAAACTCGGTTCCTATAATAATGGTCTTCACCATCTATCTGCAGCATTCTGCAAATATCCGCGGGTTCTACTACAATACGTAAGACTTGCCGCTGATAGCTCCAGTCACAACAATATACACTGGCTGCGTCGGCGGCCAGTACACTGGCCCCCAACGGTACTCTCTTTCACCTCGACCCCCCACCCTCACCAGGGTGATGAGGGGGGGGGTGCGGTTGCGCAATTTGGCACTAGGGAGCGAACATCTACCTTGAATTTGAGCCATGTTTCATGGGCAGTTAGATGAAAGATTCACGAAGGAAAACATATGATCCGAGGCGGACAAAGTGTTCGGCGGTATAGGAGGGAGCCCCAGAGCGTCCAAGCCATCACGGGCTGGAGCCGCTTGGCCCAATGTGCTCCAGGTCCCTCTCCTTCTCTTCTGCCCTGTGTGCCCTGTCTCCACACCGCGCATTTCGATGGGTTTCCGCTACGCATATTTCGGGAACCGCGCGGTCAAGTCGGTACGGGAGGGGGTCCGGTACGGGAACGGGAAACCATGCAATATTTAGTTCCTGCCCGCGATTCCCCGACCCCTCCCGTCCTTGCTTTCTGTTCCACCGCCGTAAGATGTATCTTCTTCCCGCCCCGGCTGTTTCCCATCGCACTATCTGCCCAGGTGTTCCCCATCTCATCCCGACGTAGGCACGCAGTTTATCTCGTCCCGCACCCCACGAGCGGGGCATTCTCGTTTTCCGCTCGTACGAGCAGCATCAAGGATGCAACTGGATGTTACACCTTAGATTGCAGCAAACATATTATAGTAGAGGAGACTAAGCGACTGCAGACTGGAAAGATTTGCAGGAAGACTACCGGTCGTACGGACCTTTGGTGTATATTCCTTGGTATTTCGTTGCGCTCGGAGGTTGGTGTGTAGACGTTGTGGAAAGGGGTGGCGGGGGGTGGGGGGGTGGCGTGCTTGTTTGTTGCTCGCCTCTTCGTCGTTTCACCGTTTACCACACATCTCTTGCCCAGAAACTTTACTCATCTCTCTAAAAATTACAGTATGCCTGATCACGCGTGCTACGGTGATAGAGGTAGCACTTTTGGGCAGAAATAAATTCTGCATGTCGTGTGCCCTTGACCAAAAACGGAATTTTGTTCTTACGTTGTATTATTTTTCGTTGTGTCGTAATGCTTACGGCATGTCACTGTTCATCAAGACCGTTGCACTTACACTTTCCACCGGCATCAGATTTTTGGGGGGGGGGTACCGAGCTCATGTGAGGAGACTAACCAACTCAGAAAAACGATGGTGCACCTCTTCCACACCGTAGCATGCGTCTGATGACCAAAAAATACCGTTAAAATCAAGGTAAAAGCTTTGATGCCCGACAACTTGTGTTCAAAATCAAGGTGTGCTTCGATGCCCAACGTCGTATTTCTCCCACGCAGTGAAACAGTGATGAAATAGGCGGCAGCAGAGAGAGTCTATTGCCGAGATAAACGCTCACTAGCGGCTACGGTACAACAATCTATCTAGTCAGCAGTCAGTAGCCTGGGATATCCCTGGAGAAGCAGAAGCGTATCAGTGAGTTGTAGGGGGTCGATCTACGTAACTGCTTTGAAAGAACACGTTCGAGTACTGGTGGCAATATGCGGCGGAACTACGGGTGGTGCGGCATAAACCGCGACCTATGCGGTGCAATATATTAACCAGAACGTACATACGTACAAAGCATAATACAAGGGGATGTTTGATTTATGTCCTGGGCTGGAGTAGGTGAGCGCACACACCGCACAAATACGAAAATCCCTCGGTCGTAGACCGATAGGATAGAACAGACAGGGAGGTAGAGTTTTTTTATCACCCACTGTGTGTTTCACCTCGATATAGGAACATCGTGTGCGGCAACGAGATGATACAGATCGTCGCGGAGACACTCGGGTACCGACGTACCTTTTTAGTGTGACCAAACATGACCAGGTTTGGTATACACTGGGGTGTTTGTTTTAGTCACGGATCATTAACTTCTTTGGCGCGGATCTCGCTGTCTTGTTTGCTTCGGCAGTCGATAATAAGAATGACCCGTGAACACTACGTGCTACCATTCCTTGCCGAGGACGATGCTTGTCTGGTGTCGGAAAAGCGACAAGCTGTAGGCGTACAACATCATATCAGCCGCCACTGCGGTGTTGATCTCGGGGCTCAGGTAGGCCCACTCCAAAAGCTCAGCTCGCTCTTCAGGCTCGACTCCGTGGTTAAGGCTCAGCTTTGAGTCCCAGTCTCGCACGGAGCTCTTGACCGTGGCGTTAAAGAGCTGCATCGACAGCTCCCACTCCTCGAATATACCGACGGCGGTGTAGGCCGACAGCATCTCCTGGGCAATGACATGTTAGAAGGCGCACATACACATACATACGTACAAAAAGTTGGAACAGACGGGAGAAGCCTGAGGTAAGATAGGAGATGGGCCATGCTATGCTATGTGGGGGGGGGGGGGTATTGTTAAACGTCGCAAAAAGCGCTGCAGTGCAATTCGACCCTTTTTTAAGTCGATGAAGGAAGAAAGGTCCGAAACTCTCCTCGCCATAAAACTGCAAGGTGCGTGTGCGTATGAACCACCGTAGTGGTGGGGGGGGTATTCACTTGTTGCTTGCCTTGGTCATTTCGCCATTAACCACGCACCCCCTTCGAGACGGAGGGGAGGGGGGAGGGAAGGGGAAAAGGGTCTGCTGCATAACCCCGGATCCGAGTTGCGATATGGACGGAGCGAGGAATAGGGAGATGGCAATTGGGACGGCAAACGAACAAACAAACAAACAAACAAACAAACAAACAAACAAACGAACGAACCAACAAACACACAAAGAAAACACACAAAGAAACAAACGAACAAACACACGAACAAACACACAGCAAACAATGTGAACAGATCACTCTATGAATTGCGGTGATGCCCGTGGTGTTAAAATGCCTACAGCACATACGTTCCCTGTGCGGCGCTCGAACGTCATTAGAACTTTTCCGAGACGTACAGATGAAGTTGCTTGAACGGATGCGAGAGTGAGACGCGCTCTACAGCCTCAGGGACACACAGATGATCAGTATTGATCGGTCGTTGTTTCGGTCACTGGACAACTAAACACGGCCCCCACCACCTATACGAATATTTTGAACGTGTATACTGTAACAGTCTTAAATATCGGATATCGGATATCGGATTTCCAACGAAAATCGAGCTCGACACGATAAATACCGATACACCAGAAACCTACGCGATACGATATCGAAATTGGATACCTCGAAGCCTTAAAAACAGGCAAAAAAACACGGGGGTGTTCGGCGGGGGGGGGGGGATGGAAGGTCAAAACACGTTCGACACGATACCAAGCCCTAGGATGCGGTGTAGTACTGTTGTACTGCTGTACACATTGTACCCAGTTCGACGGGGTCAATCTTCTTGCTATAATATTGAGGTGCGAATTCAACCTCTTGAGCCTCGTAGAGCATGAGAGGTCCGCACTCCCTCATGGGAGCTAGTTTCTTGCTTGGAATTAGACTCAGATAAATAAAGAGTTTCCTCGTACTACAGCAGTACGATATTGCCAAAACTAGTGAATCCCCACTGTTCATACTGCGTACAGCAGTTAGCTCACGTCATTCCCTGCGGGTATTCTTTATTTCCTGTTCGTTTCCATACTAGCGTTAGCATATCCAATACCTGTGTGGTACCTGTTTTTGAACGCACAGCAGGGTTTTTTTTCTAATTTTTTCCTATTTTTTTTTTGCAAGTATTTTTCCTTTGTTTTTGTTCACGATTGTTCTATATAGAATGTGTATGTCGTGCCTGTCGTATCCAGTAAGATGGCGTGGGCATTGCAGCACTTCTGTCTGCTGTGCTTAGTGCATAACAACGTGCAATAGTATTTTATGTGTCGTAGTTCGTGGCCACCGCAGCGACACTGGTTGTGCTGGATGTCGACGGGTAGAAAGAACGGCTTAACCCTTTTAGAACCGCAGTCCCGTTTTGGGGACAAACCAGTCAAATTTCAAGTAGTTTGTCCCCAAAACGGGACTGCGGTTCTAAAGAGGTTAAACCCGCCCAAGTTTGGTAGTGTGCAGCCGTAAAAGGGATATTATGTCACTACAGCAGTATTATTAATATTACGGGGGACCATAGTTAACAGGACCTATGATACACATAAAAACCTATATGTTTCACCATTTTTAATAACAATATTTGGTCCTGTTAACTATGGTCCCCCGTAATAGTAGCCGACTCATCCCACGGTAGGGTATACACCACTTTGTGTCTTCTGAGGCAACATTTCCTGACAGGTGGCACTCCTCGAGTGAGTGAGCAGGTATCCGATGTCGCACTGACTGGATGATAACTTCACTTGAATAATAGCGTTTTGTTTTAGGAGTCGTACTTGTAGCTCATACAAACGGTCCGGTTGTTTCAGGTAAAACGATGAGCTCAGAAATAAGGCACCCCCCCCCTCCTGTATGGCACTGCTCAACGATGCCGTCGAAACCTTTTTTCCTCACCTCCATTTTGGTGACAGCTTCTCTCCCCATTTCTGTATCAATCCCATGTAGCTTCTCCTTGATCTATACGTAGAAAAAAAACATCGATCGGTCGAGTGTACGAGCGTAGAGCGAGGGGTAGGGGCCGAAGAGCAGAGACGGTGAGGGTTGATAATATCGCACTCCGCAGGGGGGTACATCGGTAGTAGTACTTAGTGCGCGGTGCGCGGCAAAGAAACTAAACGATTCCACACTCGTAAGAAGCTCACACGTACGTGCTGAAAATGGAAAACAAAACAGCGGGGTGAGATGTCTGGACGAAAATTCCGGGATGTAGCATTTTTAACTCGGTTTTTACTGCTGCTGTATAAATCCACCCCCCCTGGCGAAACAAAGAAGGGGATAATACAAATATTAGTAAAGAGGTTCTATGCAAGACATGGACACAACGTGATAAGATGCGGGAGGTGTCTCTGTTAGTTAGGATAATGACCGGTGCTCCGTCTCGAAAGAGCTCCGTGGTCAATGGCCAAGGCAAAAGCAACACATGATGAGCACCCCCTCCCGCCCTCCCCGTCTGGATCTCGGAAATGGGTAGATGGGGATAACAACCACTACATGCCAAGCAGGAGACTACACTGGAATCAATATGAGTAGATCTCCGTAGAACGGACCATTATTATTGGAAGATCCTCACGTACGTCTACTCACCTGAAATTCCGGCTCGCACAGCTCGAACCTCTTGCTGCAGTATATGCCGAACATCATCTCCCCATACGCCATGTAGCCCCACCTCGATTTCAGCGCAAAGTCCACCAGCCGTTCAGAGGTCGGCAACGGCGATTCTTGGTTCCCACACCACTGCCCACGGATCGAGAGGAAAGAGAGTGACGGGCGGGCCACTTACGTTCAGGCTCTTCAGTATTTAGACTAGACGCATGTTAATACGATACATAAGGGTATAGGTGTATCACCCGAAACATTCTTGACTGTGTCAGGGCTCGGTCGCCACCCGGCAGGGTTGGCGGCTTATTTTGTTTCGGGCGTTTTTTCTGGCCCGTTCGGGAGCAATGCCACGGGTTGGTGGTAACATCCTCTGAGCTCTCCTTACACGAAGAGCTCATCATGTCACCAGAAACTTGACATCGAATACGTTGTTTTGCGCAAACCGTCGACCATTTGTTATGCGCTAGAAGTCCGAAAACAAATACCTGGTATGCTATTTTAAGAAGAGAAAAATGACGCATTATTAACTGGCAGTTGCTCACTCGAGAAGCTCAGCCGGTCAGAAAATATTGCCTCAGAAAGCAGAAAGTGAAACCCTACCGCGGGATAAGTACTCCGGTCCGGGTTGGGGTAAGGGATATAGTTAGAGTTGGGGGCTGGGTTTGGGTCTACGCCTCTGCCTTTATCCCACCACCAAAGAAAGTGTTATTCCCTAGCTCGAAAATCTTGGACATTTCCGAGGTTTTCTTCTTTCGGGAAAGTTATGAGTGATCCATGTTTAAGATCATACTGCACATTGTCGGATGGTAAGAGAAATAATAATAAAATCTTGGACAATATCAGCAACCCGGCCCCTGGGAGACTTTATCCTAACTAACTAATTCATCGTCAGGAAGACTCTTTATTTCATTTTGGGTGTTACAGGTTGTTATTCGTTGTATACCTCACAGAAACTGGGTTGCACTCTCGTTTTTTCTCACGGTCAGGTTCTGACTTGCTAAAATAAATAGAGCTCCTCATGTCCGCAGCCCCATACAAAATTGGGGGCTACATCTATTTTTATTTCTCATGCCATCCGACAGTGAGCAGCATGACCTTCGACATGGATCACTATTAACTTTCCCGAAAGAAGAAAACCTCTACCAGGTATTATTGTAGCATGTATCGCACGTACGTACAGCAGCACTTTTTGTACAAAGTATTCATGACTGGGACGGGCTCCTACTATTACGGGGGACCATAGTTAACAGGACCTAGGGTACAAATAAAAACCTACCTGGTATATGTTTAACCATTTTTACTAACAATATTTGGTCCTGTTAACTATGGCCCCCCGTAATAAGCTGAGCAGTTAATCCCCAGTACGTTTGAGCCACACTTGTGTATTTTACACGACGAATACTACTATACCAGTATACTACCAGTAGCATATACTGCTCCGGTAATTCAGCCTCTTTGGGACCTCCAAAGGGCAACAAAAACAATGGATTTTTATATTGTTTTTTTACCTCCGCTAGGAACAGCGCGAGGAGGCGTTCTACGATGATAGAGATTCACCCTAATTTTTTTGAGGCTCCTCCCGTAAGGAGCCCCATACCTCACCCGAAACCTGACTTGAGCAAAAATAAAACTGCATACCGATGAACAGCCCCATATGTCCAAATTTTACGAAAACGTCCGTTTTCCAAACAAGATTGGCATTCCGACGATTTTGGAGTTAAGGAGCCCCCGTCATTCGGAAACCATCTTAGCAAAAATGTGCTACCTCTATCGTAGAACACGTCCGAGAGCGCACCAGCGGTACGGGGGGATAGAATCGTCTTGCGTCCGTGCTGGACCCTCCTTCCTCGTTGCATTATTTAGAAGTCGAACACTCTATCTATTATTATTTCTCTTGCCAGATCCGACAATGTGCAGCATGATCTTCAACATGGATCGCTCATAACTTTCCCGAAAGAAGCAAACCGTCGGAAACAAAAAGGAAACCCATGCTCTATCAATAACCTGTATCATCCACAAAACCTCGCAGAGGCCGTTGCGGTAAAATCGCCCACTTGTTCATCGTCATTTTTTCCCTCTCGAATCCCAACATCTACTCACCGCAGGAATCTAGCCCATGGGATTAGGTTCCGAGAATGCATGCTATCTCATTCTGTCCCAACCAAAGAGGTACGTTTCGTGCAATAATTTGTACTTAGAGTGTTCCTTACGTTGAGGGACAGGTTGGGTGAGGTATAGAGGTCTCAAAGCGATTGACACTAAGAATTTTCGGGTTCTACTTTTCTACCGCAAGCACGTGTCAATGGACCACCTCGGAGATATTTTATTTGTGGCAACTTATGAAAGCACCGCTTCAAATTGAATCCCTCAACTTGTCCCCGGGAGGTGGTCCATCAACACATCAACACGTAGAAAGACATGAGCACGGGTGCAGTACGCGACATCACTCCGTAGTCTGGGACCCCCCCCAGATGTAGCGACTAAAACAACGACAAAACTTTGTTGGTGTTCATAAAAAAACGTGCGCTCCGCACAGCACTGGTGTGATCATGTTGCGCCCGTGATTATTGTGATACCAACGGCGCACCTTCGCAGGTCGTGATTGTGGCTCGGGACCTGCTGGGCAGAAGTAGAACGCCGATACCAACCGGCTGAGGGTTGACAGCAAGGAGGGTTGGGTGGGGACAGAAATGCCAAGCAGTGCATCCGTGTGTTTAGTTAGCAATGCCGGTACATAGGCACACACACATTCACGCATCTGCCTCTTGCGGAGCAATGGGCAAGCGCCGACAACTTCGTGCGGCCTGGGTAGTGCTGTAGGGTGGTAGAGAGAGCACTGCCAAACCTTGAGGGCGAGGATGGACGGAGGGTTCTTCATCTCGTGGAACAGCCCTTTTAGATTTAGCTTCGCCACGTCGTTCGAGCGGGGTCTCACCTTATCGGGTGGCGCACAACTATTAGCATATACCTGGTACCCGGGAAAATACCCGGACCCGGGAAAATACCCGGCCGCATATACTCGGGTATATCTACCCAGGTAAATACCCGGGTACCCGGGTAAACACCCGTACCCCTACTACTGAAAAGATCCCCTTGAGTAGTTGTAAGACTTTCTCTACATATGGAATACACCCGTGTTCATTCAGCTTCTCACCTTGTCGGGTGGCGCATCATCGTAAACTTATACCCCGGAAAATCCAGAAGACACACCCTAGTAAACCGATTTTATCTGCTTATGGAACACCCTATTTGTATTCGGCTTATCCCCTTGTCGGGCGGTGCATCATCGTGAAATACTCGCATTATCTCTCTCTGTCTATATTCGCGAGCGGATGACTCAACTAATCCACATTCATCACGCTAGTGGCATATCCCCGGAAACTTACCCGGATGCCCTTGTGAGTGATTGTGTACTGGCTCGCTCTACTTATAGAGCACCCCTGTTGTTAGTAAACTTGCCATTTTATCGGGTGGCGCATCATCGTACAATATACCCGGGAGAATACTCGAGTAAATGTTTATATAGACACACACATGGGTACGTCCAGAACATACACCTTAGGCGCGTTCTACGATAGAGGTAGCATATTTCCGCAGAATTGATTTCCGAACGACGGGGTTCCTTAACCCAAAATCGTCGGAATGCCAATTTTGTTTCGAAACATGACATTTTTGTATGCTTGGGCCATGGTAATATTCATCGGGGATGCTATTTTAGTTTTGCTGTTAAAAGTCAGTTTTTGGGGGGGGTGTAGCTCCTTAAGTCAGGAGCCTCGGAAAAAACAGGTTGAACCTCTTATCGTAGAACGCCTCTCCTTGCTATACAGGCTTTCTCTACTTGTGGAACTCCCGTGTTCGGTTCAGCTCTTACCTTATCGGGTGGCGCATAACCGTAAAATACTCGCATTGTCTCCCTATCTTCTCCAGCGGATGCCTGAAAAAGACAAAATATTCGAACGTTATCGGAGTTTTCGAGTGAGCGGACGGAGAGCAGGGCGCGTAGAGTAACTTACGTCCCACGGACTCCTCCGTCAGGAAGAGAAACAACTCCCATGGCTTTCTCTCTTTGCGGAAGGTTTACTTCAGGATAGGAGATAAACGTTGAAGCTCATGCTGTATACGCAGTATCGGATGGCAAACTCAAACGCAATAAACATAATGTTTCCGCTTGGGCTGGTGCAGTGCAGTGCAGTGCAGTGCAGTGCAGTGTAGGGCAGGGCAGTGCAGTGCAGTACAGTGTAGGGCAGGGCAGGGCAGGGCAGGGCAGTGCAGTGCAGTGTAGGACAGGGCAGTGCAGTGCAGGGAGACCCATGCTACGATAGAGCAGCACCAAAATTCGGTTTTTTTTACGGGATGAGGTCATGAACCAAACCGCGGGTCTGGTCAGGATTGTTTTTTAACCCCCGGTTGGGTTGGGCCGGGTTGGGCAGGATCAGGAGGGTGTCAAGCTCTCACGGGTCGGGTGGGGTCGGGCCGGGCCGCCTATAGTCTTACCCAACCCGACCTGGCCCCGCAAGGTTTGACCTGATCCGTGAACAAGCCTACTGAATCTTCAGAGGCCTCTCACTTGGCGAGCCCCAACAACAGATAGATAGATGTTGATAAACGTTTGTATTTCATGCCAAGCCCGACATCCATCCCCATTTCCGAGGTGTATGGCGAATATTTACGTGAGGCACAAGTAAGTGGTGTTCCAATGACAAACAATTGGTACAGCAGTACCTGAGGTTTAGGAATCCCGAAAGCCAGACAAGTGTTGGACAAAAGGAGCCACCCCTGTCGTAGCACGCGTCCAATATACTAGTTTTAGTGTGCAATAGTCTAGTAATAGTGTTTTAGTGTGCAGTAGTCTAATAATAGTGTTTTAGTGTACAGCAGTACAATAATAGCGTTCCAGTGAGCTGTAGTGTAGTGCTGTGTAGTGTGGTACTACAGGTGTACGAAACACAACCAAGCGAACGAGAGAACAAAAAACGCGACACGAGCGGTGAGCACGCACGCGTATCATACCATATTCATATCAATAAGCAGTGCAGCTACGAAACCAACAGTGGCAGAAGGTGACAACAAAAACACTACCAGACTATCCGCGTGCCATCCCACACTAGGGGCGCCCCAGACGTTCCCGAGCCCCTGACATTATTAATAGGACCTCGATATATCGCCCGATACAATAAATAGTTGGAAGAAATTCGTTCGTGCCACCCGACCGGCACCTGTTTGCGCTAGTCCTAAAACGAATACACGAGTAAAAAAAACATTCTAACTCGTAGTTCCTAACTTAAGGAACTCAATTGGTCAGAAACCTTTGTCCCCGCACAAGTGCAACCCCTACCGTGGGGTGATCCCCGCACATGATAAGACGTAAACGACAACAAGCGCACCACCTTCGTTGCCAAGTTCCAAACCGGGTCCTTGACGAAGGTCAAGGCGGTTGTGGCAACACCTGTCTGCAGGTTCGGGAATATTTATGCACGTTCTTCTCCATAGATAGGGGGTCAGACTAGTCCGAATAATATTGCGCACATTTTAGAATCCCAGTCCCGTCTTGGGGACAAACTATTCAGATTTCAAGTAATTTGTCAGCAATTGTCCCCAGAACGAGACTGCAGCCCTAAAAGCGTTTACGACTACTACTATTACGGGGGGCCATAGTTAATAGGACCTGTGGTATACATAAAAACCTCAATATTTAACCATTTTTACTAACGATATTTGGTCCTATTAACTATGGTCCCCCGTAATATAATACCGTACCAGGTATTCGGTAGGTGTCGTTAGCCCACCTACCTGCTGTTTTTTGTCGCCAAGTCGAATGGCGATGCCACTTGGTATTCCTTCTTACTTGCCGACTCAATCAAGTCAGGCAAGCGAGAAGTATTAACCATCCACTCGGCCGCGAGGGGCCGACCCAAAAAAGTAAAACTTTTGCCAGTCCTTCCTACAAGTGAGTATAGGAACCCAACAAGTCAGACAGATAGTCAGCACCTCCGGGGAATGGGTGACCTTCAGTTTGTATAGGAGTCAAGGGCTGATAGAGTATCTTCCTAAGGTGGCTATTCAGGCACTCTGATTGTCTGAGGGTGTGTTGTATGCGGCTCAAGCAACCTAGAGTATTTCCCGCCCATAACATCCTGAGTCGGTCTAGAGTATTTCCGAGTCAAGCTACAATCTTACCAAGCACAGCACCCAAGCACAGCATCCAAACCGGTCGAGGCGAAATAGAGTCTTACGAAGCACAGCATCCAAGCCGGCCGAGTCAACCTAAAGTCTCACCAAGGACAGCATCCAAGCACTGATCAAGGGCATAGTATAGGGATCGGGTTAGGGATAGGGCTAGGGTCGGTGTGTCTCGGCTTCTAGGCGCTAAGCTCGAAACCAACGTAAAGATTCGCCATCGAGGTGTGAAAGCCCTCTCCTTGTAGTCCGACTATTACGGGGGGCCATAGTAAGTAGGACCAAATATTGTCACTGTAGTAAAAATGGGTAAATCTATAGTTTTTGGGGTCTACCGTAGGTCCTAATTCAATATGCCCCCCGTGATAATATCTAGTTGGTGACTCGAGTTGTGCCTACGGTGTGCCGACTCACACCATTCTCCCGATAAAATACCGGAAGGTCGTTGGCTCCCCTGGTTGGTACTGCTGTAGTACAGTAGTAATGGTCGCTCTTTTGCGCCGGTACGTACAGCATGCGCCAGCCAGCAATACCTGCACTATAGCAGCAACCGGCACTAGCTACTCCACACACTGTTACAGGGGGCCATAGTTAATAGGACCTACGGTACACACAAAAACCTTTATATTTTGCTATTTTAGCGAAACAATATCTGGTCCTATTAACTATGGTCCCCCGTAATACCACCACTGGTGAATCCCACCTGTGCCAAGTGAAACCACAGGCACTATGGAAGCAACCCGCACTGCCTAGCCGGCAAAATAGACGGGCCACTGCAGCCTGCCGTAGCAGGGCCATCAGCCAGGACGATGTTACGAAGACGGTTCCAACTAGCGGTAGTGGAGTGTACAGCAGTAATAATTCGCACCTGAGCAGCTCTCCATAGCCCATGATGACGGGCGATTTGTGTAAAGCATCGGTGCACTGCTTCAACGTGGTGGTATCATCGGATGTGCACAGACCTGGGTGCCACCAATCGTCAGGATGGTGGACACAAGAGCCGGACAACCGGACACCTGTAAATAATCTTCTTTCGGGAAAGTTATGAGTGACCGATGTTGAAGATCATGCTGCACATTGTCGGATGGCAAGAGAAATAACAATAAGAAAACAGGGAAGCCCGTCCAGCCTGGATTTCTTCCTTGATCATGTGTGGGTTGTTGTATAAACACCACAGTAATTTTAGTAGAACGACCCCCGAACCCCTTATGCCCCTGGAAAATTCCAGCCTGGCTTTCTTATTGCTTGTGTTTTTATTTCTTTAGGTGCACCGTACACTACTTTGCAGTGAACAGGACAAAACAAAAAGTACGAATACACACACATAATATATATACATATATAATATACATAGGAAAAAATAAACGCGCATCAGCCACCATCAGACGCGCGCAGTGTGCCGCAGTTGGGGTGTGCACCTGATGTCACTAATAGCTCTGATGTATGTCCCTTTGAAAAGGAATATTGGGCGCCACTCGTACAGGCAGATAGATCATGATCTAGCTATCTAGATCGTCTATCACGGCGGGGCATATTAAACAGAACCTACGGTACACACAAAAAGCTATATATATCGCTATGTTTACGAACAATATTTGGTCCTATTTCCCATGGCCCTCCGTACTAGTCGCTTGCCTGCCGTTGTGAGAGGTGTGCAGGATCTATCTGCATAGTAGTGCAGATGCAACCCCGGGAAAGTGCGCTAGATCATGCGGGTTCCTGTACGGGTCTCACACGGCAACATGAGGAGCTACCACTGCAGTAAGTAAGTGACACCCTGGTGTGGTGCCTGGTATGAAGCAACGTCGGGGACCTACCTGTCTTGGAATGCCTAGACCGTGAAGTGGCAGTCGATGGTCTGCCCGACACTTGGAGATCATTGAGACTGCATTATCACATATCGATATACTGTACCTACCGCAGAATCTAACAATACATCGGGCCTGTGCCAGTGTTTCCGTGCGCGATCAACATTATTTCGGCTTCGGAACTTTGTCCCGTTTTATTTATTTTGAGTTGAAACACGAACATTGGCACGGTTGTTCTTCACTGCAACAAAAACAAGGACTGGCCTTTTGTAATTTTCAGCTTTTTTCGTGCTTGGCCCCCTTTCAGAATTGAGGACAAACCACTCTAATTCCTAGTAGTTTGTCCCAAAACGGGACTGCAATACTCGAAGGGTTAAACTCAAATATTTCGATATTTCGGGATTTTTCAGCAACTTCGACACTTACTTGGTTGGACCTTGACTGACGCACGACAAACAAAAAACAGATCACTAAAAAAAGGGAAATAACCAAAAGGCCAGTGCTCAGTGCCTACGTGACGAGCTCAACCGGCCGGAAAACATTGCCTCAGAAGGCTAAAAAAGGGCAAACCCTACTGCGGGGTGAGCCTTCCTCGAGCGGGGAACCCCGGAAAATGTAGGTGGTCCCGTCATGCCCATGGTAAACAGGACCAACTATTGTGCGTAAAAATAGCGAAATATATAGTTTTTTGTGTCTAGACCGTTACGGTAGGTCGTATTCGATATGGTCCACCGCAATACTGCTGTAGCATGCCTCCCCATTATACCTGGGTGAGCATCTCCTTCGCGTTTGCTGCTGTGCACCAGCTGCTGTTTTATGCTTGTTCCGCCGCTCTTCACCATATGGTTGAACACCGTGCAGAACTGGGGGGGCTCGCCCGGCTTGCTCGGGGCATATATCTGAGGTTGGCAGAGGGCGTGTATGATGTGATATGGTGCGACACGGAATTATGATATGACGTGATATTTATTGTAGGAATTGATATGATACGGTGTGATATGATACAGTAGTAGTGGCGTGATATAGCACACCAGGTACGTGAATACTACTGATTGATGTACATGTGATTGATGTGGTGGTGCATACTATGAAGATGACATTGTGTGATGCGGTGATACGAATATGATATGTCGTGACATTGTCTGAAATGTTACGACACACGATACGATGTGAGTGATACTACAGTATGTAATATGGTATGATATGATACGATATGATATAATATGATATAATATGATGTGATAATATACGATATGATATAATATCGAGTGATATGACGCACCCCCAACCTCCTCCCTGCGCTACATCGAACGCAAAGCGGTAGCGTGACACACACATACATGGATTTGTGCAACCGCGATATCGGCACCAAGTGGGAAGAGGGGGTTGTACTCATGTCAAGCATACCTGTAGCGGTAGTCGTATCACAATCGACCCTCGTATCCTCGTATCCCTACAATGCCGGGATGGAGCATGTAGGGTTTCCACCGACCAGGCAGGCATTGCTCTCACCAGACGTGAAGCGCCGTGAGGTGTTGAGCGGGTCGCATAGAGGGTGAGCTGCATCATATCGGGACACTAACAGCCGCTTGCGATGCGAACTTCTTACCCTCGACGACAAAATCGAATGGATGCCGGGGGGCAGGGGGGGGGGGAGTTCAGGACGTGCCTCCGTGGGCTATTTTGCTCCATGCGGGATATTCCACGAGGTACCCCATGGGCCCACGAGGCACCCCATGGCATACAAGCGTCTTGTATGGGGTAGCCCATGGGATACATGCATCCAATGGAATCCACCAAATAATAGACTAGGAGTACACGCATCCCATGAAATTCGCCCTGGAGCACCCTTAGGGGATCGATATTATCTATAGGATGCCCAATCGGAAACATGCTCCCATCTGAAGTACCCCATGGGACGCATGCATCGCATGTTGTGAGGTATGTCTCATGGGTCACATGCCTCCGGTGGAATTCGCCCTGGAACACACTACTATGGGATCAATTAATATGCTCTATGGCAGGCATCCCATGGGACACCCATCCCATATGAATGAAGTACCTCGTGCGACACACGCATCCTATATGGGGTAATCTCATGGGACACATACATCCCATATGGGATATGTGCCATGGGACATATATTGCCCCTTTTGGGGTACCCCATGGGACGCACTCATCCGCTGGAAGTCACCGAGGAAAACACAAGGGCTACGTGCACCCAATGAAATTAGTTTTGAAGTACACCATCGATATGCCCTCAATGTAGAATCCGGTGGGTTTACCCAGTGGGGTCACATGTGTATACCGCGGAATTCACAGCGTACTACATCAACATGGGGGGCATGCACCTCATGGAATTCGCCCTAGAACACACCATGGGAAACGTATACTCTATGGGGTACCCCATGGGACACATACCTCTCGTAAGAGTTACCATGTATTGCACCATCATCGGGTGCATGCATCTCATGGAAATCACCCCGGAACACATCCATCATGGGATACCCCGTGGGAAATATGCGTCCCACGGATTAAATGATGTATTAAATCATCACACGGAATGATCCCATGGGGTGCCGCATCGTGCACCATGAGACAAAGCCACGGGATACCACGGGATACATCTGTGGCATCTAACTTCTACAACCGTAATGTACGTCGTCCAACATAGTTCATTTTGAAAAGTCACTTACAGGGGGTATCGTACTGGTCAGAGTGTAACTAGGGAAAAAATCCGCACATCGAATAGATCATGGTATTAAAGCTAAATCATGTACACACGGTATCTACTACTGCTGTGTAGTGCAGATCCAACGCAAGCTGTGCTAATATAGTAGTACCCTACGTAGGTCGTGCAAACTATGCGGTTCCCATTCTGGCAACATGAGCTACCGTAGGTATTAATAGTTGCGTAGTACAAATCAGCAATCGATTTGCCCTGAAGCATGTAGGTTCATGAAGTGGGGATTAGTTGGTGAGGATATGTGCGTCAAGTGAACCAACCCACACGAAAGCCCTGCGGGATTTACTTCCGAGACGCCACAAGTGGGACCCGAATACATGTTTGCCACGGCGCATACAACGAAACAAGGGTATATTAGCCGGGGTGACTCAATTTTTCCCATCTACTTCGCTTCCTAGTCTGTTATTTTCAAGAGGTACACCACGCTGCCACCGAGGACCTTTAACAATCTGGGAGAAGGGATCTTTAGGTTGGTAGGCTGTTCGGATGTTTTGGTTCCTGTTGGGATCAAGGCACGCGCGAAGACCCAACCCAACCCCCTGACTCTATCCCTAACCCTAACCCTAACCCAAACGCTGACCCCAAACCGCAGCCGAAACGGGCCAAAACTCGCCATAAACGCGGCTACGCCGAGTTTGCATCGAACCAGGAAATTTCTCAGATGCGGACGACGATTCCGAAGTGCAGACCGCGCTACACATTTTTCAAGTAAAAAACATCCCTAAAGATCCCTTCTCCCAGGCTGCCACTGAGCTATTGACCCATTTCTGGGACGCCGAGATAGCAAACACCATTCCTGGGACGTCGTGCTTCTCAGCCGAATTTGTTTGTTTTCTTTTTGCGGATCTTCCTAGCGCTCCCGCACGTTCGTGTGACCACGGACTCCTCCGTCAGAGAGTTAACGTGAGATCATCATCAACAACAACAACAACAACTCGGACACCAATGCCCCAAATCTTGTATGATCTACGGTAAGCTCATCGAGTCTCAGGGTGGATCCCGTAAAAATTGATACACGACACGAGTTTTGAACGCCCACGTGTGGTAAGCTTGAGCTCTATTTTACCAATCCGCCGGAGGATAAAAACAAGACGAAAAAAAAAGTAAAGCCTGCAGGATGATCTCCCTAAGCACATGTTTCTTGCGTTGGGTATGTATATATATACTGCATACAGTACTATTAATGATTAATACTACAGGCAGATCCTGCAACCCCCCACAAAGGCAGAAGTCGAAGTGTAGACACCCCCCCTGTATATAGCTTCCCATAAAAAAAAATGAATTGTGGTTGCAGTGCAGTGTCGAGTTTCTGTTAGGGCCCATCTTAACGAGAACATTATTTTTTACGATACTCCGCCGATTTTTTTTTCGTTTCATTTGATTTGCACCTGATTGGTCGAAAAGTGAATCACCCATCAGGCATTTTGATGTTTGATTATAATTAAAACGAAAAAAACGAATTCTACAAGAAGTCGTTTGGGACTTCTTTTGCTCTTCGTGTTATGCAAATTAGGGAGTTTGTCCAACTCGACGTCGCATGTTCCTGAAACCGAAGCAAGCCACGCAAACTTGAGCCGTGTCGTCGACTGCTTCACAGAGGAGATCCACCATTCCCGAGAGACACGGCCACCGGAGCAGCCGCAGCGCGAGGTCCGACGGTCCCTAGCACAGAGTAAACCATCGGCGGCTCCTCAAAAAATTACAAGGCCGTCGCCAACCCAGTTTTTCATCCCTCTTTGCCTCGCGAACCGCACGAGCACCGACCAGGCCACGACTTCGCTCAGAAAATCGATCGCTGTATCCCCGTCGCTGCTGCCTGCGTGGGGCTTCGGGGATGCGCCAGCCACCCAAGACATCCCAAGAGCGATAGCCTCTTCGGCGGTGCCGGAAGAAACAACCGGCTGCTGCCCGCGGCGTCCCGGGGAGGACGCGGGCCGTCGCTCGCCTCGTTGGTTGACCTCTGGTGTTCGTTGACCCTTGTGGGTTATTCGATCTAAAAATATATACCAGGTATAAACTTATTCCTCGGTAGGACCTAAAAAACATATTTTTCACGAAATTCTATTCGAATCAAATCATTTTTTTTTTCCTCTTCTATTGTCATGAACAAGGTTGTTCGTTAAGATTGGCCCTTAATTTCGAAGACCCCTCTGGGCGAGCAGATACTGCAGCAGCAATGTGTACTAAAACTGTAGTACTAGGCGCCTAGTGTGACGAAACGTCAATTTTGGCGTCCAGGGTCCAGGCTCCGTTTCTTATTTTTTCCGACCTCCTTGATCTAACTCCATTATTATTTTTGTGCTCGCCATCCGGCAATGTGCGGCATGAGCTCTAACGTTGATCACTCGAAACATTCTTGAGAAAAAGGAAGTCCCCGGAAACAAAGGTAACCTACCTCCTACCTTCTACGTCTACTTCCTTCTATGCTTTGTCTACGATACTCTGTGTATGTGATATCGTTGCTCCCTGCACTTACACACCTACACCTCAATATGCTTTCACACCTTTATATCAATCAAGATGTACTCGTCACTTTCTATTCTTAAATCCCAAGACGCATCCAAACTCCATCCCCCGCCATCGGTTGCGGGTCTGTCATCCCCCCCTCCCCCCCTCCGTCTCGAAACGGATGCGTGGTCAATGGTCCAATGACTAAGGCAAGCAACAAATGAGTACGCCCCCCCCCCCCCCCCCCCCCCCCCCTGCTCCTTCTCGATTCCTAACAACTCCTCAGCTAACTATATTGTAAAGGATTCAGAGCTGGTTCCACTGCTGAGAAGAGTTTCTTCACCCGATCTTCTTATTTTTCGTGCCGATCTGAGCCTATTTTTCCCCAACATATTCATATTTCTTAACTGCGTTGTTGATCACTCACCGCACAGCATCCCAAAACGAGGACCAAACACAAGACCCCACGGAAGGTGGCTCTCTGCTGTGTGACAGACCCCCCTTTTAATGGCAACATCCTGGCGGGTCACCCCCTACTTCTCCAGCTCCTCCCTCCCTCCTTCCTTCCTTCCTTCTCCTGCTCCTCTTGCGTCCGGTTGCTAGCTCCTCCTGCGTCCGGTTGCTAGCTGGTATAACCGGCCCTTACGGGGCTACCTGTAGTATACAGCAGTCAGTACGCCTGAAGTATTTGGTGGGGGGTTTCGGAAAGTGGAAAAGATGTGTAAAATTGCAGTTGGTGTGGGGTATCGAGACGGTAACAAAACCTGATACACATCGTCATCGTGCACATCACGAGGAGCTTCATCGAAGAAAAAAAAAATCGGACTACAGCAGTAGTAGGTAGAAGCGAGAGCAGAGGGGTACACGAATTGGACCTCTACTGGAAACAGGACTGGCAACTAATTTGGGCAAAGAAAGTGTTGATGAGATGAGGGCTGCGAGTTGGTTGTCTGTTCCGCAGATACTTCGAAGATTTGAGGGTGCATCGTACTGTAGTGCAGTAGTGGCCCCTCCATACGATCGTATAGTGTTGGTGTATGCGCCGGCCAACAGCACAGCACCGGCAGTACAGCAGCAACGGGCACTGCTCCGCACGCTATACCACGCTGAGGCTTTCTACGACAAAGGTTCCCCCTAAAACGTCTGAGGCTCCTTTTACTCGAGGAGCTCCACACCTTACCCGAAAGCAGATTTCAGCAAAAATCAAAAATCAAAATGCATGCCGATGAATAGTCCCACGGCCCGACTATACCATGACGTCATGTTTTCAACCAATGTTGGCATTCCGACGATTTGGGGTTAGGGACCCCAGTCATTCAGAAAATATTTTAGTGGAATATCAGCTATCTGTCTGTGCTGAGCGGTTCCACAGCCCACAGTCACTACTGTTGTCGGTAAAAGCGTATGAAACCACACCTCGGTGGTAACGTTTGGATCTTTAATATTTTCTTCATCGGGTGTGTGCTGTTGTAGGCGGGGGGGGTGATGTCTGACATACTCCCGGTGTGGTCAACACCGTGCACGGGACCCCCGCAGCTGGGGGGGGAGGGGGGGGCGTACTCATTTGTTACTTGCATCGGTCATTTTAATGTTGACCATCGACCACGCATCCCTTTCGAGACGGAGCACCGTTCCTACTCCTAATAGAGACACCTCCAACAATTGGACGCTCATTACGTTGTGTCTACATATTACCTAGGAAATATTTGCTAATCTTATCCCATTCCTGCTGGGTCGCCTGTGGCCACCATCTATCTCCTAGGACAGCGTTCGTTTTCTCGCTGCTATCTAGAGTACACGGTATCAAACTTTTCCATGCCACATTCGTCTATTTCCCTCATCTCCTCTTCTGACATCCCTTTCCTCCTTGTACATTTCACATTCTCCTACTATGTAAGTTCTACCCTCTATCGCTTTACCACATGGGCACATCTGTGCATCTTCTTCCTCCTCCTCTCGGCTACTGTTATACCTCTTTCTTCTTTGCGGCAGGTCCAGGTCACCTACACGAATCGAACTTTCAGCGTATTTCGCTAAGAAGTCCATTTGGGCCGTGCACATCCGTTTTCATTCCTATTCCTTCGCTCAATCCCCCGTATATCTCTGACGTTTTTTTTCCGATTCCACGTTGTTTCGTAGCGCTAGCCTTTCCCTTCTCTTTATCGTTTCTTCTCCTTCTGCCTTGTACCTCCCAAACTACCCGGAGGAGATCAGGTCTTCTTGGTTATATATCCTTCCATACGTTCTCAACTGTACGCCATCCCACCCTATTCCAGCTCGCCCGGGGGGGGGGCTACACTGGCCAGATTGCGGGGGGTGTGACGACAAGGGAGTGTGTTACGGGGGGCTTGTCCACAAGGGGTGCGCTATCGCATGAAAGGTTTTGGTCTGACGCCAGTCTGTTTTCCGTTCTGACGCAATACCGGTGATAGTGAGGCCCACGCGCGTGAAACCCGAGGATGACGGCAAAAACAAACACCTTGCTACGATCATGGTTAACGGTTGCCAGTGCCGCAATCGACGATGAAACTCCCGAGGATTGCACCCTCCGAGGCCTTGTCCCACTGAAACGTTGGCTGATGGCATCTTGATACGAAAACTTCCTTTCTAGCCCACGCCCAGCACGAAGGTTATTGCTACCGAAACATCGTAGCTGTCGCGCCGTTTTGCAACGAGAAATTCCGTGATTATCCCACTGTGATGGGGCACAGAAGCTGCCTCCGTGCCGGTACAGGTATCCATACCGGGTGTGATACTTACACTTTGGAGTTCGATGCTGTTTTCAGGCGTACCTCCGAAAGGGGGTCTGGAAGTTGACGTACCCACCCGGTGACATAATGGCAGTCGACAAACAAAACAAAGAGTATACCCACGACCGGTGACTTGTAGTAGGGGTAAGGGTGTTGTCTAAGGGGGTGTGCCATCAGGCGTTTTATGCTGTATGGAGGGGGAAACCGGCTCTATAGAGGGGCCACCACCACAATGTATCATCTCGAGGAGTGAGAGCGTGTGGCTTGTCGCGTAAGGGGTGTGTAGCAGCTCTCTAACCAACAAGGCAAAAATAAATACGCTCACACCCAAAGAAGTACCGGCTCGCCCATAAGCAGGTAACTGGAAAGGAAGCCACAGCTTGAAAGAAATGAACGAACAATAAGAAACCCCTCAGCCAAGTCAGTGCCTAAATATTTACGAAAGTTGACTCCTTGTTCCTGTGGCTGGCCTGGGCCGAAGACACTACTCATTCCGTCCGACTTGTACTATATAGGGGAAACGTCCTCTTGGGGATCAAATAAGAAAGCGCAATAAAGAAAGCACGCTTCCACGCGGGCCCAGAACAAGGCATTCAGCGTAAGCCCGATTCCGAATTTCTTGAACCCGGTACAGAATAGGTTATTAATTGATGACACTATCGGCCCGCCAGCAAGAATCACATTAAACCCTTTTAGAACCGCAGTCCCGTTTTGGGGACAATTTGGGACAAACTACTTGGAATTTGACTGGTGTGTCCCCAAAACGGGACTGGAGGTCTAAGAGCAAGCCTTGTATCCTTCTTGTGACACCCTCCTGCTTTAAGCTTGAGCACATACCAATTTTATACTTGGTATAGAATTCAGTGTAGCACTACAATAGCCGCCGAGCTCATTTTCGTCATCCCATTTCCTTCAGCGGCGCTAAAAAACAAAAAAGGGAGTCTTATGTTATTAGTCGGGAAATGGTCTTACGGGGGTACACCCCTCGACCTTTTAGCCATTTGGGGGTATAGGCAAAATTCGCCCGCGGGAGGCGTTCCCACGTGCCCCAACCGGTTCCGGGTCGAGTTCTGACGTACGGGCCAGGTGCCCGCAGGCCATGCCTAGCACGCCCGCCGTTTCTATTCTTGTTTCGGGTACGTTGTTGGCGCTACCGGCACCGCCGCGCAAGAGGGGTCTAGCTAATTCCCCCTTTTGGCCAAATATTGCGGGGGTATACCCCTGAAACTCTACAAAATTTATGTAGTACCCCCGTGTGACCACGATCTTAGCCTCCTTTGACCGAGTGCACTACCCCGCGATGACCACTTGCCACAGCCCCAGAAACAAGTATGATCACATATACACGTCACCCTATTTAGCAGCCCGAACAGTCCAAGGGCCGAGCACCCAGCAGTTGCGAGCAGTCACCATCGAAATTTGAGTAAAACGCTCACACGGGGCAAAAAAACGACACGCAAAATAAAATCTTGATGTTCTAGTCCAATACATTAAACTTTGGAGTGGGTCGTCTGTAACAGGTCTACAACGAGACCCTATTATTGGAGGCAGACAGCCGCAGACGACAAACCAAGCAACGCAGCGAATTAGCACACCCGGTACACCTACTAAGAGCATACCCGGCAACAACAGCTGACAGCACATACACGGTTACCCAGCGGCTTCGAGCGTGAACACATGCACAGCAGGCCATATCCTCCACCCTCAACAAGAGGTCATCACCAGGAGATGTCTCGCGAAATTGGTGTGGAAAATGGTATAGATACCACTGTTGATAAGTCCCAAGCGAAGAAAGAAGATGTTTCAGGTTTTAGTATAATTCTCCCGGCAGAGTAGATACAGATGGAAGTGGCCATGTGGGTACCACGTACACCCACAGAATCAACCACCAAGTAATTCATAATAAGCCAATATACCGAATGGTCATGAAACCGTCAAAATACTGAACAAGCACATTCGAGCAACCACGTCGCCCCGGACAGATCAAGGGCAGAACACCCAGCACTAATCTTGATCAAAATTTGAGGGAAACACACACGTGGCAACAAAATGGTATGCGAAATTAAATATTCACGTTCTACGTAAATACAAGGCTCCCCTTCAGGATGTGGGTAACGTGAAACCCCGGGGGGGGGCGTCGCAAGGCCAAAAGGGAGTCGCCGGGTAGTACCCGTATACTGCCTGTACGTAGCTGCTCTTGGCGGAAACAGGAGCCGTGGGTTAGCATATTGCTCGAAGGGAAAGAGTAATATTCGTATCATTAGTACTCGGCAGGAACTGAGTACTATTGATCCTGTGGTGGATACCATACTACTACGTGCACGCGGTACCATGGGTTGACTATTGTACCGTCACTATACAGCACTACTACCACTCCTTCCCAACTGTAGTACAGGTAGAAGCAGCATACACTCTTACCAGGTACAAAATGCTATCTGGCACACTACTACTACTACGACTACTAACTATTCTACTATTACGGGGGACCATAGTTAATAGGACCTATGGTATACAGAAACACCTATATATTTGACCAATTTTACTAACGATATTTGGTCCTATTAACTATGGCCCCCCGTAATAGTAAGTACTTCTGCTGACCAAACGCTCATATCATCTACAGACAACCTCATGGTAAACTGAGAGGTCAAACAACCACGCGGTACCATGGGTTGGAGCATCTGCTACATTATCCCCTCTCCCCTGTTGCGGCGGTATGGTTTGTAGCAATCGTCCCCTTATCATACCTGGCAGGCGTTATCGCGTGCGTTTCTGATGAGCGCCTCGCCCCTTCGTTCAGAAGACATCTGGATAGGCAAACTGGTCGTTGTGGTCGAAGAATCTGGCCATTTTTAGGTAGGTGGGTACAATAGTCGGGTACCTCTTGGGGGGTAAGGAGCCAAAATCGGGTATACCCGGCGAAAAAGTGGCCAGCATCGGGTGGCGCCCGGCGTCGACCAATGAGATGGCGTCCTGGGGCCTTCGCGGTTCACTGGAATAAAAAGGTACCCGATCTTGGCCACAAAGGCATCGGGTATACCCGATTTAGGCCACTGCTCAATAAAACTTCCATATATATATACCAGGTACAACAGAGACGTAGCATGCAAGCGGTACCATGAGTTGGGGGTATGACTACTCTACTATTTTTCACTCTTTGTGCAAAACACTAATAAAATATTAATACTACGCACATAGATGTACCGCTGTATACGTCGTAAATGTAGAAGCAGAATGCACGCTGCAAACTACCTCTGGTACTATATATACGGCAGCCGACTATTATTGGAATACATACACCAAGTAAGTAGTTAACTAATGTCAGTTAGTGGGTTGATTGGCTTCACCCTCCACTATCGTAGCCGGGAGAAGTCTAGCCAACTTATTAATGTGTGTGTGTTCTTCACATTAACCCGCTCTTTCTACCAGTCGACATCCAGCACAACCAGTGTCCGTGCCGATTCTTCATCTTCAATCCTAGAAGAGATACCTGGTACGAGGTACAAGTTATGCGGTCACAAAGCTACGCCAGAGAGATACTACGTTGACACGTACCTGGTATGCAGTAAGCAGTGAGTGGGCAACGAAATGCGATGTCATCATACGAGAGGCAAGACAGACTCGTACACATTCTGGTATGAAATAGAGAAACGAAAGGAAACAATCAAAGAGAAAACAAAAACAAACGAGACAACTCGAGAGAGGAAAAGAAAAAAGTAATAGTGAAATAAACTTCCTTGTACATACGAGTATATATATATATATATACCTGGTACCTGGTAATTTTTGTTTTCCTCATCACTTTCACTTTCCAGCCTTACTCGTGGGAGGTTTTACCCTCAACGAGCTTCTGGACAAGCCGTGGTCACAGGTGTCCACCCTTCTCCCCCCCGGTACGTGCCTTTATTTTTTGTCGCGCATAGGGTTCAGCATTCCCACTGCTCGTCGATTTTCATCGAATGTAGCTAACTCACGCTCTCGCGCTTTCCGCTGATCAAATTATTTTTTGCAAGAAAAAGTCCTTACGAGCATGCACTCGGTGAAACTTGAACCCACGAAATTGATCTTGATAGGCACGCGGACCACCTACCAAGCTACCGGGGACGCCGGCACATCTGTTTGGGGGTGTTCCTTATTTCGCTACGACTGCTTGTTGTCTGCCACATCTCCTTGTGGGAGGCACGACATTTTTTAAGCTACGAGTACTCATGTATTGTTTTCTTTCAGTTTTGTCTTTGTTTGTTTTCTCCTGGGTGGTGTTCGGTAATTTTCCCGTCGTTGTTTTACCGCCCTGGTGGACGGTCCCGGAATTCCGGCGGTTTTCCGGCACATTTCGTGTTACCGTCTACCGCCAATAAGGGCAGTACCGCCGAAAAACGAAATACCGTCTACCGTCAGCAAACAAGCGTCGTATTTCATCACCGTCAAAAAGCAATCCGTCAAGGTTCACTATTCCGTCTACCGGCAATAAATTACCGTCAGATTCACTCACATTCTCACATTAACTCACAATACAATGCAGTCCGTGGTCGCAGGACAGGCTCCAATAACTCTGGAGTGGAAGAAATACCTCACGTAAAACAGAGGCAAAAACAAAAAACAAGCATACGCACTCCACCACTGCGGACACCAGGGAAGCAAAAAGGAGACTATTAATAGCAGACAAAAACCTAAAAAAGAAGATGAAGCGAAGCAAAAAAACAAAACAAAACAAAAACAGAAGCAGATAGCAAAACGCAAAAAAAGGCAAAACGGACCATACTAACAAAGACACAAAGAGGTACAAACGGGAATGAAAGAAAAATGAAAAAAAAAAGAAGGGACAAAAAAGCGATAATCACGGGCGGGGGGGGAAGAAAAGACGAAAGGCAGGCACTGGAGCATACAGACACGCAGTGTTGCCCAGATGGCACCATGCTAATCACTGTATTATCGTATACCGGCAAATAATTACCGCCAACTCTAGACACCGCCAGGAAAGTTCCGGCAGCACTGGGTATACCGCCAGAATACTTCCGGCATCAACACTGGACACCGCCAGAAGAGTAGCCAAACACTAGATACCGCCAAAAGACAACGTCAGCACTGGATACCGCCCAAGGCGGCGGATGTTCTCTCTTCTTTCTTTTCTGGTCAGAAGATTCCACTGGTTCCCTTTCGGGAGAACCTATGCGTGTGGGCGGTGGACAGAGAGTGCCTGCCACCACGCCGAGACACACCTGCCTACCAGCAGCAAGGCCCACATCACGCTCAGCGCGGTCGAGCAGAAGCATGAGGGGTGCAAGCAGTGCTATTAATAGTAGTGTTGTAGCGGGTCAGGGCAAACGTGGTGGTTGAGATTTCCTATTATTAAATAATAGATGCCACGACTTACTTGTTACCATCAAAGCGAGATCACGGCGAGCAGCTAAAAAGTCCCTAGACGATTTACATTCGTCAGTTAGTTAGTTGTTGGCATCGTGTGTAGGCGAGCAGCTCTTTCTTGTGGGTGAGGCGGGGAGAACTCATGATAATGTGCCATGGGTTGAAAATGAAAAATGGCAGATGAGAGGAGAGGGGGTTAGACGAGGCGGTAGGGCCTCTACCCCCTGATTTGCTATTTCTAGATTTCTAGATTTTCTCCGGTCTGCGGTGTTTGTTGTTGGTTGTTTGCATGAGACTGCTCAATTTCGATGTGATGAAAAGAGAAACAGAGAGCCTGCCCGCTGGTGAGGCACGCACATATCCAACAACAAAAAAAAGCCAAATACCGGCGACTTCGGTATTTCCGTTTTTCGCCGAGGGCTTTACCGCCGAAAAACGAAGTAGGGTCTACCGTCAACGAAATTACCGTCGTGTCCTATAAATAGAACCGCCGAAATATTAACCGGCATTTTTGGTTTCCCCGTTTCCGTCGAATTGGTTACCGTCAAAAAACGAAATACCGTCTGCCGTCAACGAAATTACCGTCGTGTCCTATTTACAGCCGAGATATTACCGGCATTTTTGGTTTTGCCGTTTCCGTCACATTGGTTACCGTCAAATAACGAAATACCGTCTGCCGTCAACAAAACCACCGCCAAAGGAATTACCGCCCCGGGCCCGTCTGAGTTCCGTCTGAAATATCGTTACCGAACACCACCCTGTTTTTTTCGATGTTTCTCTTTTATAGAATGTGTACGTCGTGCATGTCGTATCCAGTACGATGTCTTGACATTGCATTGTCTACTCTCAGGGTTGCACACCCCGTAGCAACCGCAACGTAGATAGCGCGATAGACCTATAACACCAAGCTTGCAAAGATGATTTTCGAGCTACTTTCCAATCTCTCAGTCACCTTCTGTTTCTATTTTTTATTGTACACAACAATGTACGGAGCATCTCTCTTGTGTCGTACCAGGTACCAGGTATCATAGTTTAGTTACCACACACAGAGCTTGCCGTATCTCTCTAACTACTTACCAGGTAGGACTCAAGAATCAGCACGGTTACAGGGAGTGCTGGATGTCGACGGTCGACGGGTAGAAAACCCGGTTTATTTTTTATGTGAAGAACTCACCACAGCACTACGTACCGATACGTAGCTAACTGTATAGTTACTGCCATCCCCCCTCCCCCCCCCGCCGCGCTGGGTTGCGGGTTAACGCACCTTTTTTAGCACTCGCTCACCCGTACTGAGTACTCGTGGTAGTAGGTGTTGAGGTGCTGAAGAATAACGATGGTCCGAACTGCCGCAAGGTAGATAGATAGGTTGATGGACCTGCCGGCGCTGCTGTGCCTACGGGGCTATAATACCAGGTATATATAAGACGGCACCAAACCCTTGCTTGAGGAAGAGGTAAGGGCGATCAACTGTTAATACTCATAGAGCACCCCGGTAGCAGAGACGAGACCCAGGCGTAATGAGAGAACAACAACAACACCAGCAACAACAACAACAGCAACAAGAACAGCAACAACTACAACTACAACCTATACGCACGTATACTCGTATCAGCTACAAAGTAAAGCTGCCGACGGTCGACCTCTCCCTGTGCGATGTACATCTGATGAAGCACACGCTGTTGATGTTTTTGTTGTTTGGTTGTTTTTGGCGGAGTGAGTGGTTCTTGGGATCCATAAAGTTTAGCGGGACGCCCTGATTGGCTACAGCTCTGGTCCGCGGCACATATATATCTGTGGCATTTGAGGTCCGTGTCCATGAGGGTTTTCAAGAAAGAGAGTTATTCGACACGATTCGATTCGTACAGTCATTATGAAGATGACAGGTGTGGGGGACACACTTATGTATGTGTTCCCCTCGCTGCCTCGGCAAGGAATGCTGCGAGGCATGCCCTATCAGGCTAATAATAGCGAGTGGGGTAGGTCTTTCTGGCGGGTGTAAGGCCGGACTCACCCTCAAGGAGTGATACCTTCTCGCTGCTGCCTGTGGCCGCGAGGCTCAGGCGGCAGTAGAGTTGGGTCGTACGTGGTGCGTCAGGCACGGACACCTACGATTCGCGCGTCTTTTTTAGGCAGCTGCGGCAGAGCAGCAATGCTCAATCGGGGTGTCCGTGCGCGGAGGCAGGCGCCACCACAGGCCACACTACGGCACAGTCTATTGCGCCGGTAGGAGGCTGGATTCGACGACGAGGGAGGAGGGAGACTGAGCGTCGGCGTGCGGGGAAGAGACGGATTGACCTCCCCCTGCGCGAGAATTTTTATTTTCCAGATCAGAACCGCAAGTGCGAGGAGCATTTTGTTTTTCAGGATGACGGAGAAAGGGAAACGACTGGAAGGGAATGGCAACGAGTGCATGCGCAAAGGAGCGGGTGGATTGGGCCAAGGCGATGATGCGGCCATGAAGAGCGGCAGGAAGACGGTGCATGGAGACCCATGATCTGCGCGCACACTATCATCACGAGAGAAGCAGTCATAGTTTGTTTTTTCCTGGTTTTGTTTTTCACGAGGCAGAATAGTATCTACCGGTACTCGTCACTGGTTTTTGTAGTTTAACGAGTTGTATAGCCGGTCGCCCCGGTGGTTCAAGTGGTTAACCTCGAATTCTACTTGTTTGAGTCCTGGGTTCGAGCCCTAGGAGGGTCGGACTTTGACTTTATTTGCAAAAATAAAAAAAGAGATTCAATTGTTGAGAGCGCCTTGCAGCGTGGGTAGGCACAATTCGATGCGAGTCGACGAGGGAAGAAAAGGCTGAAATCTTCTCGCGATAAAAATGAAGGCACGTACCGTAGCGGGAAGGGGGGAGAAGAGCCTGCTATGTGACCCCGGATCTGAGTTACGAGTTGGAAGGAGCGAGAGAAGAAGATGTGCGAAGATAATGAATGGGATGGAAAAAAAAAAAAAAAAAAAAAAAAACCTTCATGGGGAATAACCTACGCAATTATCAGGGACGTGGTATCATAACTGCTGTGCTGCATCTTTTTGTGTCAGACAGTCCAGGAAGAGATGGCGATCGTTGATATTCGTGTGGCAGTAAGGTTCGATTGCTCCTTTTTTCACTGCATATCCGCGAGTCTTCACTCTGACAGCACTCCAGATAGCAGGCAGGTGTGTTCCTCTTTCGTTTTCACGACTACCGTGCGTTTCGTACGGTGCAGGCAGCACTTCAGACAGCATCCGCTGTAGTCAGCAGCCACGAGTTGGTTAGTGGTGGGAACGGGGGTACTCTATGTTATAGTTGAGAGGATATACCCGCGGCCATGTTAGTGCAGTTTTGCACATTGGTTTTATCTTGTGTGCGCTTTTTTCGTCTCGTGTATTTGGAGGCAGCCGAATTTTCGATTTTTTTTTGGTTTTTCGGATCTTCCTAGGGCTCCAGCACCTTTGTGTGACCACGGACTCCTTCGTCAGAGAGTTAATTAATGTGAGAACAACAACAACAACAACAATGTGTATAGTACCTGGTGTGTATTTTATGCTCTTGTTCTATATTTTCTTTTCTTTTTTTGCTCATCTCATTTATTATCTTCGCACATCTTCTTCTCTCTCTCCTTCCAACTCGTAACTCAGATCCGGGGTCACATAGCAGGCTCTTCTCCCCCCTTCCCGCTACGGTACGTGCCTTCATTTTTATCGCGAGAAGATTGCAGCCTTTTCTTCCCTCGTCGACTCGTATCGAATTGTGCCTACCCACGCTGCAAGGCGCTCTCAACAATTGACTCCTTTTGATTTTTATTGTTGCAAATAAAGTCAAAGGTCCGACCCACCTGGGGCTCGAACCCAAAACTCAAAACAAGTAGAATTCGCGGTTAACCGCTTGAACCACCGGGGCGACCGGCTATCCTACCTGCTGCTGACTGTCGTACTTGCTGGAAGTCATGTTTTTCGTGTATTTATATGTATCTTTATACTTCGTGTAAATTATTGCAAATCTGTCGAACTCACAGCTGTGACGTACCTGGTACTTCACAATTTTATTTAATCTGTTTCGTTTCTAACGTATTTTGCTTTTCGACATTTCATATATACGACGTATATACGCGGGGCACGCCGTCCCGGTGGTGGCGTTAAGTCATATTACGGCGAATCATACTGGTAGTAAATAGGACCAAATATTATTATTAATACTCCGGAGTAGTAAAAATAGCGAAATACCAGATTATAGTTTTTGGTGGATCCTACTGGTATTTAGTATGGTCCCCCGTAATACTGCTACCCTCGAATGCCGCTTCGGACTGATTCATACTTATATGATACGAGCGCTACAGGTATACATACTCCGTTCCCCTCGCTGCCCCGGCAAGGAATGCTGCGAGGCATGCCCTATCAGGCTTATAGCGAGTGGGGTAGGTCTTTCTGGCGGGTGTAAGGGCGGGCTCACCCTCAAGGAGTGATACCTTCTTGCTGCTGCCTGTGGCCGCGAGGCTCAGACGGCAGTAGAGTTGGGTCGTACGTGGTGCGTCAGGCACGGACACCTACGATTCGCGCGTCTTTTTTTGGCAGCTGCGGCAGAGCAGCAATCCTCAATCGGGGTGTCCGTACGCGGAGGCAGGCGCCACCACAGGCCACACTACGGCACAGTCTATTGCGCCGGCAGGAGGCTGGATTCGACGACGAGGGAGGAGGGAGACTGAGCGTCGACGTGCGGGCAAGAGACGGATTGACCTCCCCCTGCGCGAGAATTTTGTTTTTCAGATCAGAACCGCAAGTGTGAGGAGCATTTTGTTTTTCAGGATGACGGAGAAAGGAAATCGACTGGAAGGGAATGGCAACGAGTGCACGCGCAAAGGAGCGGGTGCATTGGGCCAAGGCGATGAGGCGGCCATGAAGAGCGGCAGGAAGACGGTGCACGGAGACACATGATCTGCGCGCACACCATCATCACGAGAGAAGCGGTCGTAGTTTGTTTTTTCCTGGTATTGTTTTTCACGAGGCAGAATAGTATATACCGGTACTTGTTATTAACGTCGTCACTGGTCTTTGTAGTTCAAAGAGTTGTATACCCTTCATGGAAAATAACCTACGCAATTATCAGGGACGCGGTATCATAACTGCTGTGCTGCACCTTTTTGTGTCAGACAATCCAGGAAGAGATAGCGATCGTTGATATTCGTGTGGTAGTAAGGTTCGATTGCTCCTTTTTTCACTGCATATCCGCGAGTCTTCACTCTGACAGCACTCACTCCAGATAGCAGGCAGGTGTGTTCCTCTTTCGTTTTCACGACTACCGTGCGTTTCGTACGGTGCAGGCAGCACTTCAGACAGCATCCGCTGTAGTCAGCAGCCACGAGTTGGTTAGTGGTGGGAACGGGGGTACTCTTCTATATTATAGTTGAGAGGATATACCCGCGGCCATGTTGGTTCAGTTTGCACATTGGTTTTAGCTCGTTTGCGCTTTCTTCGTCTCGTGTATTTGGAGGCAGCCGAATTTTCGTTTTTGTTTTTCGGATCTTCCTACGACTCCAGCACCTTTGTGTGACCACGGACTCCTTCGTCAGAGAGTTAATGTGAGAACAACAACAACAACAACAACAACAACAACAACAACAACAACAACAACAACAACAACAACAACAACAACAACAACAATAACAACAACAACAACAACAACAACAACAACAACAACAACAACAACAACAACAACAACAACAACAACAACAACAACAACAACAACAACAACAACAACAACAACAACATACATAGACAGTAGACAGTAGTGGACGCCCGCAGTTGAGAAACATTTATCTTGAAAAATATGGGCTCAGATCGGCACGAAAAATAAGAAAAACACACAGCTCAACAAATTGTGGTACCATTAGAACCGCAGTCCCGTTTTGCGGACGAACCACTCCAATTCGAAGTAATTTGTCCCAAAAACGGGATTGCGGTCCTAAAAGGGTTAATACTATCTGGTATGTATAGAATAAATAGAGTTGTATCAAGGTGGGAAAACGTAAAGACATCGAGCCTGGACACCAAATTGGCGAGTTAACCCTTTTAGGACTGCAGTCCCGTTCCGGGGGCAACCCAGTCAATTTCTGTGTAATTTGTCTCAACAATGGGACTGCGGTCGGTACTAAAAAAGGGTCAACACCAGGCGCCCACTCTGCCCGCCCGAGGAGGCAGAAGCAAGGGTGCACTCGCGATGGCTGGAGAAGGAAGATGCGAGGACGCAACCACGTGCTAACCCAAACAACAACAAAACTCTGCGGAAAGCTCTGAGGGTTGCTACGAAACAGCTCAAACGTGCGAGGACGAGGACGGACGGAGTGCAGACGTTCTTCGAATAATACGTCAGTCAACTCGGAAGGCGTGTCCAAGAAGGCGATCAGTTTGGGTTCTACAAGCACCTTAAGGGGATGGATGTGGAGGGGAAGAGGACTTTCAATTCGCTTTCGATCAGGGGCGAGGAAGGTAGATTACTGCGGGACATCGGTCTCATCCGGGAACGATGGGTAAGAAAGGTGGTTCCAGAATCTGCTAAACACCAAGTCCTCGACCCTCGACCCGACTATCGTGGGCGAGCTCAAGGCCTGGCCCTCGTGTAGTCCGCTGGATGACGTTGCGTCTAGGTACGAAGTGGAAGACGCGATCCGGGTGATGGCGACCAACTTCAAGGCGGTTGGGCCTGAGGGTCTCCCAGCTGAGCTCCTGAAGGTCCTGGCCGACCAAAGAGACTCGGACACATTTATTTAGTAAGCTTCTACGAGGTCATCATCGCTGCGTGGAAGGGAGAGGTTGTGCCGCAGCAATTCAATGGAAGGATGCCACGAGTAAGGTGCCGCACAAGAAGAAAGGCAGGACGAAGTGTGGTAACTATCGTGGCATTTCCCTTGTCGCGCATGCCGGCAACTTACTCCTCAATGTCATCGCGCGCCGACTCGGCGACTACTGCGAACGCAAAGGCATCCTGCCAGAGAAACAGTGTGGATTGAGGCCGAATGTTAGACGGTCGACATGATGTTCGTGTGGTGCGACGCTTACAGGGATTGGCAGGGAAGAAGGACACTCCGTTGTTCACGTGTTTTGTCAACCTTACTAAAGCCTATGACTCCGTCGGCCGAACCCTCTTGTGGGCTGCCTTGTCTCGCTTTGGCGTGCCACCTAGAATGCTCGCCGTTCTCCGCCAATTCCGCGACGGCATGCGAGCATGCGTGTGGCTGGATGATGGCGAGTGTTCAGATATGTTCAGCGTGGAGCAGGGTCTACGGCAAGGGTGTGTGCTCGCGTCGTCGTTGTTATTTATTTTCCACAGCGGTGCTGCGCGTGGCGGAGAAACGTTTCGCTGCTGATAAAGCCATCGCGGACAGCTTGGTGCAACTCCAACAAAAGCAGGAGAAGAAGAAAAAGAAGAGGGGGAAGGCACGGGCCAGACAAGCCGACAGACAGGGGAAAGATAAAGAGGCCCAGACATTGTGGGCAACGATGTACGCTGACGAGGCGGGCAGTGTATCGCGATCACCTAACGGCCCGGAGAGGATGGTGACGGTGATGGTGACTGCATGTGCCGCTTTTGGCCTGACGGTCTCAGAGGCCAAGACGGAGATAATTTGTCTGCAAGCGAAAGATGGGGAGAACGTGCCGTTCACCGTCACCGCAGCCGACCTAGTATACAATGAAACACTCGAGTTTGTGCATTTGGGCGGGGATATCACCGCAGATTGAACGAGCAGACGTGTCGAGGTAACGCGTCGACTCCAGACGGCATGGGCGTGCTTCGGACGGTATAAGATGGAAATCTGCGACCGCCCGGGTGTGCGCCTACGCCTGAAGGTGCGAATGCTGAGAGCCGAGGTGATCGAAACGTTGCTCTACGGTTGCGTTACTTGGAGCCCGAGCCCGAGCAAGACTGCTTTCGGTAGGCTACGGGAGGTCCACACCAAGATGCTCCTCCGATGCTCGGCTGGCGAAAGCGAAAGCGCGAAGACCACATTCTATCCTATGCCAGCGCGCTTCTAAGGACAAAATCCGACAGCGTTGATATGAAGGTACGCAGATGAAGGCTATTGTTTACGGGCTTTGTGACGCGCATGGGAGAGAAGCGTCTGCCGAAGAAGGCGATGTTTGGGTGGTCGGGGGTGAGGGCTACTCCGGAGGACAGGAGGGAGTTGGACTGGATGAGGTACCGTGAGGAGGGCCTGAAGGAGTTTGGCATCAAGCTCGAAGGGTGGACGGAGGCAGCACAGAAAGCCGGAAGATGGTTCCGACGGGTCGAGGAAGGGGCGGAGGTCTTCATGCGGAAAGGGCATAAGGAGGAGAAGGAAGCATCGGCAGAACGGCACGGGGTGGCTGCAACTGCGACGACAACCGCTGACGCCATTGCACGCGCGCAGAATGGCAGGAACGAGGGGGGGGAGGGGCGAAAAGGGGACGAGGAGAGGGGGGGAGGGAGGAGGGGAAGGCGGGGGGGGGGGGGGGGCGGCTGCCCAACAGACTGCTGACTGAATATGGCCACCGTCGCAACGATGCGCTCCCTTATTTGGGGCCCAAGTATCAAGCATAATGCCACCCGCGCGACTTTGCGTGACCATATGCACCAGTGTCTGCCGTTCGTATGATAGTTTCCCCCCGCCCATCTGCGTCCTATTGATTGTGCTCACGAACACGGACGGAGATGTTCCGTCTAAAATTGGGGGAATCTATATATATATATTGATGTGGGATTATAGGAAAGGGAGATTTAGGCGGATACTCTGCGGGATAAACGGGAGGTTTATTGTGCTGGCAACTTGCTGGACAAGGGCCTGCATACTTAGTCGTGGGCGGTCACTCAACAGCTCGGATGCAGTATAAGAGGAGCTCCGTGTTATTGCCTGGAGTCAACCACGCGTTGCCGTGCCAGCCGCGTCTATACCTTTAGAGATCAATCAACACCATAGTGAGCCGGTGATGTTCTGTTGGCAAGGGTAGCCAAGGCCAACCTAGGGTGGTGGGAAGCTGCTTCCAGCATGCCTGGTTAGATATATGCGCCCGGTCAAGAAGCCAACGTGGCAAATGAGGAGAAGATGGAAGACATGAAAGAGAAGACGGAGTTCCTGGAAAGGACGACGGAGGAGCAGAGGCTGTGCGCGGAGAGGAACGCGCCGCGAGCAGGAACGGCAGGGGGGGGGGCGGTGGGGGGACGAGAGAAGCAGCAGCGATGTTACAAGCAACGTCGACCATGCCGACACCTGGGCCGGAAGCTCAATTAGGCACGTCACTACCTTCTATATACCGTTCTAGTTAATCCAGTCGAGACCCCTAAAGTTCGACAATGTAGAAGCCCACTTTAGTATGTGGCACAGTATTTCATTTGGCCTACCTACCATCGCTCGGGCGCCGGCATGCACTCAGCAACACAGCTATCACAGTTCTGGTAGGTGATGTGAGGGTGTCGCCAGAGGAGCTGGCAACCAGGCACTCACCCCAAGAGATGAGAGATGCATGATTGGTGTACGGTCTGATGATGGAGTCAATAAAGGGATATGTAATGGCTGAGTTTTGCATGCAGACGGCGGTGTCGCCAAGTGGTGCTTCGGAGAGAGTTGGAAGACTACTACATGCCAAAGACGATAGCACCGACGCATACAGTAGGTTTAAGCGAGAATTTGAGACCATCTGGATGATCGAGAACGAAAACCCCCTGCTGTTTCTAGGGGGGGTTGGACAAGGTAGCAGATGAGCAGGATGTTATTGGCTGCGGTAAAGAGCGTAGACGAACCGGCGCATAGTCAACAACCTCTTGTCTGTATACACGATACAAAAAGCAAAGTCAAGTATTTCCCATCCCCCGTCCCGCGGTCGATGACATCATCGATGTCGCGTATGCCAACGACAAGGTATACAAGGAAGTGGCTTCTAGGGCGTTGGGTGTGAAGGGAGACCGGCACGCCTTGTACGCCGGAGGTGCGCAGCCTGCCGGAGAGGTAGACCGGCACGCCTTGTACGCCGGAGGTGCGCTGCCTGCCGGTGGTGAAAGTGCGGATCTAGGAGGGGGGAGGGAGGGGCAGGAGAGGCAGGAGGTTCAAGGTTAGGGAGCAGCAGCAACAACAGCAGCAGCAGCAGAAGCAGCAGCAGAAGCAGCAGAAGCAGCAGCAGCAGCATTGTTACCATCAGAGTCAACCGGGGAGGAGCTTCGCCGGGTGGAATAGCCGACCCCTAATGGCGTTGGGATATCGTGGCGTACAGGTACCGTCGGGATGACTCTGGTCCGTAGCCCTTCGGTACGGGTGGGCTAGTCCCCCGATGGGTTGATTACCTACCGAGCCACCGCCATGGGGCTGTGCTGCCGATGCCCCCCGTCACCGGTAACGACTCCGGCAGGCTGAGGTCCTCCACTTAATGGCGCGCCAATGAGGCGCAAGAGGCTTTGCTTCCAGTGCAACCGACCAGGTCACTACGTCGCAGAGTGCCCGGTAGCCCCCGCGCAAACGCGGTTCCTTGTGCTCCTCCTCAGCATCCCTCTCCAAAATACTACGGCGGTGGCTAGCTGCAGGAGGCGCTACGGCAGTAGTGGGTATTTCTCGGCCGGAGCTTCCCCGCCTCAACCCTCCTCGAACCCTTCCCCTTCCCCTGGCCTGGCGAATAACGGCAACTTTACGTCTACGTTCGATCTTGCACCTCCTCGCCGCGCAGCTTGCCCACCAAGGCAAGGCTTGTGATGATTTTCTTTGGGCCGGTGAGAGAGAAGAGTGGGTGGCTGTGTCGGGTGCGACATTTCACGGGACTGGTAGTCCCCATAGTATGGTAGATTGTATCCCCCCCCCTCCCAGGTGAGAGCGGTTTGGTCGTCGGTGACATGAGGTCACTCAAGGTTGAATGTTTCGGAACGATACCGCTTCTGATGCACAGCCCACAGTGTGGCATTCAAGTTTAGGCTGCTAGACCTAGCATACGTGCCCGGCGTACGCTTCAACCGGTTCTCGCTTCATGCGGCAATGCACACATGCCCGGTGACACTTGATGTTTGGGGAGCTCACATATTGGATGGTCATATGACCTTGATGCGTAGGGACGCTGGTTCGCAGTCAGAAGCCACTCGGATTGTGGAGACTCCGATTGCTGCCGCTGGTCTGATAGTATGAGGAGGACTGACATTAACGACCTCTTCGTATCTCTTGCCCGCTCCCATGCTGACACCCCCCGTGAGACGGCACACCAGATGGGCGTAACGTTTTTGAGGAGCTGGTTTAATGTGCTGGGTGTTCTAGAGGCGAAAGGGAATAGGATGGCGGTGCCGTGGAACCCCGAGTTTTGCTCCACCAGGCCTCTGGAGCGTCTATTCATGGATCTGTTGAGGCAGCAGCCTACGTCTACCGGCGGTGCTCAGTACTTGATGATGTTCGCCGTTCGCCGACGACTACTCGCGACTGGCCCAGGATGGCCGTATTTCTTGAAGCGGACGTCCGATGTATCGAAGGTCTTCGCTGTTGTTCTGACGGACATCAATGCCAAGGGTGTCCAGTCCATCATGGAGTGCCTTCGCTCTGGACAACGGCAACGACTTCACCAAGCCCGAGTTCGTGGCGATGCCCAACCAGCACGGCATCCGCCACGAGTGCACGCCATCCCGGTTATCCGAAGAATGATGGCGCGGTCGAACGACGAATCCCCATGACGCTGGAGCTCGCGATGGCGTCCCGCTAGGAGGGCCCCCGTCTGTTCGGCGACGCAAAGACGCCGGCGACGCAGCCCCTCTGGGCGGAGATATGCGTGTACGCAAGTGACGCAATCGACGTGACGGCGAATGTCAGCCGGAAATGCACTCGCCGTACCGCACGTTCTACGGGAGAGTACCGTTTCCGCGGCTGCTCCCGTTCCCGAAACCGGGCTTTTGCCACGTAAGGGGGGCCCTAAAGACGGAGCCCAAGGCGGGATCCTACTACTATCTTAACGGCTGAACCATCACTAGGCAGACTGCAACAAGATTATGCTGGTGTCTGGCCGGGGGTCGTACTCGCGCGACGTTACTTGGTAGCACTCTAGGAAAAGTTTGCGGGGTGACTGCCTTCGGATGAGGCGTGACCCCCGCCGTCGCCGTCGCCGTCCCCGAGTACGCCGGAGCCTCTGGGAGGCCCCAACGTATAGCCCGAGCCGCCGTCACCATCGCCACTGCTTCCGCCGCAACCGCCGTCATTACCACCGCCGCAGTCGCCGACACCGTCAGCGTCGCTTCCGCCGTCATCGTCACCGCCGCTGTCACCGCAACCGTCACCGCCGCCACCAACACCACCACCGCCGTCGCCGCTGCAGCAGTCACCGCAGTCACATCTCTCGCGGCCTGCTGCCCGGGAGCTGAGTTCGTACAACCCGGACCCGGAGGATGGTGATCTGCAGAGGGGCCGGGCCAGGAGGGAGGCTGCACGACACCAGAAGGGTAGTGGCGATGTGCTGAGTGTTCGGACGAAGGAGGCGTTCTACGGTAGAAGTTCACCCTAAATTTTCGGAGGCTCCTCACATAAGGAGCTCCAAACCTCACCCGAAAAGTGACTTGAGCGAGAGTAAATTGCATCCCGATAAATGGTCTCATGGCCCGAGTATACAAAAACGTCATGTTTCGGAAGAAGATTGGCATTCCGACGATTTTGGGTTAAGGAACCCGGTCATTCAGAAAACCGTTTAGCGGAAATGTGCTACCTCTATCGTGGAACGCGTCAAAGGTGAAGGCTGGGCGGTACCAGGAGGACGGTCAAGTGCAAAGGGGCATGACTAAGGGAGAGACTGCGCGGAACCGTGAGGCTATGGGACATGGACTGCTGTCGTTGATGGCAGCGCGGGGAGGTAAAGGCCATGTACTTTCTCACCAAGCCCCACCACGCGAGAATCCTACCCTTCCCGTCGTATGCTGAAGCGTGTGGGGACGAGTATTCGGTCACCTGGGAGCAAGCGATGGATAAGGAATATAATGGACTGGCGGACGCGGGGACGCTTGGAGCGACGTAGCAACTAGGGTGACTCAACGTCATCTCGGCGAACTGGGTGTTCGTCTCGAAGTCCAACGGGCGTACGTAGTGAGATGGTGCGGGCGAAAGCGAGGTTGGTGGCACGAGGTTTGAAGCAGCGTGAGGGTATTGATTTTCTTGAGAGTTGCGCCCCGACGCCTGCGGGGTCTTGCTCTCGTTTGTTCGGTGCTACTTCGTACGAGTTGGGTTCGAATTTGTGTAATTTTGATGCTGAGAAAGCGTTCGTGCAGACGAATTTGGAAGATATTTTTATGCGACCACCCCCTGGCTGCGAAGCGCCTGGTAATAAAGTAGTCAGGTTGAACCGCAGTCTCTGCGGCTTGAAGAAGTGTCGAGGTAGTGTCACAACCACCAACTTATTCTCAAGAAGAATCTTGGATTAGAGCACAGGCCCGCTGATGCGTGTGTCGTGCGGCTGGCCTAGTCGGGTTTTGTCTCCATAGTAAGAGTACTTCATGTGGATGATAGGTTTGCTGTAAGACTCGAGGCTAGGTGCATTCAATTTTGTGGAAGATCTGAACAAAATTGTTCCGATCAACAATCTGGGCGAGTTACGGTGGTATGTTGGTTGTCGTTTTTCGAGGGATTGGCATGCCGGTAGAGTGACGATTTCGCAGCAAGATTTCGCTGAAAAGAAACGGCGAGGTTTGATCTCGAGGTTTGATGTACGTTCTGGGAGGTAGAACCCGCTTTCGATTAACGTGAAGCTTGTGAAGAGTACCACGAGAATGAACCCATGGGTGATTGGCCTTTTCGCGAGCTGGTGGGGTGCTTGATGTGGCTTGCGAACCAAACACGATCGGATAATATTGCGAACTCGGTGAGAGGGGTAGCGAAGTACGCGAGTAAGCCGAGGGAGGTACACTGGAGGACAGCGGTTGGTATTTTAGAGTATATTTTTTCGACGCGTGGGTTTCGGAACTTCGTTCCAGCAAGGAAACGTGCTTGTTGCTGGTGGAGACTGTGCCAGCAAAGCCACTGACAGGAGGGCAGCTTCTAGTGGGGCTATCATGTGTGCGGGGGCATGTGTGTGCTGGTTTTCTAGGACGCAGAAATGAGTCAAGCTCTCAACCACCAAAGCCGAATATGTATTAACAGCACACTGTCAGGCAGACACCATCAAGGAGGCGATATTCGTGCGCTATGTATGGGGGTTTCTTTTTGCGCGTTTTGGGGAGAGACGATTTTTTTTTGTTTCAAGGATAACGAGGGGGCAAGGCACCTGGCACAAAACCCAGTCTGCACGTCGAATCAGAAGAAGCGCGTCGACGTGCGATACCACTTTTAGCGGGGGGGCTATTTTTAAGGGGGAGGCTGTCGTTGCTCATCATGTAGAGTCGGAGGAGCGGCGTGAAGATTTCTTGAAAAGGCCGCTCAAAAACACGGCTTTTAGTGACCACCGAGATTTTCTGACCAATCTTCGACGGGTTTTTTTCGAGACAGCAGGTCTGAAGAATGTTTGAACTATATATTGATCCGAAGATTCTACTGTACCGTTTTTCCTTGGCAGTTAGTTGGCTCATCCCGAGGATGGTGCCGTTTTTCCTGGTGATGGGTCTCGAGTGTTTTCGGTGTTTTCAACAGGAGCGATTAGTAATTTGAGAGTTTCAACGTCGAATAAAATTCGGGGGGGGAAACAAATGCATGCTGCCTCACATTACCGTCGCGATTAGTGAGTCTACCTCGGGAGTAGGGAGTAAAGGAGGCGTTAGTCCGGAGGAACGGAATCCCTTGCGATCTCTAGCAGTGTATTCCCTCGCCTCAATTTTCTCATCTTGATTGACATGCCTCCTGTGATATTTCCATGATTTATTTGCAGTAATTCCGTACGGAATTGAGGCAGAGGTTTTTGCTATTACGGGGGGGCATGGTTAACAGGACCAAATATTGTTAGAAAAAATGGTTAAACATATACCTGGTAGGTTTTCATGTATACCATAGGTCCTGTTAACTATGGCCCCCCGAAATAGGGCTGAAGAGACTATGAAAGACGCGTTCTACGACAAAGGGAACACATTTTCGCGAAAACGTGTCTGAGCGACGGGGTTCCTTAATTAACCGAAAATCGTCAGAATGCCGATAATATTTCGGAAATGACGTTCTTGTAAACTTGGGCCATAGGAGTATTCATCGGGGTGCAATTCTTGTATACTTGGGCCATGAGAATATTCTTCGGGATGCAATTTGATATTTGCTGAAGTCAGTTTTCGGGGGGCTTACTATTAGTATGGAGCGCCTCAAGTGAGGAGCCTTCGAAAATGCAGGGTGAACCTCTACCGTAGAACGCCTCAAAACGAAACGCCAGGGGGCGCGTACGGTCCGGATTGAATGTTTTTTTTTGTTTTTGAGTTTTGCCAATTACCCCGTCCCTTGCGTTGGCTACGCGTTTGTCGAACGGGATATTATAAGCTACGCTTGAAGTAGTGTATAAAGAATGCACGTGAATGAAATTTCTGCAGTTGCGTTGGTGTACTGTGGAGTTTTATTTTTCCTGATTACGCTACAGTAGGCCCCGTACTGGGTACTACTGTGGTATATCGAGGTAATCCAGGATATTATTCAGGGAGGATTTGTGTCTGTCTGTGTTCTTTAGAGTCGAGGAATATATTTGGACCAATTCTGCGGAACATGCCGTTTATCCCTGGCTAAATCCAAGGATATTGCTGTCTTCACCTGGCAATGGATTTCGATGAGTATAAATGTTTCCAGCAGAGGAGGCTGTTGTTGTTGTTCTTCTTCTGAGGATTTGAGACCGGCTTTTCTTTAGGATTTGTTTTTGAGCTGCAGAATGATTTTTGAGTTATATAATATGAGTATATTACAAGTTTGTTATGATATTGCGATGTACCAACCCTGCGATGTCGTACCGTGTCATGCACAGAGCGGGGGGGGCATTAGTATGATCGGGTATAGCGAGAACGGGGGGTGTTGGTTGTGGTCAGGGACACGACGCATAAGATCCATCGTAGATTGAGGAGTTCCATGCTGGAAGTGGATGATGGTAGTGGGGTATTGGGATATCGGCATGCTGTGTGAGCCCACCGATGTCACTCGTTGTGTAGCTCCTCACGAGGCGAATCGACTAGACGGCTCGGGAATAATACAAGCAGAGAGAGAGCTTTTTCCGAGTTCCTGTCTGGAGTCAACCACGCGCGCCCGTGCCACCTACGCCTATGCCTCCAGAGATCAATCAACAATCTCACGATCACTGGGTGCCAGCATCCATCTGCGAATCCCTTCGCGAGACGCATCATCATCACCATCATCAGCCACATACATGCCATCACACTACTGCACGTACCTGTCCTGGCAATTAAACTCTACATAATATACTTATGATCGTGACAATGTTTCACTTCTTCTAGTAAGGTACCCCGTGTCATCTGGTCCTCGCAACGTCACAATGTCACAATGGTATGCAAGGAACTGTTCCACACATACATCGTAGACATCACGATCTATACATGTATATTTATTTCCTGCAGATCATCTGAAAACTAATTTGACGTTCGTTATGACACATTATATGCTGTGCAAGATCTGTGTAGTAGTACAGATCCAACGCAGGAAACATGTCCCATGCTGGTTTGTACGTCCCCGAGGCGTTCCACGATAGAGATTCACCCTATTGTTTCTGAGGTCCTCACTTAAGGAGCTCCACGCCTCATCCGAAAACTGACTTGAGCTAAAATGAATTCGCATCCCGATGAACGATTCCATGGCCCGAGCATACAAAAACGTCATTTATTTTTCGAAACAAGATTTGGCATTCCGATGATTTGGGGCTGAGGAACCCCGTCATTCAGAAAACAGAATAGTGGAAATGGGCTACCTCTATCGTAAAACACGTCCCCCCACCCAACGGTGTGTGCTACTGTAGCTCATGTACTGCACTAGATCGGTGTTATAAGGATTACCCTGGTCTGGGTAATCGATCGGTCGTTTGCCCCTATAGCTCAGTAGTAGGTAACACCTTCACATTTGGCGCCGCCCAGGTCACGGGTTCGAACCTCACTTCGAACGTTTCCTTCGTAGAAACGCTTGCGCATGCACCCCTTAAAAACGCATCTATCTCCCTGGTTCCCCAGGTAATGCAACGAAGCGGGTAGGACAGCGTACGGACGTATGTATACGGTTGCGACACCCCAAAGATCCCGCCGTTTAGACGGGGGGGAGAGTGTTATAAGGATTATCCTGGGCTGGGTAATCGATCGATCTTCTGCCCTGAAATATCTACTTAGCTCATCATCATGAAGAAGAGGCGTTCTACGATAGAAATCACCCTAATTTTTCCCTGAGGCTCCCATGTCCCCCCAAGGTAAAATGCGGGTTTCAACGAGAACAGACATGAACACGCGCGACTGATGCTATTACGGGGGGGCATAGTTAATGGGACCTGTGGTATACACAAAAAACTATAAATTTAACCATTTCTACCATCAATATTTGGTCCTATTAACTATGGTCCCCCGTAATAGAGTACATGCAGCCCGAACGTGTGCGTGAGTTTACGCCCAACAATGTAGAGCACAAATTACACACTCATCCTTCAACTGACGCCCGGTCAGGACGCCGCGGTGGCTCGGAAGAAAAAAAAAACTCAAGTGTGATACCTCTGTCGTAAAATGCCTCTGAAGTAGAAACCCATTGATATGTCCGAGTTGTGAAGTGTTCGAATATGATATGCTGCATACATTTGTTTTCCCTTTCATAGCGGTCGCGTCTACTACTATAAGACGAGCTTGCGTAGCTCGGCCGGAAGGAGAGGTTAATAACCGCATCAGCTCTGTGTGTAGATATCGACCCGCGCATCAAACCCTGTAGTAGTACAGCAGTGGGCGCCCGCAGTTTAGATCGGCACGAACAACTAGTAGATCTAGCACAGATCAGATCAACAGTGGGACCAACTCTAAATCCAACCCAAAAGAGTTACATCAAGGTCGGAAACAAATAAGACATGTACATTGTGAGCCTGGACACCAAATTGGTGTGTGCTAACACCGGACGCCCACCGTAGTTGCACTACCGCTACTACTACTACTACTACTACTAGTAACTGCTGCTACTACTACTACTACTACTACTACTACTACTACTACAACTACTATTAATACTACTATTATTACTACTACTACCATACTACTACTACTACTACTACTACCACTACTAATGATATTACTACTACTACTACTGCTGCTGCTGATGTAGACGCGTAGCTGTAGCACACAACAAAGCAGTAGTTCAGAACACTCTAGACGGGAATGTAAGAGCCCTTTGGATGTCAGTATGAAGACCAAGCGGTCCGTATATTCACATCAAAAATGATGGTACGTGAGGGATTATTTTTTGCGTAGCAGACGTCGGGCAGCTCATACAGATAGATCATTCCCGCCTTCAGTATCATCCACATAGATAGAGAGTACATATCCCGAGGCCGATAGATAGATTCCTGGTCTGTATGATCTAGCTAGCAGCCTCGCACCTTGACACCAGGATTAATGCATGTATCCTGATGAATGTGACGTTAATAATACCAAAGCTAGAATATTTATGTAGGAGAAGTATGGGAAAGGAACTCGAGTCTAGTAAAGCAGTTGGAAAACAGTACAGATGACAGCAACCAAAAAAATCCAAAGACGCTCAAGTACGACTGGTAACACAGCAGAACTGGGAATGCACCCACTCAAGACAAATATAGATATGAGAAAGTTGTGATGGTAATATAAAGCAAGGAACGTGCCAAAAAAGAGGCTGCCAGCCATAGTTGGTAGAGCTGTATTATGGGGGAAAGTAACAAAAGGGCGAACTGGAATAATAAGGTGGGATAGCGCAGTTGAGAAAGTATGGAAGGATGTAGGGGGAAACCAAGAAGAGGTTGCGTCCGCCGGGGAGTATGGGAAGTACAAGGCAGAAGTAGAAGAAATGATAGAAAGAAGGGAAAGACTAGCGCTACAAAACAAGGTGGAATCGGAAAAACACCTAGAGATATACGGGGGATTGAGAGAAAGAACAGGAATGGAAACGTATGTGAACGGCCCAATGGACTTCGCGAAAACGCTGAAACTACGCTTTCGTGTAGGTGACCTGGACCTGCCAGAAAGATGAAAGAGGTGTACCAGTAGCCGGGAGGAGGAGGAAATAGATGAACAGATGTGCCCGTGTGGCAAAGAAATAGAGAGTAGAACCTCGCATAGTAGGAGGATGCGAAATGTACAAGGAGGGACGGGATGTGTTAGAAGAGGAGATAAGGGGAATAGACGAATGTGACATGGAGGAGTTTGATACCCTAGATAGCAGCGAGAAAACGATCGCTATCCTAGGAGACAGATGGTGGCCACAGGTGGCCAAACAGGAAGGGGATAAGACTAGCAAAACATGTCTATGTAATACATGGAAACAACGTAGTGAGAGCTCAATTGTTGGAGGTCTCTATTAGGAGTGGGAACGGTGCTCCGTCTCGAAAGGGATGCGTGGTCAATGGTCAAAAGACTTAAGGCAAGCAACAAATGAGTACGCCCCGCCCCCCCCCTATTTTATATAGGTTGGGTTGGCGTCGGTTGGCAACGACACTGTGAAACATGCCGCTCACTACATGAGCTAGACAACCAGGTTACCGCTCTTTTCTTCTTTTTTTTTTTGGCGGTCGATCACAGCTGGTTGTCGAGGTAGATCGTTTGTGCGAGGTAACAACCTTTACTCTGCACGCATGTGGGAAATCGTCGTATCGCGTACTGTAGTGTTTATTGGTAAGGCACCCAAGAGGCAGTTACATAGTACTCCCATTGCTGTCTCTGGAAATGCCTACACCGGAAATTAAATCAACTCACTGAAGCTGTCATCCATATGCAAGTCCACTTCAGCACAAGCGGTTCTTAGTAGGATGCAGCTCACCCTTCATTTGACTCGCAAGACACCTCACGGCGCTTCGCGCTTGGTGCAAGCAATGTCTGCCTGGTCGGCGACAACCCGACATGCTCCGATCCGGCATTGTAGGGATGCAAGGGTCTATGGTCATACGACTACGGCTATGCATGGCATCGAGTACATATCCTATCGAGTACACCCCCCCCCACACTGGCGGGGGGGCGGGGTAGCCCGAACTTGATATGTGCCCCTCCCGTATAGCCGTTCGTTCAACGGCTGCTACTTGAGAATATTTCCCTCCAGATGCAACAATTACCCCACGACCAGTGCCCCCAGCTTTGTTATAAGTCCAACGGCTATCAAAGCATCCCTCCCTCCACCTGCAACACCTCCAGAGACCAACGCTCCCTGCTATTATATACCTGGTATAGCATACGATCTCTCGCCTACGGGTAGGCCGAAAATCATCATCGCCCCCACCCCCCCCCCTATCCGTTCAACTACTACTATCATAAGCAGACTTCCCTCCGCCTACACCACTCCCGGCGACCAGTGCCCCCAGTCAGGTTATACAACTAAGCATCCCTCCCTGCACCAGCAACACCTCCAGCGATCAGTGTTCCCACCCATGTGATATACGACGTACAGTACTACTGCATACATTCAACGGCGAATGAGGGTATTGCCCCCCGCTCAAGACACGCCTACCAATGAGAGATCACCCCTATTCGTTCAACGGTTATTAAGCAGCATTCACTCCTTTTTTTTAACATCCTAACCGACCAGGCAAAAGTCCCCGGCTGTGATATTCAACGGTTATAGAGCACCCTTGACGCCGATAGAACCACCCCCAACGAACGCTGCCCTCAGCCACAGTATCCGTTCAACGGCTCTCGACCATCCGTACCGCCGCCTGCAAAGACCTCGAGCGGCCAGCATCCCCAGCTTCGATACACTGTGCGTTCAACGGTCATACCAGGTATATTTCACGCCACTAGCCAGACCCCCGTCGATCAGTGATACCACACCAATCCATTCAACGGTTACACACTTCCGACAGAGCACGACCTCGACCTTCCACCGTATAGGTCATCAAGATCTGAACCTGCCGATATTATGAAATTGTGTGCAAGATCTGTACAGTACAGACAAGGCCAACGAAACACGTCCGCCCGTACCGTGGATCATGCAGAATGCCCCAGACATAAGGCTACCACCCTGAAACAACATGAGCTACTCCTGTAGATAATACAAATCGAGAATCTATCTTGCCTTGGAGCATCTGGTTCATGGAGTGGGAAGCAACCATCTGATATATGTCATAAGTGTGAGAAGGCTATCACCTCAGCCTCATTCCCTCCGTTTGCAGCACCTCCAGTAGACCAGTGCCCCCATCTATAAGTCGGCGCAACGGCTATTGATTAACTCCTTCGGGCTCCTGAGATAGGCGGCTGAACCAATGGTTGGTAGCTTTGGTGACCTCAACCATCTATGCAAGCAGCGCGAGCGCAAAGCGGCGCGGGGTAGAGGGTCATGCCGCTGGCGCCCCATTCGGCGTGTGCGGCTCCTTGCATTGTATCTCGGACACCAGATGTGTATCATCTCTCCCCATCACGCAGTGGTTATCGTCGCTTTCTCTTCGTCAGTTTTCCACTCTCAAATTTGCCAGGAGGAATCAAGCATTATTTCCGCTCATTGAAACACTCTCGCCGACAACCAGTGTCTCCCGCTATACTAAAAATTCAACGGATATCCAACGGATACCCAACGAACAACGGATATCCAACGGATACCCAACTCGGATATAAAGCATCCTACAGTAAAGCATCCTTCCTTCCCGGGTGAAACATCCCCGCTACCGCCGTCAACAACCCCGCACGGAGCAACATCCCAGTCGACCTCGCCGTCACCGTCGTTTTCAACGGCTTTCTTCAGACACTGGTTGCGTTTCGCATATTCGGCGGCCCACAATACATTCAGCGGATCATGACCGTTTTTCTCGACATCTTTTTCACGAAACAAATGATGCGTTTCGCCTAGTTTACTTTCAAAGGGCAACAACTGCTCCTTTCCTCCGCTACAATAACCCCGACTATTGCCCCCACCCACCGCCTCCCGGGTATATAACACGTGAGAAAACTTTCCGAGTCGCTTTTCTCCAAAAGAAGGGGGCTGAACACCACCAGAATGGTGGCTCTGTGAATATCTCGCGTGCGATATTCGTTTTCAAATCTCGAACAGACGATGATCTATCTGATCGGTTACAGATCGAACCCAGGAAACATGTGCAATTACTAGATCGTGCGGACTAGACGGCTCCCACCCAAGCAACACGACGAGCTGTTAATAGATCGTATCCCTGGTATGCAAGATTCTCGATGCATCTGCCATGAAAGGCCTAGATCATCAAGTGGAAAATGTATGTACCTGATCTGTCCAAGAAGTGACATTGTCATAAGATCTTTACCACACACTCTCTCTCCCACCATCGCCGAAAAAACAGGCCTGCCCACGGGTCGGGTCAAAACTCGCCGGTGGGGCCGGATGGGGTCGCCTGACCCGATCCGACCCGACTCGACCCGGACCGTGATATTTCAAATACCTCCTGACGGGACCGGACCGGACTGGACCGGACCGGACCGGACCGGACCGGACCCGACACGACCCGACACGACCCGACCCGTGAGTTTTCGAAGACATCATGACCCGACCCGCGGGTGGGCCCATAACGCGTGAACAGCGCTGAAGAAAAATAACCTACAGGTAGAAAGTCCTCCCTGAGCGTGTGTTGTCTCGCGCAATATACGGTACCCGGTACTATATATACACACACAGGACACAAAGAAACGCCGGGCTGAGATTCCACAGGACAAAAAAAAAAAAAACAAGAAGCCGCTACACTGACGTTATGTACCACTCTTGCCCGAAAAGTAACGACCGCTGTAGTATAAATATGCCTACCAAACGGTGCTTACATTTCCGACCAGGGTGCTATGTAGTATAGTATAGAACGCACCCTTTTAGTCCCGAATTAGGAATAAGAAATCGATCCAGCCTACTGTACTGTAGGTCATCAGTATTTGGGTTTCTTAACACCAGCGTCGACGACAACGCACGGAGTAAGATCCTCGTCGCTCTTGCCGTTGCCGAACTTTTCGACGGCATTCTTGAGGAGGGCGATGCGCTCCGCCTATTCAAAATGGTCAACAACAACAGCAAAAAGAGCGACACACGTGCGGGGAAGATAAGAAACAGGGTAAGCGTTAACAGCCGCCGTACAGGTTTACGTACTGTATCAAACTAGGGTGATAATAATCAAAACGGTTGTTGTATTTTGGGACAGAGTGGTGCGCAGTAGGGTTACCGTATCACACGGGTGGTACGGTAGTGTGTTATTTAATCACACAATCTACCGTATCACACGGGTGATAGGAAAACACACTACTGCCGTATCACACGGGTGATAAGAGAACACACTACTACCGTAACACTCTGTCCCGATATATAGTAACCGTTTAGATTGCACCTTTAATACACGGACGGTGCTTACATTGCGGTACATAGTGGCAAACACACGTGCGGTAAGTAAGATGACACACTGCTACGGGATCACACGTGTGATAAGATAACATACCACCACTACCGTATCCCACGAGTAATAAAATAACACACTACCGTATCACCCGTGTGATACGGTAGCCCTACTGCGTACCACTCTGTCCCAAAATACAACAACCGTTTTGATGAAACATTAATATACAGACAGTGCTTATATATTCGGGGCATAGTGGTATAACACACGTGTGATAACATAACACACTACCGTATCACACAGGTGATAAGATAACACACTACCGCATCATGCGTGTGATAAGATAACACACTATCAATACTATCAATACTATTACGGAGGGCCATATTAAATACGACCTACGGTACACACAAAAACTATATAGAACTACATACTTAGATCACAACCCCTGAGCGTGCTCGGTTGGTGCATCCCTGGCCTCTCAGAGCTCCCACTTCCAAACCGCCTCCTTTCATTACTTGCCGGACCTTTCCAGCAGTTCTTTGTTTTCTCGGCCATTTCTTCCTTTTTTCTTCTTTCGTTTCGTGTGCGTGCGTGTTCTCCGAGCACGGCATCGCGGGAGGACCCGGCACCATCGCGGGTGTCAGCGGGTGCTGGCGGGTAGAGGGGGGGTTGCAAGGAGCGCGGTCGCCGCTTTCGTGCCTAGGCGTCGCGTGTGCCTCGAGACACAAGGAATGCATGAACGGGCTTTGTCTGGCTTCGATTTATGATTGTTGATAGAGTATGTACGAGTTTATAAAGGTCGTTCAGGACGGCAAGATACTATTCAAGCGGTGCTTATTTTTGCGACCACACTGAAGTTGAAAGAGGGAGGTGTGCAGTTTGAACACCAACGTTATCGAGCTGGCGAACGACGGCCTTTGTGAGCACCGGGCTTCACGCGGGGCGGGCGACGGGGCTGATTGTGGCAGAGAGTGATGTACGCTTTACCCGGACCGAATCGGTAGCGAGGTGGTCGCGAGAGGGGCGGGCGGCGTACGAGGCTGAGAGAGAAGCTCTTCTGTGCGATTTGTTTCTTTTCTTCTTTTCGACCGGGTGCAAGGTGCACCAATCAGGCAGCTTTTCATTTCTACTTGCCGGACCTTTCCAGCAGTTCTTGGTTTTCTCCATTTCTCTTGGCACGTCCTTTCTTTCTTTTTTCGTCTTTCGTTTCGTGTGCGTGCGTGTACTCCGAGTACGGCACGGCGGGAGAGCCCGGCGTCGTCGCGGGTGTCAGCGGGTGCTGGCGGGTAGAGGGGAGGTTGCAAGGAGCGCGGTCACCACTTTCGTGCCTAGGCGTCGGGTGTGCCTCGAGACACGAGGGATGCATGAACGGGCTTTGTCTGGCTTCGATTTATGATTGTTGATAGAGTATGTATGAGTTTATAAAGGTCGTTCAGGACGGCAAGATACTATTCAAGCGGTGCTTATTTTTGCGACCACGCTGAAGTTGAAAGAAGGAGGTGTGCAGTTTGAACACCAACGTTATCGAGCTGGCGAACCACGGCCACGGTGAGCACCGGGCTTCACGCGAGGCGGGCGACGGGGCTGATTGTGGCAGAGAGTGATGTAAGCTTTACCCGGACCGAATCGGTAGCGAGGTGGTCGCGAGAGGGGCAGACGGCGTTCGAGGCTGAGAGAGAAGCTCTTCTGTGCGTTTTTTTTCTTTTTTTCTTTTCGACCAGGTGCAAGGTGTTCCCATCAGGCAGAAAAATATTACACGAGAGGGGACGGGGATTTTTTTCCCTTTCCGAGTTTTCGGTTTCATTTTCATTTTTTTTGCTGCTGTGCCGTGCTGTGCTTTCGCCTTCTTCCTACATAAGAGTACAGACATAAGAGTATATCGAAAGAAGAAAATAAGTACAGACAGCAGTATCCTACCTGGGGTATGTACGTACGTACGACATCCGCGACGCGAAGCGCATATGTGGCATTCGAGCTGGCGTCGGAGCTGTTTGTTCCTGAAGCATGGTGGCGGGACTCTTGGCATTATCAAGTCGCCGGTTTGCAATTACGACCGACACTAAATCGTGGAGCTCTGTCACTTCGCATAATTTGATGTACTTTTTTCCTTCCAGAGCGAGCGTAGCGGGCGGCGTAGGCCGCCCGCGGAGCGAAGCGCCTTGTATTTACCTATTTTTACTAACAAAAATAGGTCCTATCTAGTATGGTCCCCCGTAATACCGTATCCCACTAGGCCTGCAAAATAACACATTAGCACCTTACAACACCTGTGATAAGTTAGCACACTTAACGCATCACGTGTGATAACATAACAGACTAGCAGTACCGTATTACACGTGTGATAAGACAACGCAATGCTACCGCATACCACTATCACACTAGGGTGATAAGATAACACACCCCCTCGGACAAATTCCGAAACCGTTTTCCTGGACAATGGGGACGGTGCAAACGCCGAGCGATGCGTCTACTACCCAAACGCCGCGTCGACATATTTCCAAAGCGACAATTTATGTTTGCGTCTACACCCCCCCCCTTAAGGCACGCCGGGTAGGTTTCGATAAACTCGGCTCGAAACTTCGGCCACCCGTCTTTATCCTCGTACGGTATTACCTTTAACCCTTCTAGTACCGCGGTCCCGTTTTGGGGACAAACCACTCAAATTATGAGTAGTTTGATGAGTGGTTCGTCCCCAAACCGGGACGGCGGTACTAAAAGGGCTTCGCGTGTTGGAAGCTGCACTCCCATTGTGGGGACAACCCAGCCAAAAATCAGAGTAGCTTTTGCCCCAAAACGGGACTGCCTGAGGTTTTGCCCTGTTAATAGTAGAAGGGTTGAGCGTGTTGAGACTTGAGGGAGCAAAGGTCGACGATAAAAATTGACGGTTATGAACAGCAACCATCGTGACCACCGCTGTCCAAGCTATAATGGTTGAAAGGGGTCGTACGGCACGGGACGGGCCCAACATGATCCTACTCGTGCTGCTGCTGCTGCTGCTGCTGCTGGGCGTGTAGGCTGCTCCTAGACGATCGGTCGACAAACGCCCCCAAGTTACCAACCATTGTGCCGATCGCTATTTCCGTGCCCTATCAGGGGTTATATATAACCCCTTTCAGCACCGCAGTCCCGTTTGGGGGACAAACTACTGAGAAATTGACTGGTTTGTCCCCACCATTGGAGTGCGGTGCTAAAAGGGGTTAAGCGTGTTAGCTCATTCTTGCGGTGGGTTGGTCGCAAAACTGCTTCGAATCTAGAGTTGGGCCGTTTTTTTGCCAAGTGATGCATGCGGTACACTGCTTGGCACTACAGTAGGGCTGGGTCCTTCTTGCAGTTGGCAGTGATTCTAATGGCTCGGAAAATAGGGTGGGGTCCTGTTCGCAGTGTTGCAAAGCTACTTAACCACAACTGCATGGGGGTTTCGTCATTTTTTGTTGAGAGTTGTATACACAACCAGGGTATATCTATTTACTGAGTGTTGCAAACGGAACTGTATCTGGGCCATGCTACTAATAATACCGTAGCAAACTACTATCTATCAATAGGAACAAACTAAGACTTAGGTCACTCTTGGGAGTTCATGCAACGAGGCACATGGAAGTAGTGTCGCCTCATTTTTGCAGTCATGAGGAGAGGGGGCAATAAAGAATCACTTTCGGAAGACAGACGCACGTACGTACGCACCCTGTTCCCTTTGAAGATGTAACTGCCGCACACAATCAGGTTGGCCCCGGCCGTCGCTGCCTCTTCTATCGTGTTGTCGGCTAGGCCACCGTCGACCTCGATGTCAAGGTCCGGGTACCGTCGACGCAGCTCCTTCACCTTCAACATCTACGTTGCCACACAAAAGCCAGAACACAATACAGGGGGGGAGTGGGGGGGGGGGTGGGGGGCAGGAGGGGGGGGAAGGAGGGGGTGGGGGGGGAAGAGACGGGGAGGGGAGGGGAGAGGAGCGGAGGGGGGAGGGGTGACGGGAGGGGCGGGGGAGGGGTTGAACTGCGAAATATATATTATTAATAATAGTTGTTGCTTATACTTGGATGCGCTCACGAAGTGCGGGAGGGGAGGGGGGGGGGGGGGGGGGGTACTCATTGTCATGCATGGCCGTAGTCGTGTGTATGACCATACGAGACCCTCGCATCCCTACAATGCCGGGACGGAGAGTGCACGCCGGGGCCTTGCGCCGACCAGGCAGACATTTCGTGCACCAAACGCGAAGCGAAACGTGAGAGGGGTTCGGCGAGTCGGCGTGAAGGGCGAGCTGCATCCTACCAAGAACCACTCGGTGATATCAAGGCACGGGCAATATACTCGCCCCTAACCCAATATAACCCGAACGCTCACGCTGACGCCAACGCGCAGCCAAAACGGGGCAAAACTGGCCAGAAATGCGGCAGCGCCACTTTCGCACAGAGAAAAATCATGATATACGGACCACAATTCCGAAGTGCGGACCACGCCTAGCCAAGTATCAAGACAGAAAAATCCGATATTTTTCCGAGAGATCACACTGTATGTTAAGACCAACCTGGTATATATACTTCGTATACTGATAAAACCCCGGTGGTTCAAGTGGTTAACCTCGAATTCTACTTGTTTGAGTCCTGGGTTCGAGCCCCAGGTGGGTCGGACTTTGACTTTATTTGAAAAAATAAAAAAAGGTTCAATTGTTGAGAGCGCCTTGCAGCGTGGGTAGGCACAATTCGATGCGAGTCGACGAGGGAAGAAAAGGCTGAAATCTTCTCGCGATAAAAATTGAAGGCACGTACCGTAGCGGGAAGGGGGGAGAAGAGCCTGCTATGCGACCCCGGATCTGAGTTACGAGTTGGAAGGAGAGAGAGAAGAAGATGTGCGAAGATAATGAATGGGAAGAGGAAAAAAAAAAAAAAAAAAAAAAACGACCTCTTACCTGGTCAGCCATAAACGACTGCCCACCGAACCCCGGCTCGACGGTCATGACAAGCACCAGATCCAGGTCCTTGCAGTACGGGAACACGTCCTGCTCGGTGGCACAGCAGACAAACGGGATGGAAAGGGGAGGGATAAGTATATCGTAGCCGTTGAAGTGCAGGGGGATAGAGTCGTTGGATTCCAGTAGCAAGATGTGTACCAGTACAAAATAGCCCCTTCGGTTGGTGGATACCAGGTATAACTCACCTAAACAGGGATTGCCCTGCGTAAGCTTTGTCTTCAACAAAAGGGTTGTTCAAGGATGGTATTACGGGGGACCATAGTAAATAGGACCAACCATTGTTGAGAAAAAAAGGCGAAATATGTAGGCTTTTGTCTGTGCCGTAGGTCCTATTACCGTCCTATTACCGTAGTAGTAGTAGTAGTAGTAGTAGTAGTAGTAGTAGTAGTAGTAGTAGTAGTAGTAGTAGTAGTAGTAGTAGTAGTAGTAGTAGTAGTAGTAGTAGTAGTAGTAGTAGTAGTAGTAGTAGTAGTAGTAGTAGTAGTAGTAGTAGTAGTAGTAGTAGTAGTAGTAGTAGTAGTAGTAGTAGTAGTAGTAGTAGTAGTAGTAGTAGTAGTAGTAGTAGTAGTAGTAGTAGTAGTAGTAGTAGTAGTAGTAGTAGTAGTAGTAGTAGTAGTAGTAGTAGTAGTAGTAGTAGTAGTAGTAGTAGTAGTAGTAGTAGTAGTAGTAGTAGTAGTAGTAGTAGTAGTAGTAGTAGTAGTAGTAGTAGTAGTAGTAGTAGTAGTAGTAGTAGTAGTAGTAGTAGTAGTAGTAGTAGTAGTAGTAGTAGTAGTAGTAGTAGTAGTAGTAGTAGTAGTAGTAGTAGTAGTAGTAGTAGTAGTAGTAGTAGTAGTAGTAGTAGTAGTAGTAGTAGTAGTAGTAGTAGTAGTAGTAGTAGTAGTAGTAGTAGTAGTAGTAGTAGTAGTAGTAGTAGTAGTAGTAGTAGTAGTAGTAGTAGTAGTAGTAGTAGTAGTAGTAGTAGTAGTAGTAGTAGTAGTAGTAGTAGTAGTAGTAGTAGTAGTAGTAGTAGTAGTAGTAGTAGTAGTAGTAGTAGTAGTAGTAGTAGTAGTAGTAGTAGTAGTAGTAGTAGTAGTAGTAGTAGTAGTAGTAGTAGTAGTAGTAGTAGTAGTAGTAGTAGTAGTAGTAGTAGTAGTGGTGTGGAAAGCGCGCTACGATATGGGAAGCACTTTGCGGACATTTTCGTTCCTGCTTGACAGGGCTCCATCCCAAACTGAGCAACACTACTACCCGACACCGTTACTTTTACTATATTTATTATCTCCGGTAAACTAGTAGGCCATGGGGTCGGCCGCCGGCCATCGGGTTTGTCCTCCCATTTTTCCTCATCAAAGACAGTTGTAGCGTCGAGTAGAGACCTTGTAAACTGTAATCAAGTAAACAACCCCAGAATAAATTAAGTGTCACTGCTACCGCAGCATGGCGTCGTTACCACTATTGTTTTAGTGGTGTTGGTGGGTGGCCGTAGCTAAGACCTGTTTGATAAATCCTTCTCTTAGCAAGGCAACTCAACATCCGGCTGGCTGACAAGAGAGAGAGAGAGAGAGAGAGAGAGAGTCGAGCGCACGTGTCCATGACCCATAGTAACCGGGCCCATCTAATCCTGCCCGCATTGAAGTTGTCGCGCGACCTCCACTCCCACTAAACCAAACTAACCCCCAACCTCCGCGCCCCCCCCCCCCCCCCCGCCGGTTTGTCGTTTCACCATCACGGCCCCCCCCCCTAAAAAAAAGGAAAGAGGCCTGCCACGAACGTAGCATCGATGGAGAGCCAGCCTATCATCGAGCCGTTCTACGATAGAGGTTCACCCTAATTTTTCTGAGGCTCCTCACTTGAGGAGCTCCATAGTTCATCCGAAAACTGACACCCAGCAAAAATCAAATTGCATCCCGATGAATCATCCCGATGAATAATCCCATGGCCCAAGTATATTAAAAAAAACAGTTTTCGAAACAAGATTGGCCTTCCGACGATTTTGGGGTATAAGGCACCGTCATTCAGAAAACATGATAGCGGAAATGTGCTATTACGGGGGACCATTGTTAATAGGACCTATGGTATACATAAAAACCTACCTGGTATATATTCAAGCATTTTCACTATTAATAACAATATTTGGTCCTATTAACTATGGCCCCCCGTAACACTGTATATACCTCTATCGAGGAACGCGTTCATCAACCGCGTATTTGACACAGCCAGCATTTTCGACTACGGCCATGCATGAGATCGAGTGCATCTCTTCAATCGAGTACACACACCCCCGGTTTGTCGTTTCACTATCACGCCCCCCCCCCCCTGAAAAAAAGAGGGAAAAGAGGCTTCCCAACGTATTGATGAAGAGTACGATGTGTAGCATCGATGGAGAGCCTATCATCAACCGCGTACTTGAAACGGCCATCGTTCTTGGAGTTAGTGTGGGCATACTTCGATAGCGATAAACCGTTCCACACTAACTCCAAGACGTCCGCCAAGAATGGCGGCAGTGCGGCTGATGAGGAAAATGCCCAACATCGTGAAAAAAAAAAAAAAAAAATGTTTGACTCCCATTTTCGCTTGACGATATTATTCGAACGAATAAAAAAACGAAAATGGGTCGAGTTTAAGCGTCCATTTCGTTTCGTCGACAGTTTTCGGGTCCATTTTTTTTTTATCAACTCTCAGTTTTTAGCGTCCTTTTTTTTTGTAAGCCAATGTTTGTTTTGGAGGGAAGAAGCAGAGAGGTCCTTGAGCAAGGTAAAAGGACCCGCAGCAAAGGCAGGTTCTATTCTATACGACATCTTCGCTTCCACGGTAGAGCAAGCCTCACCTCGACTGCCGTGCCCGGCTTGAGGGCCAGGCCGACACCCATGCCCTTGCTCTTGACCGTCTCGATTAGCTCGGCGACCTTGTCTGTGGCCTCCACGTGAAACGTAAACCTGATAATATATATATATATTAAAAAAACGAAAGCAAAAGGATCAGGTACCACCTTAGCTGTGAGATCGAAAAAACGTCGAGACTCATATTTTCCAGCTGCGTATGATACATCGATCGCGCGTGCTATATACACGGGTGGTATTACTATATTATATGGTGGTCTAACAAACCTGACAGGTACATAACTGATTTACCAAAAAAAAACACGCGAGGTTTCAGCGACTAAAGGCCATGCAACCGAGGTACCGAGCCCGCTCCATGGACGACATCGGGATCCTTTCGACGAGGAGTAGTCATCAGGAACAACAACAACAACAACAACAACAACAACAACAACAACAACAACAACAACAACAACAACAACAACAACAACAACAACAACAACAACAACAACAACAACAACAACAACAACAACAACAACAACAACAACAACAACAACAACAACAACGAAACAGGGTTGTCCATGGTGGTGTGGTTTTTTCTAGCAGAGCGGTGCGATGAAACCTTACCAAACCGCACCTCACCGCACCGCACCAAAATGCACCGTTTGATCGTCTGAAACCAAAACCCGCACCGCACCGTCTGAGAAACCAAGAGTCCCCAGCGCGCGCACAAATTGGTTAATCGAAAATTCGCACCGCGCCGCGCCTCAACACTTTCAAGTGTATGATGATGTCAAACCAAAAATCCGCACCGCACCGCATCGCACCCGCAGAAAATTGCAACTGAAAAATTATCACCGCGCCCCACCGTACGGACATATATGTTCCTTTGGAACCAAAATCCGCACCGCACCGCACCGCACCGCACTACACGATGCTACAAAACAAAACCCCCAACAGCGCAGGTTCGGTTCTGTCATGTGTACACCCTGAAAAGTCATGCTGCACGAATCATTTCCCCACCTGTCTACCCCAGCATCCGCCATGTCGTCTACCCACTGAGCGGGGTGGGACACCATGAGGTGGGCGTCCAGCAACGCCTTCGTGTGCTTGCGGAGACCCTTGATGACCTACAGCAGGACACGGAAAGCGAAACGCAACAACGCACGAAAATGAAAAAACACTCGAAACGGTACAACGCAAGCCCAAGAACGGGGACGTCTGTTACTAATAGTTGTTCTGAAGCATGCTAGGTTGGGCAAGAATATACCTGGTACCGTGTAAAAATGCACATACTGTAGGAAATCTGGGGTTTGCGGAGCGGGATTGAACAATAACAGAACATGGAAGGCATGTTTGGGTACGGGATACCTGGCAGATATCATGCGAGTACGAGAGAGGGCGAGTCCGATTCAAGTCGAACTCCCATTCAAAATAGGGAGAAAACATAGAAGGCGACGGCAGGTAAGAGACGTAAAATTACGGCAGCGGATGCATGGGAAGCTGGCGGTGGGTATCTGACTGGCAACATCTACGTATGCTGCTGCTGAAATGAGGATTGAGGCTGCAGGTGGTGGCAGGAAAAAAATGAAGAATTGCCGCCAAAACGTCCACACGTCGGAGACGGACCGTGGGTTTCCAGTTGGTGCCCTATTACGGGGGACCACAGTAAATAGGACCAAATATTGGTAGTAGAAGTAGGTAAATATATAGGTGTTTGTGTGTACCATAGGTCCTACCAGGTATTTACTCTATAGGTCCCCCGTAATAGGTCTATAAGGGCAGAGAGGCTCCCTCCCGCTCCGTAGGATCTAGCTCGTGCTGCCGGGCGAAGGCCGTATACTCTGCATGGTCTAGGGCACTGTACGCTTCCTGGCTTTAATCCGTACTACAGCAGTGTACCTATCCTGCACAGCATATCGCATCAGCAAGTTAAGATATAGATGATACATATGTGGATGACAGATCTGTAGATGATCTATCTGTAGATGGTCTATCTGTAGATGGTCCATCTGTAGATGAGATATCTGTACTACAGAGCTATCTGTAGATCATCTATCTGTAGATCATCTATCTGTAGATGATATATCTGTAGATGGCCCATCTGTAGATGAGCTATCTGAACTATACGAGCTAAAAGGTAGATCATCTATATGTAGATCACCCATCTGTAGATTATCTATCAGTAGATCATGTATCTGTAGATCATGTATCTGACCTGTAAATATATCACTTTTTTTTCAGGCTGGAACGTTATCACCGGGGTGTGCTTTGTTCCGTGTTACAGGCAACACACGGGGTGCATCGCTCCTCAGTTGATTGAGTAGCTCCTTCAAGGTCTGAAAAAAGTTCGCCCAAAAAGTGCTACATGCCTATGTACCCCTGCCCTAGCACGCCTCCCCAGCCCAAAAAAACTAAAACAAAAAAATAACAGGGCTTTGAGTAGGCTGTTGGCTATAAGTCGCCGACTATCTATTACGGGGGACCATAGTAAATAGCACCAAATATCGTTATTAATAGTAAAAATAGGCAAAATATATAGGTTTTTGTGTATACCGTAGGTCCTATTAACTATGGTCCCCCGTAATAGTTACCTGGTATACAGTAGGCTATCAATAGAAACATACCTGGTAACAGTTAGAAATTCATAGTTGCGTGCGGTAATCTTTGCGGAAATCGTCGGCGACAAGTCATCGGTTGGCTGGGTATTACAACAATCAATGGGAGGGACGACACCTGTGACCACAGCTTGTCCAGAACATCGCTGAGGGTAAAGCCCCCTGCGAGAGAACCCTTTCAGAACCGCAATCTCGTTTTGGGGACAAACCAGTCAATTTCGAAGTAGTTCGTCCTCAAAACGGGAGAACAGCAGTCCTAAAGGGGTTAACGCGATAAAAATGAAAGTGATGATAAAAAACAAATTACATAGTTACGTGCGGTAATTTATGGGTAATTTGCGGTAATTCTTATTGTTTCTCGCTAGCGCGTTGGTGGCTACAGCAGGACTGTGCTTTTCTATATCGCACCACGCAGAAAACGCGAAAACAAAATGGGTCAGAGAGTTGGCTCGCTTCGCCACACGCAACGAATCCATTTATTACGGGGAACCATAGTTAATAGGACCTATGGTATACATAAAAAACCTACCAGGTACATATTTAACCATTTTTACTGACAATATTTGGTCCCATCAACTATGGTCCCCCGCAATAGTAACTAATAATCAGTCGTTAAAGTCCAGCCAAGTCATAGCCCTACCAGAAACGGCTGACATGGAGACCGTAGTTAATAGGACCTATGGTATACATAAAAAACCTACATATTTAACCATTTTTACTGACAATATTTGGTCCCATCAACTATGGTCCCCCGCAATGGTAACTAATAATCAGTCGTTGAAGTCTAGCCAAGTCATAGCCCTACCAAAAACGGCTGACATGGAGACCGTAGTTAATAGGACCTATGGTATACATAAAAACCTACATATTCAACCATTTTTACTGGCAATATTTGGTCCTATTAACTAGGGTTGGTTAGGGCTCACCGGAGCTCCGAAGGTGAGGTTGGGCACGAAGTGACCGTCCATGACGTCAAGGTGGATGTAGTCCGCTCCCTGCCTCTCCACGTCCAACGACTCTTCCATGAGCCGAGACATGTCGGAGGCGAGGACGGAAGGCCCGATAGCCGCTGGTCGAGAGTGGAATCTGTCAAGGAGGGAGGGGGTGGGGGGGGGGGGCAGGACGGCATGAGACCAACAGCAGTAGAGCTAGCAACCACGTAACAGGGGAAATGGCCGATTGGTTGGTTGGGTTGGGGACGCGAGTACTGTTGTACTATTACGGGGGGGCATAGTAAATAGGACCAACTATTGTCAGTAAAAAAAGGTAAATATGCAGGTTTTAGAGTGTACCAGAGGTCCTATTTACTATGCCCCCCCGTAGTAGTGTTGGGATCTCGTACCGAAAGTTTCGATATGCTAAATGTCGAACGTTTGATGTATCGTTATCATGCAGAACGTGCTAAGCCCTCCACCCGCCCCTGGCATCCCCACGTGTTTCGTATGCAGAAACTGCACGAAAGCTTCCACGTCAAGTACCAGCATCATATCGATCATTTTCGGTTAACAACCAACGTCATATGTTATCGCTTTTTTTTTCGTTGATGTATCGCATCGAACTCGATTCTCAAACGATATTCAACACTAACGAGTACCTGGTTTTATATGGTACGTAGTCTACTGCTGTGTTCGTTCGAGTCGATCGAGTGGACAACAATTCCTGCAAAAACCTGCGCGAGCTGGCTCAGTATTACGCACCATTTAAAAACACAAACAAAAACAAAGCCGTTGCGAGATCGACAAAAAACACACACGCATACTTGGAAGCATGCTGTGATACTTCGATCGGGCCGAACTCGGGCCTGCAACAAGATGTATGTGTTGTCTAGAGACATTAAACCGACCTTTCTACCCAGGTCCACCAGTACACCCAGTGTCCGTCCTGATTCCTTATCCTAGAGAGATGCTAATTCTGTGGTCACAGACTATGAGAGAGAGAAATCCCAAAAGAGAGAAAACGTATCGCAAACTCTTGCTCAAATCAAGTGAAATGTCGGCGTACCGGGTACGAGAACACAACAACACAAGCAAGACCAGGAAATAAAAACAGAACTACACAAAAAAAAAAAACTGAAATGAAACAAAATACCATGGTACGTTATATACATATCCGATATATAGATATGCAGGTTTTAATGAGCTCTTTAACCCCTTTAGAACCGCAGTCCCGTTTTGGGGACAAACTACTTGTAATTTGAGTGGTTTGCCCCCACAACGGGACTGCGGTTCTAAAAGGGTTAAATTCTCCGACAGTTTTGGCACCTGCATTGTAATGGCCCCTTTTGGTGTATTACCTAGCGACCGAGCTAATTGTAACTTTGGTGTTATGAACCGTCTAGGAGCAGCGAGCGTCAGCGCCCCGCAGCGCCGGTAGAGGGTCATACCGGGCCCATGCCGTGCGCCTCTTTGCACGGCTGTAGCTCGGAGACCGGTTTGTATCATCCCCCAGCCTCGCAGTGGCCGTCGCTGCAATCGAAATCACTTTGTACCCTCTGGCGTTCCAAGAGAACGTGGATTAAGCCATGGCTATACTCGTATACTACACCAGTTTTACGGTGCATTCCCTGAAGGTGTTGCAGTCTAACCCTAACCCTAACCCTAACCATAGGCCAGCACAGATCTAGCCCTGGCCTCATGCTCGTAAGGATCAACTCCCAACGACAATCAAATTGCCACCGGTGTTTTTAATATCCAGTGAGACTTAGACAGATTGATGCGTTAAAACATACTTCGACTCGAAACCTGAACCCTAACCGTAACCCCGACCGCCTGGGCAAGTTGTCGGATTGGATCTGTAACAAGGAATTAGCCTGCAATACGTACGTACCAGGTATCAACCATTTCAAAATCCGGGCCAACTCACGGGGAGGGGGGTTCTGCACTTGGTAGATTTCTCATAATTTTCCTGGAATCTTATTTTGATATGTATATGCTCCTAAACTATATACGTACGCCACGTATGCATATAATCATGATACGTACGATTAATAATATTACATGATACGTACACCCCCAAAGATCCGGGCTCACAGATTGTAAACCCTACGGAGAGAAGTCTGTAAACCCTACTCGAGGTCCTCTCACAGTTATCCAGAGTTCAACTCCTGGCGCGACGGTTTTTCGACATCTTTTTTGCATTCGGCAATTTGGTTTAGGAATTCGGATTTGCGCTACGCGCTCTCGGCATCCAGCTGCTCCTGCGGAGGGCTACTTATATTTCTGCGCCACTAAGTTGGAGCTAAGTGTCACACACATGGGATGGGCTCCCTACGCCGTCAAGTACTACAGTACAAGCAGAAGCAGGGTTGCCAAGCGGGGCTTGTTTTATTTTCGCCGCGCTTTAGCATCCGCGTTTTGTTGCCGGGGAATATTCCCAGAACGTTCTGATAAGCTCCAGGTAACCCTGTAAGGTACCCTCGTACCCTCTTCCGCCAACGCAATCCTTCAGTAATTGGAAGGCGGCGAAATACTCGGCTCTTCTTCGCCATGCTTACGCTGCGTATCACGTACCTGGTATGATATCACGTGTCCAAGGCATTTCAAGACTCAGGACTTGGGACATGAGACATGAGACGCGGACGCAAGCTTCGGCTCTTTCTTAGTTTTACGGTATACCACTTGTCTGTGATATTATACCAGGGCGGGAGTTGGGCTTGAGACTTGAGACCAATGGCTGGAGACTCCTATTTAATACCAGGTACCATATAGACGGTATATACGTGCCTCGTGTCTGCTGCTGTACCTGGTACGTGCGAACATAAAAAGTGGCGGTTCAGCCTCGGCCACATCGTACTATGCGGTGGTTTAATGGCATGTTCATGGCATGATACCTTAACAAGTCGGAATAAATATCGCGCAGCATTCCCCGTGACGCCTGATTGAACAGCTCCGTACCGTAAAACCATGCAGAACTTTCCACGCATTTTCGACACGATGCATTTGGGTGGGTTATTCCTGGTAGTGGGTTATCAATACAAGCAAGCACGGCTGGAAACAAGCGTTTTCGGCACGACAACACGACACCGCGGGTCCGCGAATTGCACTATTAATACTAGCCGGGTTGGCCCTGCTGTGCATCTGCGCCGGCAACGGCCTTACGGCGTGCGGTGGGATAGGGGTATGGCAGCCTGCTTGTGCGTGTGTGTGGTTGTTCACTACGTACGTACCAGGTAGTCGTTGTGTGGCGTCTTTTTAGCGGTGGGTTATCGGTTGTCGGCGTTTAAAATTGTCTATTGCCCCGCGTTTTGTACCAATATGCACAGAAAACAGAGCAGGACTCGGTCTCGAAGAAGGCGATAGAGCACTAACACCGAGCTCACCGTTCGCCCATCGTGAATGCCGCCAGGAGGAGGGTGCTCAGAAGGTAAAGACTCTTGTAGCTGATGAGGCTGTTACAGCTCCTTCTCATGCACAGCGTTGCCGTCCCTGTCTTCGAAAAGTAGCTTGGAGGGGAAGGGTGTGGGGAATGGGGTACACCAAGAAGGTGGTGATTTGCCGATGCGCACCGACCTCGCTCGCCGACAACAGCAGTACCTATCAATGAAGAAAAACGCCTAGGAATAGCTCGTTCGGTTGGTGTGTGTGAAGCGTCGAGCCTCGAGCGAGAAAGTCAACAGTGTGAGAGTCGTGGGGTTCCGGATTCCGCAACCTTGGCCACTTGGCCATTCGGGGTTTCACTATATACTGTGAGGCGTGTATAATTCGGTACACCTCCACTAATATCCCCTGTAGTATCCGCCATCTAAGAACCAGGCACAACAGGGGGTGCTTCATCGACGGTGATGGCGACCGTTGCACAAGCGGTTCTCCGCCGAGGAGTGGCCTTGGGTGGTCCACCTCTGACTTCTTCAGGAAAAGCTTGTGCGGCCTGCTTTGGCCGAGGGATGTCTACCTCCGAGACTGCCAGGGTTACGGGCTCCGTCCTTGGGTATCACTCGATCAAGGTACGAGCAGGAAATCACACGGGATGAGGCTTTGATGCTATTGATAGAGAGGGCGCCCAGAACAGCGCGGTTCTGCCACACGAAGCCGGTGTATATGGTGCCGAGCGATTGCATGGTGGGTGCTCACGACTAATGTAGTCTGGAGAGGTCGTGTCGTGTACCTGGTACAGCAGGATTTGTTGAGAGTTGAGAGTTGAGAGTATATTGCAAGAGCCTGACTGCTACTGCTGTGTGCCGTGCCAGGACTTTTACAGGACCCCAGTCCCGTTTTTGGGACAAACTACTTACCAGGTACAATTTGAGTGCTATTAATAATGGGAGTGTTGTTCTAGAGTCAACATGACTGCTAATTACGGGGGGCCATAGTTAATAGGACCCAATATTGTTCATAAAAAATCTTAAATATATAGGGTTACAAGGCGCTTCGCTCCGCGGGCGGCCTACACCGCCCGCTACGCTCGCTCAGGAAGGAAAAAAGTACATCAAATTATGGGAAGCGAACAGAGGTCCACGATTGAGTTTAGTGTTTTCAAGGATCGTAATTGCAAACCGGCGACTTGACAATGCCAAGAGTCCCGCCGCCATGCTTCAGGAAAAAACAGCTCCGACGTCAGCTTGGATGCCACATATACGCTTCGCGTCGCGGATGTCGTACGTACGTACATACACCCCAGGTAGGTACTACTGTCTGTACTCATTTTCTTCTTTCGATATGCTCTACCATGGTATGTCTGTACTGTATGTACGAAGAAAGCGAAAGCACAGCACGGCACAGCAGCAAAAACAATGAAAATGAAACCGAAAACTCGGAAAGGAAAAAAAAATCCCCGTCCCCTCTCGCGTAATATTTTTCTGCCTGATTGGAACACCTTACACCCGGTCGAAAAGAAGAAAAGAAACAAATCGCACAGAAGCGCTTCTCTCTCAGCCTCGTACGCCGCCCGCCCCTCTCGCGACCACCTCGCTACCGATTCGGTCCGGGTAAAGCTTTTCTCACTCCCTGCCACAATCAGCCCCGTCGCGCCCCGCGTGAAGCCGGGTGCTCACCGTGGCCGTCGTTCGCCAGCTCGATACCGTTGGTGTTCAAACTGCACACCTCCCTCTTTCAACTTCAGCGTGGTCGCAAAAATAAGCACCGCTTGAATATTATCTTGCCCTCCCGAACGACCTTTATAAACTCGTACATACTCTATCAACAATCATAAATCGAAGCCAGACAAAGCCCGTTCATGCATCCCTCGTGTCCCGAGGCACACACGACGTCTAGGCACGAAAGCGGCGACCGCGCTCCTTGCAACCCCCCCTCTACCCGCCAGCACCCGCTGACACCCGCGACGGTGCCGGGCCCTCCCGCGATGCCGTGCTCGGAGAACACGCACGCACACGAAACGAAAGAAGAAAAAAGGAAGAAATGACCGAGAAAAGAATGAACTGCTGGACAGGTCCGGCAAGTAATGAAAGGAGGCGGTTTGGAAGGTGGGAGCTCTGAGAGGCCAGGGATGCATCAACCGAGCACGCTCAGGGGTTGTGATCTAAGTATGTAGTTCTATGTATACCGTAGGTCCCATTAACTATGATCCCCCCCATACTAAGTATGTGTACCTGGTATGTATTACAAGGGCGCCTCGCTCCGCGGGCGGCCTATGCCGCCCGCTACCTCGTTTAGGAGGGATAAAATACATCAAATTATGCGAGGCGGACAGAGGTCCATAGTTGAATGTAGTTTTTATTGTAGGTGCAAACTGGCGACTTGATAATGCCAAGCGTACCCCACCGCCGTGCTTCAGGGGAAAACAGCTCGGACGCCACATGCGCTTCGCGTCGCGGGCGGTTCCGCCGGCTACGCGCGCTGACATGTGTATGTACGTACTGTACAGTACACACAGTAGGGTGCTTAGGCTCATTCTTGTCGGAGAGCTTTTTCCCCATAATTTCGACTTTTTTTTTCGCGCAATTTTTCAAGCTTCCATTTTTTTCTGATTTTTTCGCCAAATATGTGAAATTTGAAGAACTTGATTTTTTTGCTTGTGGAGGACTTCGCGAATAGTGACAGAACGCCTCCGTATATTGATGCATATCTCCAATTATTTCCAAAGTTTGGAAATTATGGAAAAAAACGCTCTCCGATAAGAATGAGCCTTATTTTCTCATTTTGATATACTGTATGTCTGCACTCGTATGTACGAAAGAGAAAGCATAGCACGGCACAACAGCACCGCAAAAAACAATGAAAATGAAACCGAAAAATTCGGAAAGAACAAAAAAAAACGTCCCCTCTCGTGCATTTGTTTCCTGCCGGATTGGAAAAACTTAGAAATAAAAAAACTAAAAATCGAGCAGCACAGCTCTCTCAGCCTCGTTCGCCGCCCTCTCGCAACTCGCAACCACCTCGCCACCGATTCGGTCCGGGTAAACCTTTCCTCCCTCTCTGCCGAGGTGAGCTCCGTCGCCCACGTCGCGTGAAGCCCGATGCTCACCGTGACCCTCGTTCGCCAGCTCGACATCGTTTGTAGTCAGACTGCATATCTCTCTCTGTTAGCTTCAGCTTGGTCGCAAAAATAAACACCGCTTGAACGTCATTTTGCAATCCCGAACGACCCTTATAGACTCTCACATACTCAATATGATTATACCGATGGAGGCCAGACAGAGCCCATGCATGCTTCCCTCGTGTCTCGAGGCACACGGGACGCCTAGCCTCGAAAACGGCAACCGCGCTCCTTGCAACCCCCCCTCTACCTGCCACCACCCGCCGATACCCGCGACGGTGCCGTGGTCGCCCGCGGTGCCGTGCGCGGAGTACACGCACGCACACAAAACGAATGAAGAAAGGAAACAAAAAAAAAACAGAAATTGCCAAGAAAAATGGATAAAACAAAGAACCACTGGAAAGCTCCGGTAAGTAATCGTAACCCCTTCCCTGACCGCCTCCTACTCTAAAACTGGTATATTAAGCCAAAGAGGCCTTGATGAGCCCCCCCCCCGCCGAACAAAAACGGTCTTTTATTTGACGTAGCGTGTTTTGCATTGACCCTCTTGCTACCTGAGATGGGGGAATTTTGACGGGCATAATGTGGGGATCAATACAACGCCCAATGCGTGACTGGAAGGTGATATACAAAATCGTCTGCCCGAACTCGGAAAATAAGTACGAAGTACATGTATATTTAAATATGTTTCCAGTGCGTAGACGAATTGCTTACATACCAGGTACGTTACAGACATAAATACGAGGTACATACGTTTTGGAGCTCTTTCACCTCTGTGGTAATTTCTGTAGGTGTCCGAGTTGCAATGGTTGAAAGGAATGGTGCCGCACGGGCGCAAGCAACATTATCCTATTTACCCATACTGCTGCTGCTGGGCGCTCACGGTTCACGCTGCTCGTACACGGATCAATGGTTGCAAACGCCAAAAGCATCAACCACTGTTCCGGTCGAAAGCTCTGGGTCAAAAAATGCGTCCCAAATTTGAATATATAGATTAATAGTAGATTTGTAAGTTTGGGGGCGATCTGCCTGTCCTCTCGTGTTGTCATATTGTGGAAACCTTTTTTCGGTGGCGTGTTCATTTGCAGGTGAGGGGGGACAAGGTCGCCAAGGCTATGGAGGAAGTTGAGAGGCGCGAGAAGCTGGGGCGGCTGACCGAGATGATGGAGCGGCACACCTTCCACGAGAAGGGGTTTGAAAAGGTCCGCGCCGAGGGAAAGGGGGGACGGGGGAGGGGTGTGGGGTGTCATGGAATCGCCGTTGGCAGTCAGTTGCGTATGTAAACACAGCAGAATGCTTGGGGGTGAGGTGTGATCCGCATGTAACAAGGCAGAGAGAGCACTGCCGGTAAATTTACGAGCGGAACAAGTTGCTCTCTTGATCCTGTTAGGACCGCAGCCCGTGTTGGGGATACACTGCATAAGTTCTATGTAGTTGTGTCCCCCTAAAGGGACTGCTATACTAAAAGGGTTGACAGAACCGTTCACGGGCCGGGCCAATCCTCACGGACAGGGTCGTGGTCGGGTCGGGTAAGGGTGACCCGGCCCAACCTGTGGGATTTGGTGACCCAACCCGACCCAACCCGTGAGATTCCAAATACTTCCTGTCGGGTCATGATCGGCGAAGAGCTCGGCTTTTTTACTCGGCCGCCTAAAACATGGGGCATGCCTTATAATATAGGCAATGCCTTGAAGAGCATGTGTATTAGCCAATGCCTTTGAAGGGCATGCCTATCAGCGCTAGGGGTCGACGAACAAAAAAAAAAAAGAGACCTCCCACTGCCCATTTCCAAGACCCAGACAGGGGGGGTATCCTAAAACCAAGTAAAATACATTTATGAAAAAAGTCGCTTTTCGTAGTTTTTTCCATAAATCACAACGCACTGGTCTGTCTTTTCATTTCGACACGGGGAAGACCGTACTGGTAGGTCGTTTTCTGCTTTTGTTGAGAGCACCCTTGTAAGGGGATGTTATAGAGGCAACGCCTTACTCTTAAGCCGGAGATCATGCAGACAAGCTAAAGTCCGTGACAGATCCGTGCCGTTCGACCAAAAATGTCTCAAAAAATGTCTCTGTTTTTTTTTTGTTCCGCCTTCGACCGACGCACGCAAACAGTGTACGACCGCTACTAACATTCACCGAAAGGGACGACAGAAAATACATCACAGCAGCATATCTGCCGCACGTGTTATGTTTATCACACTACCAGGTACCAGGTATGCCGTATCACACTATCACACTATCACCCGTGTGGTAAGATAACACACCCCCCTCGAACGAGCTTCTCGACTGATTTTTCTCGACAACGTGGAGAGTGCGAACGACGAGCCGCGCGTCCGCGGGAACATACTCGACGAAATATTTTTCAAACCCGACATTTTCGTTGTGTGCGCCGTGTTTTGGAGGCATCGACTCCGAACTTCCTCCCGGGGTGTGCGCTATCATATCACCCAGTGTGATAGTGTGATACGATATCTTGACCCGTCGCGTGCACCTTTTTTTATGGTCCCGTTTATTTCATCTTCGCCCTTATCTTGTCTCCCTCTTCGTGTAGTCGTAACTCGGATCAACCATTGGGTCACATAGCAGAGTCTCTCCTCCCCCCTCCCCACCTTTCATCGCGCTCGGACACGCAAGGTTATACCTAGTATAAACAACACTTGGTATAAACAACACCCTCAAAGTGTGATACTGGAGATCATTTGTCCTGGACAGTCGGTTAAACCGAGCGTCTCGTTCGTTCTTTTTTGTCGTTTTATCTGGGTTGCAAACGGGCTCATCACAGTACAGTACACACAACAAATGGCTCTTCTGTTGAGCGGTCTTGCACCCCTCGGTGATCTGGCTGCTGTTGGTACTTGCCGGTGTTCACTTCTCGCCCGTCGTTGATCTGCTCGCTGTTGGTCTTTGCTATTACGGGGGACCGTAGTTAATAGGACCAAATATTTCTAGTAAAAATGGTTAAATATATAGGCTTTTATGTATACCATAGGTCCTATCAACTACGGTCCCCCGTTATAGTGTTCTCTCGTCGTAATGAGAAGAGAAATAGCCGAGAAAACGTGCCACCGGCATTGGCGGCGCCAATTTTCCCATGGTGGCCTTCAGCGCTGGTCGGGCCGTGGCGTGGCTGTTAAGGGTAATAATTACACTGGTTGTCTCGTCCCAACCATCGTTCTGTGATGGCGTGAGGTCGCTCACCCCTGACACTCTCTGGCTTGCGTTGGTCCGGTGTTCCCAATCGCGTTTGCGCAGACGAGAAGAAACAAGAAGTTCAAGAAGTGGAACGCGGAGTATAAAGCGGTAAGTCCCTATGTACGATCCTTTTTTCGTTTCTTTTTTCTTACACCCAAGTGTATACCAGGTATCTTCCACGCCTCGGGCAGATCATGATCTACGCAGATCATCATCTGTTGTAGAGATCATCTGCAGATCCTTACTCACCTTGATGAGATATCTTGCAGGATCTCTATATCACAGATTCAACTTTAAGAAACTTGTACAAAATCATGCAAATTAAACGGCTACTACCCGGCAACATGAGCTATGTAGATCCTACAGATGAGGAATGTACCTGTCCTGTTACAGTAGAACAAATTTGCCCCCCTTTGAAGATTCAGCGGAAAAATTGCCCAAGAAAAGTTGGTATTGTGGATTTTTTTGGGGGGGGGCTTGGCCCTTGCGGAGGAGTAGGGATAACAGAACAGGGAGGTACATCTACACTAGTTTTCGTACTCTTGTGTGTTGGCAACACCTCTTAACGCTTTTGCTTTTGCTGTTGATGGTCTGGGTTTTCTGTTGTTCCATCGTGTTTTTGGTTATGGGCAATCACGCTATACATTGTCAGTTGGCGATTGACATATGAATATGGTACAGCATCGGCTACACGAAGCAGCCGGGCCTGCAGGGGTAGGGGGTAGGGGATGCGTTTGAACTGCAATACAAAGCACTCGTACGAGGTGCACATACGACAAACGCCTATTAAATAGTACCATTATGATATGCACTGGTAAGGTTGCACGCTCTTCCTTAGACGCTTGATAACTCGACAAGTGTGGTTTTCAGGCCTCTCTACAGCAGTACCTCGGCCCGAACAAGGGTTACGAGCCCTATCAGTCAGTACCGTTCCTTATTCGAGTGCGTGCCTCGCCCGTTCGCTTTGCGCTCCCAGGCTACCGCACAGCACAACTGGATGACCCTCCTGAAGTCGAAGGGGGTCCCCATACCCGGCCAGAAGCGAAGGACATCCTAACAGCGTGGCAGCATGCACTTCGCGGTGGTTGCTGCTGTAGCGGTCTAGCCGTTCGTTCGGTTCAATGCAGTGCAGCACGTGGTGTGGTATTTGCGGGGGGGGTTTGCAGGCTGTGCTGCAGAAGCAGTTCAGTCCGATGGAGTGCACCACGCCCCAAACTCTTGGGGGTGCTTTGCCATATTTTTGTTGTTGTGTGGCTTGTGATGGTGGTGAAAACCTTCGGCGGTGGTGTGTTGTGCCAGTTGCTGGACACGCTTCGACACTCTAGGGATAATCAGAGCGAGGAACTGGCGAAACGGAATAACAATTGCAGCGTCAACGACGTGAAGCTGCGCACGCTGCTTTCTGGTTCTGGGGTCAGTCAATCGACTCTTCGGAGCTACCATTATGTCCCTAAAAGTTGGGGACATTTACTCATTAGATTTATACCAAACGATCCTTACATTTCCGGACAAAATGGTGGTATTATACAAGGGGGTTGCGCGACACGCGCGCAGCATGATGCTTCTCGTGCTGCTGCGCGCTCGCACCAAACGGGTCACAGATCGGACAGATCACCGATCCCCACTAGCACATGATGATCTATCTACTGTAGTGTAGAAATTTCGTGGTGGATAGATACGGAATCCATGTGATCTGTATGGTCTAGCTCGTGTTGACAGGTGATGGACGCCGTAGGATCTGCTATTAATAGTGGTCTAGCTCATGTTTCCAAGGTTGGATCTAGACTACTAATATAAATACTATGTGCCGTACCTGGTACGTACATATCTCGCAAAACATGTCACGAGCGGCAGATATGGCAGAGTATCTTCGTAAATAGTGGATAGATCGTGGTCTGCCCGAAGGTGTGAACCTGTCGAGAAGGGCGCCGCACAACACCTCGATTTTTTTTCGGCGCGTTTCCTGGGTCTCAGTTTTCTTTTTTCCCCCGCTGTGTTGTTCGCTCTTCTTGCGGGGGAGATGGAGGCGGTAGCGGTGATGGGGGCTACACAGCGAGCAGTAGTATTATTGTGGGTATTGAACGGGAATCGAGCTCGCTACGATGCCTGCGTCAAGCGAAAGTAACAAAAGCGACGCAAGTTGGAAAATCGATGCGTATTGCCCTACATGGTAATAAACGTTTACTCCCTTCGTAAGGTCTGTTTTTTCAAGGGAAATTACGCGTCTGTCTGTCTGTCTGTTTATCTGGCTGATGTACTCAAGCCTCACTGTCGGATGGAAATCTTCGAGGGGTGTTCGCGGGTCAGGTCAAACCTCACGGGTCGGGTTGGATCAGCTGACCCGACCCGATCCACCAGGTTCCGATTGACCCGTGAGATACGAGTCATGTCGCGAGTTGGTTCACTTCAACCCACGAGACCATTTATCTCACCCTGTGGAACCGGCCCGTGGGTTGTGACACTTCAAAAACAGTGTAACTTCTTTTTTGAATCCCGCAATGGCCTAGCGGGCATGGATGGACGCGAACTGACGTATGTACGTACTATTAAAAGTATGGAGGTAGCCCTTATGTTCAAAATTTGGGCATAAAGCGAGACGTTTTTGGAGGGTCGGATCCGCAGGCAGGATGCGTGGGTCCGACCCGCGGGTCGGCATCAAACAACCCGCGGGTCATGTTGGTCCGACCCGCGAGTGACCCACTTCTCGCGGATCATGACCTGACCCAACCCGTGAGTTTTTTCCATCACCTACCTCTTGACCCGACATGACCCGACCCGACCCGTGAGATGTTGCACACTTCCTGAACGGATCCGCTGGTCGGATCGTGAGGCGAACAAAACCCTGAATTTTTCAACAAGTACCACGTACAGTATTACGGGGGACCATATTAAATACCAGGTAGGGCCTACGGTACACACAAAAACCTTTATACTTCGCTTTTTTTACCAACAATATTTGGTCCTATTTACTATGGTCCCCCGTAATAGTACAGGTACGAAGATACACAAGGGATGCACGAGATGAAGGCAAAGGAGGGAGAGAGGGTAGGTAGGTGCTGTCTGCCATCGCCGTCGTGCCGAAATTATCGACACCTAGCCCAATTCCCTTTGAAAAACTTTCGTCCAAGAACCAGCTAGCACGGCGGTACCAGTTCTGCATGCGATTCGATTATTTATGGTGGGCTTCATGCGGGCGCCCAGAACTCAGAACGCCGCTCGTGGTATCTTGCTGTTGCCTTTAATCGTTTTATTTTTTACTCCGAGTATTAGGTTTCTCATTTTTCTCGTGGTCGTAAAAGATGTAACCGTCAACTTCCAGAAGCCTCTGCGGGGTAAAACCGAAAAATCCGAAAAACTGGAATAATTTATGGAACTCCCGAGAAAGCTAAGACGAACACGTAAACGCCCGTACCCCCTACCGATATACCTTCTACTCCCCAAGACGGCCAAGCCACCCTCTGTCACCTCCACCCTCGCTATATTTCAGGTGGGCCACTGCTGCGTTTCTGTTGTGATTCATCTCGTGTTTAATGCTACCTGGTGTCCGTCACGCCCAGTGGCTGTTTTGTAGCCGGCAGTGGCTGGTCAGATTGGCTCTGGTGCTCGTCGTGCAGTCTGCGTAATACTCGCGGGGGACCGCCTGCAGCGTTCTCGGATGAACACGCGCGGCTTCAACTTGCTGTCACCCGAGCCCTGCGGGACCTCGAGCGTGAGAAATAACGGGGCTGTCTACGTTGGGCCCTTGGGATGGTACTTCCCCAGAGCCCTGCGCAGGACTACCTGCCATGCAGGCTTTGCCCGCCCCTTGGCTTATTCTGTATATTGCTTGTGGTACGTACTACTGCTGTAAATCGGGTCAACTACGTTGCACTCCCTCTCTCGGGTATGCTGGTACATATATGCATCGCTCTGTCCGGAATTGTAAGGATCGTTTAGGTTCAAAGTGAATACTGTAACGTTTCTTACGTTTCCGTTTCCGGACAGGGTGGCGGGTACGTTGCACCCACCGCACAAGCCGCCTCCAAATGTTTTCTCTCTCTCAGCTCACTGGTAGGTTGCACCCGCTTAACCCTTTTAGGACCGCAGTCCCGTTTTGGGGACAAACTACCTGAAATTTGAGTGGTTTGTCCCCACATATGGGACTGCGGTTCTAAAAGGGTTAACCCGATAACCCGCTCCCAAATGCTGCCTCTCTCAACTATTAATACCAGGTACAGCAACTGACTGTGTACATGCACGCACCTCTATCTCTGAAAGTGTACGTCAAATAGAGCAGTGGTTTTTCTGCACTTCCCTGTAATAGGGAGATAAGCTACGTATTGATATGTATACTGCTGTATCATCTCGGTGGTATTCCCCCAAAACGCAGTACTACAGCAGCAGTAGTACGTACCAGGTAAGTGCTCTATCATAAGCAGTGCGTTCGAGTTTGCAGGGAAGGTGCCTTGTATACCGACGTTCCTTATCAGAGGAGTTGGTACCGGTTCCTCATTACAGCAGTCAGTATTGTTGGGCGAAAATCCTGGACCGAAATGTTAGGTCCCTTATTACGTGTACGTGCCGTTTTCCCTCATCTCGTCGTGGGGGTCCCTCACAAGAGGCTACAAGCATGATACTGCTGGTATGTACGACTACACGATCGCCCGCACTGCTGTTCTTTCACTTTCGTGCAGAGGGGTGTGGTGCACATGATTACCAACAATCAAATTATTAGCAGTTTGTCCCCAAAACGAGACTGCGGTTTGCTTCCAAAGCGTTCACCCTTTTAGAACCGCAGTCCTGGTCTGGGGACAAACCCGTCAAATTTCAGGTAGTTTGTCCCCAAAACGAGACGGCAGTTTGCTCCCAAAGCGTTAACCCTTTTAGAACCGCAGTCCTGGTCTGGGGACAAACCCCTCAAATTTTAAGTAGTTTGTCCCCATAACGAGACTGCAGTTTGCTCCCAAAGCGTTGTCGAGAAAACGAGTGCCGAAAAGCGATCGCACCAACCCTGCTGTGCGAATTCAACGCTGTTCACGGTACCTGGTCCCGCTACGTACGTACATCCCTACTAATTTACGTGGTACCGTATCAAATACCAGGTAAGACCTACGGTACACACAAAAGCCTAAACATATCGCTATTTCTACACTCACAATATATGGTCCCATTTACTATGGTCCCCCTTATTAGCATTAATAGTATACCAGGTATGCCAGGTACAAGGAGCATTTTTGTACCGCAATTCCCCGCTCGGTGCAGGTAGGTAACAAATATGGTGGGATGTGAAGCCCCTTTGGCCCGCATGTGGCCGAGGCAAGACCCGATGGATCTATCTTATACTGGTACGAACACAACCGCCCGGCAGGAGGTGGCCTGATATCGACGCTTCTTGCGTCCACATGATCGCGGCGGTGTCAAAATCGGTGCCAATATCCACCCACGCTCCGTTGACTAGAGGGCCGAGTTGTTGTTTGGGGCTTCGTTTAAACCCCTCTTAGAACTCCAGTCCCGTTTTGGGGACAAGCCACTCAAATTCCAAGTAATTAGTCTCCAATTGTCCCCAAAACGAGACTGCAGTCCCAAAAGGGCTGGCGGTGTTTTTTCTTTGCTCCTGCCTGGGTGAGCCGTTCGGGTTGCTATGCGGTTGCTGTAACCTCGGTACTGCTGTGAAAGACAAGCCGAGATGCACTGGGAAGTTTCGTAAATATTGAGACTGCTCACTGACACAGCAGTATACTGACAATAGATACAGGCTACGTTTTAACGTGCCGGTATGTTGCCAGCTTATGATACCAGAACCCTGGTACCAGGTAGTACGCATGATACATACTTTCAAGAAACACGCCAACTAGTGTGACGAAAACCAAACGTTGCCACGAGTTCCACATCCGGAGTCCATGTCTTCGTTGTTTCTTTTTCTCCTTTTGTTTCGTGTGTGCACGTATGTCGAAGACGCAAGCCACCCCCGGCCAAATACCGTAGAAGTGCGTTTTGTGCCCCGATTTTGATGGGAAATGAAGCGAAAACACGTAAAAAAATAAAGTTGCTCACTCCGGCGGCGCCTCCAGCGGAGCCTCCTCGCCAGCGTGGGGAGGGGGGGGAGGGGTGACCTCGCTGCGGTCGGCGTTACACGTGTCGGTGGAATCCAGTACACTGGTGCAATCCAGTATACTGGCTGCTGACGCGGTTAAAACGAGACTCATGACGTCATCACGCCCCCGGGTTTTTGGGGGGGTTTTTAGGTGCTACACAAGCAACTAACCCCAAGCAGATTTTACTTGTTGCTTCGTTCTCAGGTTTTATTGGGGGAGGCTTGAAGAATCCCGAGAGACCTGCCAAGATATTCCGGGCTGCTACTTTACTGTTTGCTGTAGGTTCTGCTCTGCTCTGCTGGTACTGAGCTGTACGCTGTGGGCTGTATTGTATGTAGTACATTAACTATTGTTACGGGGGACCATAGTTAACAGGACCAAATCTTGTTAGTAAAAATTGTTAAATACGTAGGTTTTTATGTATACCATAGGTCCTATTAGCTATGGTCCCCCGTAATAGTAGCACTCTACGATGAGAATGCCGCTGATCGTGAGGAGCCGGGGAAAACATAAACCAGGTGCTGGTTTGCATGTCACGGTTGGGACTTCTATTCATGCTGCTGTCATGTCACCTATTAGTGCCACTGCTGCTGGTGTGCCTGCGTGTGCCCTTCCGTTTCTTGTGACAACCTCTTAGTTTCCTGGCACGTCCTGGTAGGTTTATAAACTGATATGGCGGGTTACATTTATGGCGGGTTACATTTTCGTGTGTAAAATGAACCCAATTTAGCGTAAAAATCGCTCCCCTCCCTCCCTCCCTCCCTCCCCCCCCCTCCCCCCTCCACCGTTCCTTTCCTCACCCTGCCCGCAGATAACTTGATCCCACCCTCTACCCGGTCGCTTTCGAGATCTTTTGCCCAAGATGTCTCAGGACTGGAGTACGGTTATGATCTCCAAAACGCGCCCTACCGCGACACGTGGTCAGAAAAACGCCGCGACAGCCGCCGCACAACGTAGCGTGAGTCACCTACCCCTAAACCACCCAGGTAGTGTACCTGGTAGTGTTTATCCTCGAATACTATTATGGGGGACCATAGTCAATAGGACCAAATATTGTCAGTAAAAAATCGTTCAACTCGTATAGAGTTTTTTTCTGTATACCATACCGGTAGGTCCTATCAACTATGGTCCCCCGTGATACTAACTACACCTTAGCGTTGATCCTGGAGCTCGAGTCTGCCCGTGGGGGAGATTGTGAATTTGCAAAGAAGACTGAGTGACCTGCCGAGGGCGGCGGGCGTGGATAGTAGGCGCGCAAGTTCGACGTGAATCGGCGGAGGAGTCGGCGGGGGAAGGAAGGGGTGAATAATAATAATAATAGTAATAATAATAATCATGATCATGATCATATTCATAATCATAATTATAATAACAATCATAATAACAATCATAATAACAATCATAATAACAATCATAATAATAATAATTTAATAATAATAATAATAATAATAATAATAATAATAATAATAATAATAATAATAATAATAATAATAACAGTAAACTTCTCGTGATACGAGCGCAAGGCACCCACCGTATGTAGCGGGGTACGGCTGTCGTTGTCAGGAGGGAGCGAGAAGAGAAAGGCGAAGATAAGGAATGGAAGGGAAATATATATTATTTTCTGCGAGTCTCCCCAGCATACCTCGTACTGCCTTTCAGGACCCAAGACATTTTATTTCTGACTGATGCGGGCTCCTCGTCTGATGCCCGTAAGTATTTCTGATTCCACGATTTTCTTTTTTGGCATGTGCAAGTGGAAGTTGTATTCGTTGAATTTCCAGCTGCCATGGCATTGTGCATTGTGCATACGAACAGAACACATCGGGGGGGGGGGGGGGGGGGGGGGGGGGGGCATGGTGATCAGAACAAACGTGGTACATGCAAGAATCCCACACGTCGCGTATTACGGACTGGAACAACACAACACAAAACAGCAGTGTGGCAGCTATTAAGTCTATGTATGCGTCCTCTCAGAGAATCGACGGGAGACCTTCGATCAAATAGAGTCCACCGCGCTGTCCTGTACCGTGCTGTGTGTTCTCGGATGGTGTATACTCGTTCGGTATTCGTGCTTTGCACACTCAGTCCTTACCCCCGGGCCTCCACTCCCTCTCTCACGCGCAGGGGACGTTGGAGACAGAACGCAAGTTTTCCGCTGGGGAGAATAAGAGCACTCACCGCGGACATATGAACATGAAAAAGCTAGATGACGAGACGGAGGAGTTCCAGCGTAAGTGGGCTTTTTTTTTGTCTCGATCGCGCTTTCCGTCTTGATCGCGTTTGTTGTGTGAATTGGTGGTTCGTGCTTTTTTTTATCTCACTTTCGTTTCCTGTTTATGGGCATTTATAGTCGTCGGTCGATCTTATTTTTACCGTTTTCATCGTGTTGCTCATGTCTTATCTCGTTTTTCCTGTTATCACATCGATCGTGCCCATTTTCTCGATCTGGTTTCCTGTTCAGAAGCGTGGATGGTGTTCTCTTGTCTCCCTCGCGTTTCCTAGGCCGCTCGTGTTTCTTTGGGCGGTCGTGTTTCTTGTTTCTGTCGCGTTTCTTGTGCAAAGTGGTGTTTGTTTTCTCCATGGCGTCTCTTTATCTCTTTTTGCTGGGTCAAGGACAGCGTGCCTTCTCAGCGACCAACTGTTGTTGAGTACGTTTGGTTGACCGGTCTATTAATACCCGTAGTATCGCCCGTCAAGTTCCATCTTTAGACGATATATATATATATATATATATATATATTAGTGTGGGGAGCTCCTTGAAGAAAAGACGGACAGCTGCCATGGTCAAACCTGATACACTAGTTTTAGTGTGGATAGTAACTTGACTGCAGTTCCTTGACGGACAGCTGTCAAGGTCAGACCTGATGTACTATTTATATAAGGTGGACAGCTGCCGAGATCGGACTTGCTCTACAGCAGTATCTTTAGTATGGGTAAATTCCTTGACGGCCGTTGCTTGACGGACAGGGCAGCCGTCAAGGTCAGCCTTAATATGCCAGATATAGTATGGGACTGTCCGTCAAGGGGTGAGGGTGCCGTCAACAAAGGTTTTTGCTACTTGTACATTGTACATGACCTTTTTTTCTGCTGCGCTCTTGGGTGTCGACCTCGCTTGTTTATGCCGATTGAAATCGGGTGAATGGGATGATAGCGCGGTATTTGATACGGCGTTTCTGTGTGTTTTTCGCTCACCTCTCTCGATACCGACGGCAGATACACGGGTCGACCGCGGGCTTGCTCAGGCCATCCAACAAGCACGGCTAGGCAAAAAGATGACCCAGAAGCAACTTGCAACGGTGAGAAGAGGGGAAAAATTTTTTTGTCGCGGCCCTAACCAGGCCGCGTCTTGTTTCGTTTCGGTAAATAAATGACTGCTTCAATCGTGTGTTTATTTCAAGGAGCCAAAGTATTACGTAGTGATTAATACATAACCGTTTCACACATGATCACACTGGGTGGTAAGATAACATCCTCCCTCTGGGGACGACACCTCACGTTTCGCTTCGCGCTTGGTATCGTGTGTTTATTTCAAGGAGCCAAAGTATTACGTAGTGATTAATACATAACCGTTTCACACATAAATCACACTGGGTGGTAAGATAACATCCCCCCTCGGGGGACGACACCTCACGTTTCGCTTCGCGCTTGGTGCGAGCAATGTCTGCCTGGTCGGTGAAAAGCCGACATGCTCCGTCCCGGCATTGTAGGGATGCGAGGGTCTATGGTCATACGACCACGGCCATGCATGAGATCGAGTACATATCTCCTATCGAGTACACCCCCCCGCCCTCCCCTCCTGGGACGAATTTCAGGCCCGGTTTCCTCCAAACCATGAGGGGCAAACAAGACGAAAATTGTGGCTTTGGGAAGACTTCGTCGAGAATGCTGCGTAGACGCATCGCTCGTCGTATTCAGTACGTCCTCCCCGATGTCGAGAAACCCAGCTTTGAACGTCGTCCGAGGGGTGTGTTATATTATCACCCTAGCGTGACAGTGTCATACGGTAGTAGTCAGAACCTAATACGGACCCCAAAAGTTGTGTATCCCGTATTACAGGGGACCATAGTCAATAGGACCTACGGTACACACAAAAACCTATATATTTACCTGTTTTTTCTAAAATTTGTTGGTCCTATTTACTATGGCCCCCCGTGAAATAGTGTTTACACGACATAGTTGGCTCTGACTACTGTGATACTGTATTATCGTGTGTGTTTCCTCTGTAGAAGGGGTAGGATCTGATTATTACTGCAATGCTGTTTTTTCTTGCATGTTTTCTCTGTCTTTCTCGGGACCATAGTAAACAGGACCAAATAGCGTCAGTAAAGATAGCGAAATATATAGGTGTTTTGTGTGTATCGTAGGTCCTATTGAATACGGCCCCCCGTAAGAGTTGTACATCTACTGTAGGTCCAGGTTGGCGGACCATAGTAAACAGGACCAAATATTTTCAGTAAAGATAGCGAAATATATACCAGGTAGGTTTTTGTGTATCGTAGGTCCTGTTTTATTTGGCCCCTTGTGATAATAGTAGGGGTAGGTAGTCTTACCGGTATAGTATTGGGTCAAGTGGCCAAGGTATATATACCACTAGGGGCGGAAGTTTAAGGAGCGTTCAGACCTTCGTATGAAGACGGAGCGGCTCTTATATTTCGGTCCAGGGTGCTACTACCCAACTACCAGGCATAATATTACGGGGGTCCGTAGTTAATACCAGGTAGGACCTACGGTACACACCCAAACCTATATACTGGTATATATTCATATTTTTACTGTCAGTATTTGGTTCTATTTACTATGGTCCCCGGTGATACAATAGTACCGGGTGTATATCGTACTGCTGTACCTGGTGGTATATATACTGCAGTAGGGGTTCCCTCTATAGTCCCGGTATGTATATATGAGCCAGCCAGAAAATTCCGGCACTGCTGTCGTAGCGGCACCCGGCCCTATCAGTAGCACACTGCAGTGAGCACCCGCAGTTGACAACCATTGTGTTGAGAAAAATAATATTTCAGATCGGCACGAACAACGAGTAGGTTTTGGGTTAACCCTTTTAGAACCGCAGTCCCGTTGTTGTGGACAAACCACTCTAATTTCAAGTAGCTTGTCCCCGATACGGGGCTGCGGTTCTAAAGGGGTTAAGAAACACAGCTCCACGGTGGGACGATTTCTAAACCCTATACAAGAGAGTTGTGGATGAAAGGTCGGAACAAATAACACAGACATTCAAGCCTGGACACTCAAATTGACGTTTGTTAACACACCGTACTGGTGCATCCCATCATCAGTGCCAAGCCATTCCACAGCCCCTGAAGCGGGCGGGCTATAGAGGGACAGCTACAGTTTACCATCGAGCCCAGTTTTTGTGTTGCCGTCGCCGGGTAGGGTACTGGGTATTGGGGGACGGGTATTATGGGTGGAAATTTGACACTTGTTACGTGTGCGTATATTTTGGGTGCGAAACGTGCGAAACGTCGGGGACGGAAGAAAGGGCCGAGGTGTTCTCGCGATAAAAACGCCTGCCAAGGGAAAGACCGTAGGGGGGGGGGGGGGGGGGGAGCCTACCATGCTTTCGGGCCCCATATCCGAGTTGCGACTATTAATAATAGGAAGGAGAGAGAAGTCGAGGGCCAAGGACAATTATTGGGATGGAAGAAATATAATTTTTCCTAATGGTTGGTACCTTGTGGAGATTTACCCGGATACCTTAAAGTGTACCGGGTGTATACCCTACCAAACGTGCGTTTTGACGTGTTTATTGGTCGGGGGGCAACGAATCCCTGCTATTGATAGTACTATTCAGCGTGGTGGATTTTTTAATAGGGGATCGACTGGTTGTTGGTGGTAGTCTTCGCACCTCTGATGCGAGGCGTGGAGAAATATCACAACATCGGACAGATGGTCCAACAGATCATCCACAGATCATTCCCACCCTGATGATCTAGATCATTCCCACCCTGATGATTTAGATCATTCACTGATCTGCTTGATCTACGGTAGCTGGTGTTGCCTGGTCGGAGCCGTGCAATCTGCATGGTCTACCATATTTTTCCCTGGTTGGACCATCTGTACTGTTGCCTTACACAGGTTCGGCACAACATGTCACAGCGGGAGATCAGAATCTTGGGTGGCGTGCTGGAGATCGTTACGTATCCCTTTTAGGACTGCGGTCTCGTTTTGGGGGCAATTGGAGACAATTCACTTGGAATTTGAGTGGCTTGTCCCCAAAACGGGACTGGAGTCTAAAAGGGTTATGAAGGGAATGCGGTCGTGGAGGACAAGCAAGACAACAACTCGCCCTCCTCTTCAGTCTTTTTTTTATTTATTTTTGGATTATTTTTGTATCCCCGCCAAGTCGTTGATTTGCAGTTCTTCATGCCCCCCCCCCCCCCCCCCCCCCCCCCCAATGTAGAAGGAGAAACGGGAGGTGTTAGGAGAGGAGATGAGAGAAATAGACAAACGTGACATGGAGGCGTTTGATACACTAGATGGCAGGGAGAAAACGATTGCTATCCTAGGAGACAGATGGTGACCACGGGCGGCCAAACAGGAAGGGGAAAATTGTAGCAAATACTTGGTAACTATATAATATATGGAAACAACGTTATTGGCGCCCAAATAGTGGAGGTGTCTCTGTTAGGAGTCGGAACGGTGTTCCGTCTCGAAAGGGATGTATGGTAATGATCAAATAACTTACGGCAAGCAACAAATGAGTACGCCTCCCCCCCCCCTCCCCCCTCCCTTAAGGCAAGCAACAAATGAGTACCCCCCCCCCCCCCCCCCCTCTTTTTTGTGTATTCCCTCATCCCTTCGTTTTTGTTCCCTTACGCCCTCTCTTTCCCGTTTTCTTTTTGTTCCTTTTTTCACATTCGTTTTGTTTTGTTTGTTTGTTCGTTCGCGCCGACCCGACCCGACCCGAACTGAAACGAATCGAACAGCAAATCAACGAGAAACCTCAGGTCGTGGGCGAGTACGAGAGCGGGAAGGCCATCCCTAACCCTCAGCTGATCAGCAAACTCGAAAGGGCTCTGGGTGTCCGCCTCCCCCGCCCCGGAAAGAAGGGGGGCAAGAAATAGTTGTTGTTTTTTTTTGGGGGAAGGGCGCGACTCAGGATGAAAAGCGGGAGTGTGGATGGAATGAAGTCGGGTGACGTCATAAGAAGCCTTCGCCGGACAAACGCGCGGCAAAAAATATATCTCGTAAGCGTGAAGGACAAGCGAAAGAAAGAAGCCGGGCCGAAGTGAGAAGGGAAGGGAGTGTAAAGCCTTTCGCAAGAAAATGGATGACGATATATATATATATATATATTTTCTCGGAGGACGAAAAGAGAGAGAGGAGGGTCCTGGCAGGAACGCTCGAACGCGACCTTGCCCTACAGCCGGCGATTTGTCTCTGCTGGCCCCGGTGGTGTCTAAGATCTATACCGGTTTCAGCTGGATTGAAGCGTTTTTATCTGGCGGACCGGGTGGTGTACCTAAGAACTACCGGTTTTGGTTAGGTTCAGGCGTTTTTATCCGGCGGACCGAAAGGGCTTTTAAGACCTACCGGTTTCAGTTGAGTGTAGGCGTTTCCCCTCAGGGGAGCGGGGTCGTGTCCAAGGCCTACCGGACACAGTTGAGTGTAGGCCGCCCCGACTTGGGGCAGAGGGAAAAGGCGAGTGATTTCCCCGGGCCGGTGAGGCCTCTTTTCTTTTTATTGGCTTTATGGAGGGAGAGAGAGAGAGACCGTGCTTACCACAAACTCATCAACACTTTTCGCCATTTCTGGGAACCCTGAGCGGAATCTACCGGCAACAGCCATAAAAAAAAAACAAGAGGTGGCAATCTTGGTCTTTTCTCAGCCCGCTCTTTTTGGTGCGAGGCCGTCGTGCAACAATTGTGATGTGGCCGATAAGAGCAATCAATGTAGATAAGGGAAGCCAACAAAGCAGATAGATCCGTGATACATCGGGGGCATTGTCAACTCTGAGGGTTGGGTGTAGATCCTTGGCTTGACTCGTCGCGGCTGCCTTGGAACTGCTCCCTCGCGCCGGGGGACCCTCGGCGGCTGCTGCTCCGGGGACCAGCATGGAACGGCCTTTTTTCTTGCGATTGACGTTCGTCTTCGCTGCCTGTCCGCAACAACCTGCTCTTCATTTCGGGTGTTCCCACGTATGGTAGCGCCCTCCAGCAAACTCGGACTGCTTCCTACCTCAGTCTGCACAGAAGCATGTGCAACTTTTGTGCTGTACGTGCTGAAATGTCATGAGCATTTAAAGACGCCGTCGTTGCAACAGGTGAGTTGCAAGCTTTAAACTAGAGCAGGAGGCATTTGATGGGGGGGCGGGGGGGGGGCGTGCTCATTATCTTTAACCCCTTTAGTACCGCAGTCTCGATTTGGGTACAAACCAGTCTAATTCCAAGTGAATTGCCCCCAAAACGGGACTGGGGTGCTAAAAGGGTTAAGCGAGGGGGAGGGGGGGGGGCGTCACGATATCCCCGGGGTGCGTAGGGGATGAAGCCCGGACTGGCCGACGCTGTTTTCGTCCGTTCGTTTTCGGTCTTTTCGCTCTGAATCCGCAAAAGGTTCATGCCTTTATGCTGCCTACAAGCAGCGACCATGACCCGCATGCATGGCAGTGAACAGCAGCATCCTTGCGGCTTCGTTGTCGGTTTGAATGAGGTGGGATTACGTCACACCTCGCGGACAGATAATGGATTCCCACTTCATGACTAGGCAGATCATGGATTTCTACTTCCATGACATACAGATCATGGACTCCTACTTCCATGACAGACAGATCATGGACTCCTACTTCATGATCTAGATATTTCACGGCAGAGAGGTCATCTATTGTCCTCGATCTATCTGTACGATCTAGCTCATGTTGCCGAGTGAGAGCTTCCGCAGAATTTGCATCAGACGCTTTTGTTACAGTAGACGGACATGTTGTAAGGCTGAGATTGGGTAGGCGATCGGTTAACCTATTACATTTAGCCCAACTGACTAAGACCGCTCTCAAATGGCGTCGACGGCATGACATGGGTCGTTGGTCGTGAGTTCGAATCTCACGTCCACCATGAAATCGCTTTTTGAAGGACAGTGAGTTTCCTCATGCCAAGTAATCTGCAAAATACTTCTGGATCCCCAGAAATTGGAGCCGCGTGTTGTTGGTGTCCCGCGTAGACCCGTATATCCGGTCCGTTCCAGGGAGGGAAAGTGTTATAAGTAAGGCTTAGATTGGGTAGGCGATCGGTTAACCTTTTACCTTTAACCCAACGGACTAAGACCTTCACATACACCGTTTTTCCTCTGAGGCTGCTCACTTGAGGAGCTCCATACCTCACCCGAAAACTGACGTCAGCAAAAAATATGATTGCTCCCCGATGAATAATCCCATGGCCCAAGTCTGCAGAAATGTCGTTTTTCGATACAAGGTTGACATTCAGACGATTTAGGGTTCAGGACGCCCGTCATTCAGAAAAAAAAATGGCGAAAAAAATATTGTTACCTCTATCGTAGAACGCATTTCTTCGATCAAATTAAATCCCGATGAATAGTCACATGGCCCAACAAGTTTACAGAAAATCATTCTTCGATACAATATTTTGGCTGGCATTCCGACGATTTTGGGTTAAAGAGCCTCCCCGTCAAATTCAGATAAGGTTTTTAGCGGAAACGTGCTTTCTCTAACGTAGCACGCGTCATCAACTAGGACATCTTTCGTTTTTCCTGGGTTGAATATAGTGCACTTTACAGATCCTGCACATATATTATCATAGCGGGCGGTTAGGACCTACTGTAGATGATTTGCGGTAGGTCGCGATCTGTCTTGAGGTGTGAATTGTTGTCGCTGGATCGGGGCAACCTCCCTCGCACATCCGTCCGACCTAAAAGTCAGAGTGCCACTTGTGGTCTTTCAAAACGGATTCAGAAAACTCGTTAGTCTGTCGCGTTCTGTTCAATCAGGGTCACTCTATCTATGGTCACCTACGGACAAAAACAAACCGAAACGGCTACGCCCATGCCGCACGCATCAAGTCGAAGCCCTCGCGGAGACGATTAAACTGTATACTGGGGAAAAACAGCTCGATAAAACCTGCGTATATCATGTTGTTGACGCTGCACCTCTATAGTTTCGTTGGTACATACCTGGTAACAAGCACTTCTGGGCCGTCGAATTGTGTGTTTACAATATTTTTCGTTTCTGACTACTACATACAGACATGAGATTATTGCTCATCCTTGGGACCCCGGCTGAGGGATATGGCGCCCAATACAATGGTTGGCAGCTTTTTTGGTGTGTCATCAAGCGTCTACTACGAGCAGCAAGCATGTGCGCCCGTAAGTGCGGGGGGGGTATACAGGATCATACTGTGCCAGTGCCGTGCGACTCCTTGCATTGCAACACACCACTGTTAATAGGACACAAATGATTCGCATCCCCCCCCCCCCCCCCCCAATCATCACGCAGCTGTTCCCGTTTGATGGAATCGTCATCGTCAGTTTTTTGTTCGCCAGTCCCCCCCTCTGAGATCCCGAGAGGTTGTCAGGGCCCAACAAATAGATGGCCTCCCCGACACCCCAATACCCATCTTCGAGGCCCAGACAGGGGGGGTATACAAGAAACAAGTACTCTCCCGGGTGGCTATCTCCACCGCACCTGCTCCTCTCGGGGGTCAGGTCGGGTCAACGTGCCCAACTGGGCTAAATTGACACACGACACGAACGTGGAAGTGTGGTGAGCTTAAGCTTTATTTTTACCAATCCGCCGGAGGATAAAAAAAAAAAAAAAAAAAGGAAAATACCACTGTGAAAAAAAAGCCGCCCAACGCACCATCTATGGTCTTGTTTTTCGTTTTAAAACTGGAAAGGAAGGAGTGTATACAGCACCTGGTAGGTCACGTCCTACGATAGAGGTAGCACATTTCCGCGAAAATATTTTCTGAATGACGGGGTTCCTAGCCCAAAATCGTCGGAATGCCAATTTTGATTCGAGAAATGACGTTTGTTTTAGACTTGGGCCATGAGATTATTCATCGGGATGCAATTTGATTTTTGCTGGGTGTCAGTTTTCGGATGAACTATGGAGCTCCTTGAGTGAGGAGCCTCAGAAAAATTAGGGTGAACCTCTATCGTAGAACGCCTCGTAGGTTGTTTTCTCTTTTATTCGATCACCCTTGGGGTTGTGCATTACGACGCGCCCAGTCCGCGAGTCCCGCACGATGTGCACGGTGACGCTGTCTTCGAGTTTTTTTTTTCGGAAGCCAGTATTCGGGTGAGGACACAAAAAATATATATCCCAACTTTTTTTATTCCAAGCAATTACAGTAAAAGCTCCTCGAGCGAAGGTCTTCAGAAGCTTGCAGGTTCTCCCACCCTTGCCGCACTGTAGCATGCGTCGGAAAAGCTTTCATTAGAGGCGATATGCAGCGTACTGCACCACACCCCGCGAAAAGTATTAGAGATGATACTTGTCAGTAGCCACCATATTCGTTACTCGATTACACTCGCTTACGTCATCTGGTATACACTTACGCATTCTAGGTAGAACACACAGTTTTCCAGTCTGGGTTATAGTAGGATAGCAGCAGCTGTCTTTTTACGCATATACTGCTGTTCACCCGTACGCACAGAATAAAGTCCCAGTGACAGTAGAACCATGGATCTACTGTGCACATTGTGACAGTGGTACGTACGTACATAATATACGGCAGACAACGTGCTATTATTGGTAAATAATGGAAAGGACATCTTCAGTACCCTCCCGGGACCGGCAGTATAGTTTTGCTGTACTTTCGGTTGGAGTAGCAACATACCTGGTGGGCCATACGGGGGTCATGGATATGTACCCCAAGATATTTTGTTTTTTGCATTAAATCTGGGGGTTCTCTTCGTTGTTTTAATTTTGAACGGAATATAAGGGTATTCTCATATTTTTGTTTTTTGTTCGGCCGAAATGTAAGGGTCGTCCTTTGTTGTGAGCTGCGCGAGCGCACACGCGCATCACCCCCCCCTTTGAGCTCACTCTACTTTTGCTCACCATCATCAGCTTCCAGCTGAGCAAATCAATCAACTATGTGGCTTGGGTTCACCACACCATCTTCTTCTTCTCTTCCATTTTGAAGCTTCATGTAGTAGTCACCAGACAGTGGCTACTTGTTTGCCTCGAACATTTTGACTGTGTATTGCCGGCCATCGGCAATCGAGTCTCGGCGTACCCAATAAAAAGGACAGGAACTACTGCTGTACATGGTCTCGCCCGTGTCCGACAGGTCAGCTCGGAGCACTGTACGAACGGACGGATCACACAGATCAGTTCCACGGATCTGCATGATCCTTATCTACCATATGTACTAGTTTCCATCAGGTTTAATGATTTACAGAGTCTGAACGAAGACATCACACCGAGGACCGGCGCACGAATGCACTTACCCCATCGCGTGAAATGACACAACGTGAAAAAACTTTGGCGCAAAATCTAACCGTTAAGATCCGCCTCATTTCACGATCTACCAGTAGACCTTTCGGGGGGCAGGTACTGTATATCCCTGATGTTGGTCATGTGCGCGATCTACCACTATAGATCACGTGTGTTTGCCGGGTGGGATCTGTCCGACACAGCTCTTGCGCCCACGTTTTTCCGGGTGAGATCTGTCAGACACAGCTCTTCCCTCATGTCGATGATCTGTGCGATCTTGACCACGTGCATTTACTTGCCAGGGTGGACACATGCTAAGGTAGAGATGCACCAATTGTTTTTTTGTGAAGGGATGGCCGAGGTAAGGGTAAGGGACGCAGGTGTATCTGGCAGCTGGGAAGCAGTGCTTCGCTTCTTCTGGCTAAGATCATCCTTATTGACGGCGAGAGCTAAGGAGGTGCTCTGGAAGAGAAGTGAGAGGTAGGGGGGGGGGCTCGACACCCATCCCAACCCCCGCCACAGCCTCTCCTAAATTCCTCTTTTCTGATGTACTCCTGTAGAACTTTCCTATGCCTACCGATTGTTCTTCTGGTATTATAAGAAGTCTCATCTTACTGTCCTATGTCCGTTTAGGAACGTTCATATTGGTCTCGTCAAACGGGCTATCCGCCTTAAAAGAACATTCCTAAACGCTACTCTCGATCAACGGACTTTCCACCGAAATAAAAACAATTCTTTGGATTATTCCCGTAGGCCTGAGACTACAAAACTGCAGACTATGCTATCTACATTTATAGCCCATGAGTACTTTACTCAAATCACATTTTGCTAAGGTTCCTCGCATGGGGAGCTCTATAAACCTCACGGGGAAACATACACCTGGTATATGTTGATTGAAGAAATAACTGAAAGTGCAAGGGTTGACGAACCGTCCCATGGCCTATGATAGAAGTTGTACAAAATACTAATATCGCAAGAAAAATAAAGAGGCATTTTTTTTGACGATTTTGTGTCAAGGCGCCCCCGTCATTCAGAAATGTTTTTCAGCCAAAAAGTGCTATCGTACCCCTATCGGAACACGCGTCGTGGGATCTGTGAGGAACAGCTCTTCCCTGATTTTCATGATCTGCATGATACATATCACGCGTGTTTTGCCGGGTTGGATCTGTACGACTCGGCCCTCGCGCATGCACACACACATGTGCTCCGAGGGGGATCTGCAAAACCCAGCCCTTGCGCACCATCCCAGAACGGCAAACACTGAACATTGGGTCTTCGAGTCGACGTTCTATGATCATGACATCTCCGGCGGGTTAATAGCCCTAGAAAAAACATCACGCCCGCTCTCTTACTTTCTACCTGCCGGCTCCCACGAGGACGGGTTCGACCAATCCCTCGACAAAACCTCCGCCAACTCGCGACCCGGTTCAGCTTCGCGGCTGCCCTCCTTGCGCTGCTGCCCACCGGAGTTCGCCCTCCTTACCCTACCGTGTCCTTCCCTATCTCTGCCGCCCGATACCAACCCGCGCGCCCACCCCGTTTCAGCTCCGCCCCCCGCCCGTGCATCAGGCATTTCGGTATCTTTCCGGCGGACTCGTGGAACGGAATCCAGCGTGATTCTGCCGAAATGGCCGTCTCGGAACGCATCGAGCACGAAACGGCAACAAATGCGCCGCATTTCCGGCTCCGGTTTTCCCTCCGCCCCGCTCTCTCGCTCCACCGCCTCCAACAGCTCTTCCATGTCGTCTTCCTCCCTCTGCCTCCCCGACCGCCCCTCGCGCTTTATCTCTTCGAGGGCATCATCGACTGCGCTAGGGAGGGGTGGGCGGGTCGATATCACCCCCGCTTTTACCAGCCACGCCTCCACCGCTTTAGGTCTTCCTTGTCGGGCAACAATACCCGTCGAACCATCGGCTGCCGTTACCGCTGAAGACCCCGTCGGAGGTGGTGGTGGTGGTGGTGGTGGTAGTGACCTAGACGCTAACGAAGTCTTTCGAGAGCCGAACAGCATCCGCGACCGCACCCCGCGGAGCATAAACCCCACCAGGATGTCTGGGGGAACGCTGGCGTCGGGCACCGCCCGGGTCAGCGCGAGGTACAACCCTTGCGTCACCTCCTCGACCCGCGGCACCATTACCCCAGGGGTGTCCACGAGAAAAAGCGGCGGGTTTGACGCGATCCGGAAGGCGGAGACTTGCCGGGTTACCCCCGGCATGGCCCCGACGCGCGCAACCTGCCGCGCGTTAGAAAAAAAAACAGCGCGGGTAATAAAGCGGCGTTTGCCGAAAGATAAGTTGTCGACTGTCGGTCTATTTTCGGCCCGTCAAGGCGCCCTTTTTAGAAATAGGGGCGGTAGTATCGAAAATATATGTGTTGTCCGAATTTTCCGCTCCAGAGTTGTTGGAGCCGCTGACTTACGACCATGCGCTGCTAGATAATGGCGCTGGGTTTATGTGAAAATAACAACAACACCCATAACAATCAACATCAACATCAACGAACAACGACAACAACGACAACAACAACAACAACTTCACCTGCTTGGCATGCTCCCCACCCCCCCCTCCTCCCCGCCCCTGTGCCCGCTCGGCCTTGCCCCGCAGTACGTTGATCAGGCTAGACTTCCCGACGTTTGGCATGCCGACCACCATCGCCACAGCCCCTGTCGTCGAAAACTCCCCCCTCTTTGCACCCTGTTCCCGAGCCCAAACTAGCAGCTTGTTCACGTTAGTTCCCGTGCGTCCACAGGCGAATACCGCGGTTTTGCCCTGGACGGCGCGGCGGAGGCGTGTGGGTAGGGGGGGAGGGTCGTGTACAGCATAGGCCCACGAATAAAAAGTAACGTATGTCAGAACCAGGTAAAAAAATAACACTAAACTCACTTTTTGGGGGACGCTACGTAAGAAGATTGGATTAAGAAAACGTTCTCTGCGGCGATCACTACAAGAAGCCCTGTATATATTAGTGTATGCTAAAGGCTAAACAAGGATGGTGTCACAATAAGAATATAAGGCTCGCTCAGATAGGGTGTTTTCTGTTGACGGGCACATCCTGTAACCAAGTGTACTGGAACTGTGCGCTGGGGAATCTCCAACAAAAACTTAACTAGAGAGCTTTCACGAGAAAACATGAAAGTTGAGACAGCCTTCCCGGCCGAAGGTTTTGCCCTGAAGGGCGCGGCGGAGCCGTGTGGGTAGAGGGGTCGGATATTGGAGCTGTGGGTAAGGAAACCCACCGCGGAATTTTAGGGATGCGAGGGTCTGAGGTCATACCACTGGGGCCATGCCTGACACGAGTACCCCCCCCCCCCCTACGGTCGAACGCCCCTGCGGGAGGCGCCCTCGGAGGGACCGCCGGAGGCACCTCCGGAGGATCTCGCTGAAGGCGCTGCCTGAGGCAAAACAAATACCTGGTACTCAGTAGGGCATTTGGCTTCGTTTTACACACGAAAATTATCATGAAACCGAACAAGCCTTCCTCCAAACAAGGATACCCAAAAAATCGAACACTAGGTATCACCGCAACAAACTGCAGCACCTAGTCAACTAACAACTACCGTAGCTCGGCGACATACATATGTATATATATATATATATATATTTAGTCGGTCGACTCACTGCCCTCTGCTTGAAATGGATACATTTTCCAGCCCTCACCTCTTCTCGAAAACGCTGGAGGATTCGCTGCTCCAAGGAATGGTTGGCGAGGTCAGCCTTTTCCGTGGAAGCGATGGGAACAACAAACACCACCAGAGCAACGGAACGAAAAACACTTAATCGCGGTTGTATCATCCAGGCCATATTATTGATCGACGGAAATCGGCTTCTTTTGCGGCTGCATCGAACAAAAATCGGCGCGAGTCGACGAGGGAAGCAAGGGCTGAAGTCTTCTCGAGATAAAAATGCCTTCCAAGGCAAGAACTGTAGCGGGGAAGGGGGGGGGGGGGAGGGGAGCCTATCACACTATGTCACCCCGGGTCTGAGTTACGACCAGGAAGGCGAGAGAAAAAAAAAGAAGGGCAAGGAGAAAAAACGGGAAAGTGAACAAACAAACAAAAACAGTCCCCGTGCAAACTATATTCCTCCTGTTCACTCCCAGAAGCTGTTCGTGCAGCGCGCACGTGTATACCTCGTCTATATGTGCATATCACCTTTGCATAGTTTCACTAGCTACGAGCACGCAGCACAGTGGGCTAGTCTGCGCTAGTGCGGGGCCGCCAGCACTGCACCAGCTAGACACGCACAGCAGAGCAAGCCACTCCAGAAGGGCGAGGGGTGTACTCGTTGTCATGCATGGCCGTAGGTAGCCGTACGACAACAGACCCTCGCATCCTTGCAATGCCGGCACCGAGCAACGTCGGGTTTTCACCGACCAGGCAGACATTGCTCGCACCAACCGCGAAGCGCCGCGAGGTGTTCGGCGAGTCGCATGAAGGGTGAGCTGCATCCTACTAAGAACCGCTCGTGAGGCGGACTTGCGTATGGATGGCAGCTTCAATGGGTTCAATTTGTTTCCGGTGCAGTGGTCCCTTTACAATGCCGGTGGCCCACTATATATAGTGCCTGTGGAATCGCTTGGCATATATGGGATTAAACAGTGGACCAGTGTGCTGTTAACAGTGCCGGTCGCCGCCCTTATAGTGCCGGTATTGTGTTGGCTGGCGCATATCATACCGGCAATATAGAGGGACCGGCGCTGCTGCAGGTAGTATATATACCTGGTAGATTTAAGTAAAACCCATGCCGAGCCATTCGACCTGTAGTTCTCCTACAGGTAGGCCGATACCCCCCGTGGCTTATAAACCGTTCCCCCCCCCTGAATGGCGCACGAACGTACCTTGTTGAGGACGATCAAGCGCGCCTTGCTAGGGCCGACGATCCTGTCCAGATCGTCGTTCGCCGAGGTGAACGGTATCCTTGCGTCACGCACCTCGAAAACCATGTCCACCTGAAGGAGGGAGGATGTGTGCGCACGTGCCGCCGTAACAACCGTATCACGAGTCAAGTTTTTTTTTTTGTTCTCTTCCATTTTTTTTTTGTATAGCTTCGTTTTTCTGTAGGTGTTTGGTGCCCGAGCCGTCCGGTCGCTCGTTAACGTTGTTGATACCAAGTATATAGTGGTAGTATAGGGCACCTATACGTAAATGACAGGAAAACGAGCAATACGAAAGGAAGGCTGAGATTTACAGGCACATTGTAAAATCGGCAGTCGCTATACTGAAGTTAGTGAAGAACGCACCCGTTCTTGGATGAAAAAATCGGTCTGGACCAGCTTCTGTTTTTTGTTGATGTGTAATGTACTAAACTTTGCACGGCGGTCACAGTGCGGCAACAAATGCATATACGAGTGTTGTACAGATGGCCACCACAAGAGTATCCTTAGCTAGAATGGATTTGCGTAGCGGCGAATAAAGAGGCTGGCGATGTGAAGGGCAGGGTGGCTACGTATGTATCGTAGCCCCCGGTATCACGCACGTACCAAGGGATACCTCGAAAACCAGGCCTGAAGAGTTGAAAGAGCCTACCGAGTCATCGATGTCGGGCCGCAAGCGGTCCCTTCGTTATGACACAAGGCCGAACTCTATCCGGGGGGCATACAGAATCATCTATCTAGCGTATACGTATACAGACCTTGCCGTGTCCAAGACTAAGACTTGGAGGTAGATCAGATGCCTCCGGCAACCCCCCTCGTTCAGTCACAGGCGTCTTTAAATAGATCTCACCTACCTGCGGAGCACACCCTCGGCAATCCTCTCGCCTGCGAGGGCCTCCTCGGCTCTTACTTGCCGACGGAAGCTATGTTTTCAGCGTCGATCCTCGAGTCACTAGACGCCGATTAGGATATCATCCTTTTATTGCCTGCCGGCGAGCCTTTTTCCCCTTTTAAATAATTCTGGTAGAGAAGGAGAGCCTTCTTCTGTTCTTCTGGGGATTCTCCATATATATACGTATGCTTCGAGGTATACCACAAGCATGTTGTCGTCAAGCATCTAGCGCAAGCACATCACACCACAACCCCTCAGTCCCGGACAAAAGCAGCGAAGCAAGTTGCGCGAAATAAAAGAAGACATGTAAGTCTGCCCGCCCTACAAAAAATACGTGTTTTCGTACTCGTGCGGGCTCTTGGCATTTGCAAGTCGGAAGTTTATAAATACAATCATGGACACATTTGTCTCCTGTGGAAGCATCTATCTCCTTGCTGTGAAATGATAACAGGTACGTACTTGGTGTGTGTGTGTTCGTTCTTCCTACCGGTCGACATCCAGCACAACCAATGTCCGTGCCGATTCTTCAATCCTAGAGAGATACAAGTCTGTGGTACGAGAGAAGAGTGCCGGGCATGGTCGGCCGTCAATGACTCCTGAAGATACCAGGGATTGGGAGTTCGTCGCTGCGACTTCAGCCTCGGGAAAAGGCACTACAATAGAGTGGCATGTACCACCGCCGTTCCAGGAAATTCTGCACCTGTACGTAAAGCAGATAGGTTGGCGACGGCCCGTGGATCCGTCTTTGGCCGCAAGCCTTGCACTCGTACATGCCGGTAGGCTTTTCGCGACCTGAACCATGGCTAACGAATACAACTCCGTCCGGAAATGTTAGGGCGGTTCGAGTATGAATAACTATTAATAGTAGATGTAGTAATGGTGCTTACTTATCCGGACAGGAAGGTAGGAAAAAAACGCGGCGCAAACACAACGCTTCGCCCCCACTACTCGATGCAACCCTACCCTACCCTCGCACTGCACAACCCCCGCCCGTGCGAACCAACCACGATGTGGTCTGGGGGCCTAGGACCTAGACTATGCTGTATGCGTGCAGTACATGGCACAGCAGTGCAGATACCTGCTTGAGCTTCTCTCTGATGATCTTGGTGGCCTTCACCATATGACCTGGAAACCAGTTGACCTTGAGCTTCGCGTATTCATCCTCTAGCCCTTGCGAGTCGTCAGGGCCCGCGCTGGGGCCCTGCGCTTGGAAGCGCCTCGACGTGACCGCCGCTGCATTCGGTTGTTGGCACCGCTGCGCGGGGGAAGCAGAGGCAGGGCCGCACCAGCGCGCGGCAGCTAGCATTGGGAGAGCTCGTCGTTTCGTCGTTGTGATCATGACAGCTCCCGTCTATCTCCGTCCAAAAATTGCTCGTTTTGCTTGAGTGGCTTATATAAAGCGCCTGTACCTTGTAGCTGCCCAAGCTTACACTTACAGGACAACGGGGAGGAAACGGTCTAGGGCGATACGCACGTTTGGCCTGCGAACGGTGCCGAGAGAGGAATCCAGGAGGTGGGCGTGCGCAAGATGGGAGACGCTGCGCCTCCTCCGCCTCCAGCTGAGTGCGGCCCCACACGTAGCATCGCACTATGGCGGAGGGAAAGGTGCCGCTTCGGGTGGTTCGGATTTGGTTCTAAAGTGCAAACACGCCTTCCATCCATGAGCCTTTGTTCTATTTCTTCATGAGACATTCGATTCTTGTTTGTTTTAGTCCTCGGCAGTGCCACAGGAAACTCAGAGAGGCGAGCAAGCTCTGCGCACCCTAACCCAGATACAACACAAGCTGCTAGCTGCTGGGAAGTTTCTCGGGTGTTCTGTTCAACCAACAGCAGTACCCTGATGAACAAACGCAGTGCACGGCCGGAATAATCGAGGACGTAAAAGAGCGGCGCAACTCTATGCTGGATTGAACCTCACAAAATACCAGGTCGAGAGACCGAGATTTGACGCCTTGACTGACCGCCGAACAGTTTTAAAAACGGTATGTTAATGCCAAATGATCTCTTGACGCGTCCAACAAAGCCGGTCTCCCAGCATTTTTGCTTGACAGAACCAAGAACCTATCTACAGACAGCAGCAGCAGTATTAAAACAGGTACCAGGTATTGATAATAGTCAGTCCCAGATCTGAGATTTTCCTGGAATTTAACTAAAATCGCGGTGAAATTCGCCAAACTTCCCTTCCTCTGCTGTGTGCTTGTGTGCTCCTCTGGTTGCAGTGCACAGACAGGGAACAGCGGCCAGGAAGGCAGGCACCAAGTTGTGTTTACCACACCATCACGATAGGTTCCTCACCTCTGCAGCGAGCCAAGTTGCGGAAGACGATTTCAGGACTCATCGCTCGCAATCGTACCATGGGGACAGGGTGAGAAAAATCGGCGCTGCATTTTGTTGTTTTTTCGTACATATATATTGCTGTCCACAGCACACCACAGACCAAGCCAAGCCAGACACAGCAGCAGTCGTGATGAGATCGAGATAGAAAAAGTCGGGTCGAAACTCATACTTGTCTTTGCGAGCTGCATGCGATGCTTCCATCGGGTGTACTATCTATGTACGGGGTGTACGATCTCGTGAGGATGTAGGTAGGTGGCTGCCCTGGATGATAGCACCCTAGGAGAGCTTGTCGAAATCGATGAGCCCCAGCTACCAACATTCTGATACCTGCTCGTATCAATATCTGTGTTGCCAACTACCACTATGTCCGTAAATGTAAGGATCTTTTGTGTCTTTGGGCTCCTATACAAGTGGTCTTTATGTTGGCGGACATTCGGGCACAGGACATTCTCCCGCACATTCAGTAAGTACCGGTGTACCTTGTACTGATACTCGTAGCCTTGCACTCGTCGCCCGTCGTACCTGGTACGTACGTGTATGGTCTCGAACGCGTCGCGTGCTGTACGGCTGTGGCGTCGGTCTTCAGCTCGTCTCTATAAAACGTTGCACTTACCTTGAAGGCATACCAGTCTGCTGGCCAATTTCTTAGTACATATCCGTACCAGTCTGCGTCTGCTGGCCAATTTCATAGTACATGTTGTGTACGATTGTACGTAGTCTACGGATATACTGGTACGGATATATACTCCCAGTACACCAATATGGCCCCAACTACAAAGAAACACCCATTAATAGCAGTACCTGGTATAAATTGACCCTCTTCGGACTCCAGAGGGGAGAATTGGCGATCAACATCAGTGACGATTGAAGCAACCATTGTGGCCAGGGCGTCATTGGGGGAGGATATGCGCCCCACAGGGGCATTTGGCGCCCGAGCTTCAAGGCGAAGGGAGTCGTACGGCACAGGCGCAAAACATGATCCTACCCATACTTCTGGCCAATCACGCTGCTCGTACGCGGTTTATAACACGCTATATACAACGCTAACATTGTTTTTGTCGCTCTCTCGTCGGGGTTAATGCCAAAGGGGGCTGTAGTACTTGTCGCACGTATTGTGTGATCGTGGGGCGGAGCCCCTGGCAGGTTCTCTCTTGTGTGGGTTTGGTATGGAGGACACACCGAGGTGGGTTGGTGCCTCCGGTCTTTCACGGAACGGAGTGAGGGACCTCTGGTGAACTTGAACTTGTGTGTGATGAGGCGGTATACTCTAGGGAAAGGGGGCCTGGTATCCATACAGTATCCACACCGCCCCTCTCTTTTTTTTTGAGACGCGCAACTGAGCAAAAATGTGCTGAAAAACTTGGGGTCCAAGCCAATGACGCCAACATGGGGCGGAGCCCCTGGCACGTTATTTATCGGGTGGGTTGGGTGTGGACGGCACAATGGTTTCGTGCCTCGGACCTTCACGGAACGGAGATAGGGACCTTTGGTGACCTTGAACTTGTGTGTAATGAGGCGGTGCAAGCTAGGGTGAGGGGACCTGGTGGTATCCACGTGATATTTACGAGTGTATATCAGGTATCATGCAAGCCTTAGCCTCGAAACCTTGTCATGACACTATCCTTGAGCAACCTCGGCCATAGCGCTCGCCGTTGTACACGGTTGCTGAACCCAAAGCAAGTGGGTATTGCGTTCTTTCATGTACTGCAGTGCAGTACTGGTACGCTGCAACACCAGCGGGCTACATAAAACTGTTCCGTAACGTAGTACGGCCACCGACCCATACCCACCCACCCACCCACTCGTCCGCCCACCCATGCACCCTATTATGGGGGACCACATTAAATAGGACCTAAGGCACGCACAAAAACCTATATATTTTGCATATTTTACTCGCGATATTTGGTCCTATTTACTATGGTTCCCCGAAATAGTGGTACGCTGTAACACCAGCGGAATAAAAAAATGTAACTTGAGGTGATAGGGCCACCCGCCGGCACCCACCGACTCACTCCCCCATTCGCCTACCAACCCGCTCAAGCACCCACCCACCCAGATCCAGACTATCTACCCACTCATCGACACTCCCACGCACTCCACCCAAACAAAAAAAGGAACGAAAATGAAAAGCACGGAGGAATGGGATCCACGCTTCTGACCTTCAGAAACAAGCAATCTACCGCTGACGCGCAGCAGGGATAATAGCAATCAGCCACGCCCGGCAGTGCACCTTACGACGACCCCTCCTGCTCGCTGAATTTGGCCGCGACGCCGCTTCTTTCGCCGGCGACACCGAGGGCTGCTTGTGTTTGGGGGGGGGGCGTGGGACGGTCTCGCAGCCGCAGAGGCGGGCTGGCGCTAAGGAGAAGACGGTGTTAAATATGTTTACTAAAACAATAAGCGCTGTGAATCTGCAGGATTTCAAGTCTAATAGCTAATCGTTAGACGCCGTTAGTCAACTAACTGAATTTAGTCGGCAAGTCGGCTGACGAAACCAGCTGATGGTCAGCCGACTTGCCGACTTCATGTCAGGCGAGCCATTTCGGCCGAGGGGGCCCCGCCCCCAAATATATGTGAAATAATCCCGCATTGAACAGCCCTTCCTAGACGCATGGAAACCCAATGAGTCGGATAGCCGGCACCTCTGGGGAACGACTCACTACTAATCTGACCTATAACCAGTTGGTGACTTAAGTCGCGCCGGCTCTATTCAAGAAACTTGGCTGTCAAGAGCCATTTGGACATCGCTACAAAAGAGTGTTGAATAGTAAGGGCAACAAGTATTTGGATATTTTCTTTGTCGTATGACCGTAGACCCTCGCACCCTACTATGGCGGGACGGAGCACGCCGGGTTTTCATCGACCTGCTTGCACTAAGCTCAAAATTGGGTACTCATTTTCATGCATGGCCGTAGTCGTATGACCATAGATCCTCGCATCCCTACTATGCCGGGACGGAGCACGTCGGGATTTCACCGACCAGGCAGACATTGCTTGCACCAAGCGCGAAGCGCCGTAAGGTGTTGGGCGAGCAGCATGTGGGTGAGCTGCACCTTACTATAAACTGCTTTTGAGGCGGATTTTCTTGCATATGGATGACAGCGTCAATGACCACTTCCAGAGACAGCAACGGGTTTACAATGAAGCTGCCTCGTGGGTGCCTTACCACATACTAGTACACACTACGTGAAACGATCATCTCCCTTGTGCGGAGTAATTATTCTCCCCGCCCAAAAACGATCTAACTCGACCGCCAGCCGTGGGAACCGCGAAAAAAAACGAAGCAAAATAACCGGTACCCTGACTGTCTATTAATAGTAGCTCACGTAGTAAGAGGCGTATTTTTACGGCGTCGTCGCCAACCGACGCCAACCCAACCTATATATATACCTGGTATAATATATCAGGTATAAAATATAGGACGGGATACTAAGTATTAATGACGCATGCGATAGAGGTAGCACATTGTGGGTAAACACTTTGTTTGAATGACGGGGCTTCTTACCCCCTTAAGGATTGCAGTCCCATTTTGGGGACTACTCAAGCTCTGAGTTGTTTGTCCCCCAAGCGGGGTGCGGTACTGAAAAGGTTATAACCGAAAATCGTCTAAATGTTCACCCCTGTTTTTGCAAAAAAAAAACCTTCTTGTATACCTAGGCCTAGAGATTAGGCATCGGGTTGCACTCTCATTCCAGGTATTTGCTATTCGGGGGGCCATATTAAATAAGACCTACGGTACACGAAAACCTCTATATTTCGCTATTTTTGCTAACAACATTTGGTCCTATTTACTATGGTCCACAACAATAGAGTGATTTGCTTTCAGGTATTGAGTTATTTATCACTCTGTCCCGGAGCAAAATAAAATGTTCTACATTAATGTCCAACGCGAACGGTTCTTAATTTTTGGAACAGAGTGTATGGCGCTCCTCAAGGACCCTCAATATTGTTGGGAACTCGGTGGTGGGTACAGCGGTAGGTAGTACGTCAACGCCTTTGAGGAGGCCCTGTCGGTCACATTTTTTCTTAGTTTCAGCTAAAAAAAGTGTTGCATACCCCTTTATATCGTAGCACACGCCGCGCAGTACATACCGCTCTCGTACGCAAAGATAAGGACCGCTTGGGTATTCATATTATTACGGGGGACCATAGTTAATATAACCAATATATAGATTTTTATGTATAGGTTTTTATGTATACCATAGGTCCTATTAACTATGGTCCCCCGTAATAGCCCTCTTAGGACTGCAGTCCCGTCTGGGGGACAAAATACTTATTAATAGAATCTCAGTGTTTTTTCCCCAAAACGGGACTGCAGTCTTGAACGCTTCTTCTGTTACCCCCCAGAGTGTTCTGCCCGTATGCCCTGGACTACCAAAGGGACGATTGAGAGTAATCCAATCGTGAAGGTGCTGCGTGGACACTGGGGAAAAAAGGAAACAAAACATAATCGATACAGCAGTAGGGCTCGCACTGCGCCAGGGGTCGACTGGCAGTACATCCACCTTTCCTGGCTGAGGGGGCCGACAGGATGCAGTAGATTGGCGGACTACGTACGCCCTATCAAAACACCTACCAGGTATGAAACTATACATGGCAGAACGGGAACTCCCATGAAAATGAGCCCTGCGCGTTGCGCGTAGAGCATAGAGGGGACATCAGTCTACACCTTACCCGCATTTCTTTTTTTTTCCCCCCGAGCCGGTCGGCGTGAAACTTCTGACCTAAATAAAGCTTGTCTTTGAAACATGTTCTTGAACCAAAGTTTCAACGTATTTACTTCAGCTTTTGCATAGCCTTATTCCACGTAGAGAAGCCAAGTCGCGTAAAATCATGCCCCCAGCATGGTGTCTCTAGACAGGCCCGCCGGGGGCGCCTCCCCCCCCCCCCCTACCAGCCAAGGGGGGGTAGTAAGCCCTAACGCCTAAGGCATGCCTTATGCAACGCCTTAGAGCCCTTTCTCAGTAGAGGTTAGCTGCTTGGTGCCCTTCGTCCCTTACTGACGTGAGACGACGTATCTGCGCTCGAAAGTGGGCAACACATCTCGTTTTGTGTACCATATAATGTCGTTACGAGCCCGCGGTTTTCTGATTATTGGTCGATTTTTTAGATTGGTACCTTTTGAGTGGGGGGAAACCTTGGTCGACATGAGTCGACATCCGGGGTCGTGGCGTCACGTATGGAAACAAAAAAATAACGAGAAATTGGCAGTGTGGATGAATGATGACGTCAGTCTTTCTATTTTATTCCGTAAAAAATTGTGACCCGAATAGTTTTCGACATATATATATTTTTTTGTGTTTTTAGACCTATGCCAATGGAAACGCGAAGTTCAAAAGTTTGTTTTGTAATATACCATGTATTGCTTTAAACATACAGCCGAAAAAATTATCGTACCGCCGCTGTGGGGGAAAAAGAGAGAAATGTTTGATTTTTGATTTTTTTCCCCCCAACGGCTCCAGGCGGCGCAATTTGTTTTTCTGCTTGCAAATTGTCAACACGGTGATCGAAACCAGCTCGTGCGACGATCGACGCTCGATCTCGACATAGACTCAGCCCACGGCCAACCCGCTCGGTATCTGGCAAGCCCAACGACTATAGATGACACTCGAAGATATCAGGTAGATCCATGGTCTAGGGGGCGAGAGCTTGCCGGCGGCGTCCTACGCTATCCTCCCAAACCTGAAAAAAAGTCTATTTTTTGCCGTTCGAGACGGATGGAGAAGTTTTGTCTTCTGTTTTGTGCAAACCAGCGGCCAAATGTGCTTGTATCATACGCCTGGTCAGCTCCCGCCACATGACACCGGCCATGGTGTGAAGACGGTGACCCTAGGGTGGGTCGGAGCCCCTGACGAGCGCACTCCGTTCAGAATGCATGACGCAATCGTTGGTTTCGTTGATCGATGTCTGTCGAGGACTCGGAATCTCGCCGCTTCGAACCAAAGATCGGCCTGAGTTTTTCTCAAGCCGATGTTGGCCCAACATCGGCCCCAGATTTGCTTTTTTCGGGCTTTTCCAAAAGTTAGGAACTTTTTCTTTTTTTTTTCGTGGCCCATAGGAAGCGTGTTCTGTTTTTTTTTGGCGGGTAGCTTTGAAATTCAAACTTTTTATTGAAACTTCGCTGTCCCATTGGCATAAGTCTTGCCTGTATTATAATTGGGAAAATGTAGAATATTGTGCGAACAATATGGAGTTTGGCGAATCGGAGACGGGAATATGGGGATGAGGGTGAAGGAATATAAGTACACTTAGAAATTGTCGATAAACTCTGTAATAATGCGTCACACACTATAATCAAGTAAACATGTATATGTTTTTGAGGTCGTTGTAAAAGTACGGAACATTTTAAGGATTTGCTTTTTTCGATGGCGCTAAGTTTTTTATACCATTTCATATTACTAGTACAGTGAAACCAACTGGGTTTTTTGTTTTGAAGATTACCCCCCGTCCCGTTTCCCTATACTTCGTTCTCCGATCTCCCATAGTATAGACTGTTTACACATTCTTTTACTGTTTTTCGTTTTCCTCACGAAAAAAACCCAAAAATACATGCATGCTTCGTACAGAAAAAAATAAAATCCCGAAGACACGATGCCATCGCGCACAGAACGTTTTCCCAATTTTAGTTAACAAAAAAAAACGACTCTTTGATAGACTCACGTCGACCAAGGATTTCCCACCAATCGAAAAAAAAATAGAAATATGAAAAATTGACCAATCAGAAAACTACTTGTAGTATTTACGAACTCCCTACAATCGGAATTCGGCACCTCTTCATGAATCAGTGTAGGGCACATCTGTATAAGGCAGAAAAGGGTCCAGGTCAGGCATTTATATACCAAGTATCTGGTATGGCAAATGCAACGCGTACTTTTTAACGCTTTGTCCAGACAACGCATGTACCTGGTAAGCCATAAAAATGGACGTAAGGCAAACACCTTAACGCGACCCTTTTTTAACACAAAACAAAAAACGCGGGGCTCTTTTCGTATTCGCCACTTGCCTTAACTCGCCTTCGGCGTGCCTTAGGCCCTACTACTGTACTGCTGTACTCGTATCATGAAGCGAATTGGTCACGGATTTGCTGCAACGACACCAGCGACACCAACCAGAGTACTGCTGTAGTGATCACCTGCTGCTTTAAAAATACCAATTTCCCACTCAAAATCCATGTGTTGCGCCAGTGGTCTAGTTGGCTATGATTCTACCTTAGGGTGGTAGAGGTCGTGAGTTCGAATCTCACCTGGCGTCTAGGATACACTTTTAGCATTTTTTTTTTTCAGAAACGCATACGTCAGACTCAATTACAGGTAGATGTTGCGCCAGTGGTCTAGTTGGCTATGATTCTACCTTAGGGTGGTAGAGGTCGTGAGTTCGAATCTCACCTGGCGTCTTGGATACACTTTTAGCATTTTTTTTTCAGTAGTGCACACGTCAGACTCATTTACAGATAGATCATTTACATGTATATCCTACAGTAACCTGCCGTTAGGAGTTGCTACTATTACGGGGGACCATAGTTAATAGGACTCAACATTGTTAGTAAAAATGGTTAAATGTATAGGTTTTTATGTATACCGTAGGTTCCATTAACTATGGTCCCCCGTAATAGCGTTGGTGTCAGGGGTTCGATTTTCGGTATGGATTTTTTTTTTCTCAAAGTGACACCAACTTGTCGAGAGCGCCTAATATCCCACGGGTAGGCACAAGCCGACGCGAGTTGCCGAGGGGGGAAAGTGCTGGACCCTCTCTCGAGATCAAAACGCCATCCAATGCATACACCGCCGTGGTGGGGATGGCGGAGAAGACCCTACTTTGTATGTCACCCCGGATCTGAGTTACGACTTTCAATAGGAGGGAGCAGAAGCAAGGAGGGCGGAGGTATAGGAATAGTGAAAACAAATAAATAGTACGGATCCAACTGAAGGAAACAGGTGCTACTCGCACATACAGTACTGCTGTAGATCATGCAGATAGTACGATTCCCACGCGGCACCATGAGCTAGATCCTACAGTTCAGGAAGGAATCTATCTGCCCCGAAGATCTAGATCATGAACTGGGGCTCGACGATCTGTCGATGACCTGATACGCCCGATGTGTGCTGTTTTGTAGTGTGTGGAGGCCGGCCAGCCAAGGGGACAAGTCGCAAGCTCCTACAAGGCGTCTTTGTTTGCGCGGCGCAAGCAAGCCTTCACACAACACGCATATTGACAGTAGGAGTAGGGTGCGCGGGGCACACCTACCGACCGCGGTACAAAATGTCGATATCGGCGTTGGTTTTTGCGCAGCTCGCATTACATAATCACTGCTGCTGCCGCCATCACATTCCTAGACCTTTTTTTCTGTGAGGGACACGAAAAAACACGACGAAAAAAATGGACGGTTTGTACTCTTACGGGAGACCATAGTGTGTGTGTCCTTCGCATTAAACAGTTATTTCTACCCGTCGACATCCAGCACAACTAGTGTCCGTGCCGACTCTCCAATCCTAGCCTAGAAGAGATACAAGTTCCGTGGTCACAAAGCTACGCCACAGAGATACTGCGTTGCCACGTATGCAGTAAGCACAGCAGTGGGCAATGGAATGTCATGTCATCATACTAGATACGACGGCACGACATACACATTCTATGAAATAGAGAAACGAAAGGAAACAATCAAAGAGAAAACAACAACAAAGAAGACTAAAATCGAAAGAGAAGAAGAAATATAAATCAGGACCCATCATATACATAAAAACCTACATGTTCCAGTTTTTTTTACCAAGAACATTTGGTCCTGATTAATATGTCCCCCCGTACGATTTTAATAGGGGGGTTCTGAGCTGGCTGGGTTACATGACTACCGGTATTTATGGCCACCCTGGGCGGAAAATAAGGACCGATTTGTCTTTATATTAATGCATAAGGGGCCCTTATATTTCCGCCCATACCGTGGTAGTTGGCTAGTAGTTATTAGTTGGCTGGCGCCAACTAATTAGCTAACTAACTATGTCGTATTTTTTTCGAGGACTCGAAACACGCGTCGAGTGACGAACACGCCGACCAGACAGAAAGACGGTATACATCTATATATATCTATATATATATCTGTTTTAGCCTTTACGGGAAAACTGCTTGCAGTCTCGTTTTGGGGACATACCACTCAAATTCCTATTAATAGTAGTTTGTCCCCAGAATGGCACTGCATTTCTTGTCCTGAAAGGGTCAAAATCGCACGCAACTACCGCAAACAGCGTTGAGTTTGCACAGGGGTAGCGATCGTTTTCGTGCGTTAGATTTCTCGACAACGAACGGTGAGAGGGGGCAAAGGTAGAGCGTCACATTTTCGAAAAGACTCTCGACCACATTGTTCCGCAAACGCCTTGTTCGTTGCTGGAAAACCTACAGCAGTACCAGGTACATGTTCATTGCACGGAGAAGGAGCTGCTGCATTTTCGGAAGGGCTCTCGACCACATATTTTCCGGAAACGCCATGGTTCTCGTTCGGTATTGGCATCTTTGCCGTATGCTTTTAACCCTTTTAGGACTGCAGTCCCGTTTTGTGGGCGCACTACTTGGAGTTTGAATGGTTTGTTCCCAGCACGGGACTGCAGTACTAAAAGGGTCAAGATATTACGAGCGCTGAAAAACGATCGCACCCCGGTGCCAACGCAATGTTGTTTTACGGTAACTGTCCGCGACCCTACCCCCGACCGCGTAGGAAATTTTCTCGGACTGAAGACGCCCTTGGGAATTAGCGCGCTGTAAAATATCAACCATCTTGTAGAGCTGTGAGTCGGCACGTCCTGAGTCGGCACGACTTAAGTCACCAACTACAGTAGTTACCAGTCAGTCGGCCGTTCCCCGCAGTTGCCGACTGTCCGACTCATTGGTTGTTCATGCCATTAGGCAGGATTTGGAATGCGGGATACCTTTTTTTTTCGGGAGGAGCCCCCCTAAACCGGGAATGGCTGATTTGGCTCGCTTTGCTCGCCTAACTCATGTCGGCAAGTAGGTCGGCATCAGCAGGCTCGACCAACCCTCTTAGTCGGTTGGTAGCCGGCCGGCCACCAGCTGGCTTGGCCGGCAGACTCAGTCGGCTGTCCGTCAGTCGGCTGCCCGTCAGCTGGCTTGGCCTGCCGACTCGCCGACTGAAGTCCGTCAGTCGGTACATGGCGTACCGAATAGTTTGCGGTCGTGAAATCCTGCTGACTCACAGCTTTGCAATTATGTCGAACTTTTTCGTCTCCCCGCTGCCCGGCATCCATGCACTACATACAGTACCTGGTAATCGACAGCAGTTCATAGTCTCCTGTTTTGCCGCGTAAGGGTCGTGGCTTATCGTGACGTCCCCGTTGAGCATAGGCTTTGGAAGGCTGTTGTATGGGATGTAGAGTGGTGTCCTCGCTAAGCATATATGATAAACTGTAATTCCTTGAACAAATAACAAAAAAAAAAAAACTCAGCCTGAATTTGTTCACTTCCAAGTTTCTCAATACAATGTCGCTCGCGCCCTGCCGCACGCCCGCGATGACCCCCGAGAAGCTTCGCAGCAGGCACTTACAGCGGACAAACGGCACAACTCAACCGGCACTATATCACTATAGATAAACTCATCCCATTGCAGGGGGAGCATTTTCTGCCTTCTGAGGCAACATTTTCTGACCGGTTGAGATAGCTCGTCTACGAGCAGTACACAACTACTGTCGGGCACTACGACATTCTTGGAGGAAAAAGTTCGCGTATAAAGGATAGACCACTGAGCTACTCAGTCAGCGCTGACTGAGTAGCTCAGCGGTCTATGCTTTATAAAACGAACAATCTTCTGGAACTAGAGTATTTAAATGTTAGCCGCGAAGTACGCGAACAGAATCCTCTTCCAAGTCAAGGTTCGGGTGAGATATTGACGCTGACTGAGTAGCTCAGCGGTCTATGCTTTATAAAACGAACAATCTTCTGGAACTAGAGTACCTGGTATATAAATGTTAGCCGCGAAGTACGCGAACAGAATCCTCTTCCAAGTCAAGGTTCGGGTGAGATATTGAGCTCCTCCTCGTCGGAGGAGGTTCAAAAATGAAGCCACGCCCCCTACAAGGGCATTGCTCTATGGAGGGGCCACTACTACTGCTGTATCACCAAAAGATTACCCCCACCACATAGGGAATATCTCGGAAATGAAGACGGAATTGAGGAGTTTGGGCGGATCATGTGCCAACCAGTTTTCGTCTACCCTTTCCATGTCGCCCTGTTGCCCGGCACCCGCGCCGCATGGCGCCAGCGAGGACCCCGAAGAGTCTTCACAGCAGCTGCACCTCGTAGACGGAGAGGGGCGCGCGAACGACCAAGTCGAGGCGAGCTTTCCCAAGAGATCGAGGCGTTGCATGGGAACCCCTCCCTGGGTGGGCGTTGCAACTCTGGCGCTGTTACTGGTGGGGTGAGTGGTGTGGTCGCTTCGTTGATAGTCCTCCGCACCTCCGGAAAACAACTTATGTGGCTGTTTGTCCGACGATTAACTATTACGGGGGACCAGAGTAAATAGAATCACGTATTGTTGTTTAAAAATAGGAAAATATGTAGGTTTTTATGTGTACCGTAGGTCCTATTTACTATAGTCCCCCTTGATACTATTACCTGGCATTTAAATATGAAACAAGCATAACAACAGCCGTCGACTTACAGTCAACTAGCTGAGGGTTTACTTCCGGATCGCCCGCAATAAAAACAAAAACACCACCAATCCTGGTACAGTAAGCAATTCTCCGGGATGTAATCCAGGGCCAACAGGCGAGTGCAAGGAGATTATCCAATCAACCTGTGTGTACCGAATCTAGGCATTTCTTGATGGGGCTGAAAAGATGCCAGGTACCAGGTATCTATACTCATCACTTTTGAGTTAACGTTCCGTATACCTGGTAGGTGTTCTGTATTTGTATATTTGGTGGCTTGAATCGTGCCGCCTCACAGCTCTAGGCAAGTGTGTGTCCGGCAATATATCAGCCGTTTCATGTGAAAGCCATACTTGAGACGGGGACTGTATTTCCGGCCAGAAAGGTGTTTTGAACAGCAGCTACGTATGTCGTTTGTACATAGGAGACCGCGGCTTGGCCCCTTGACGGACAGCTCCCTACGCCAAAACCAGTACTTTTATGTTTTGGTTTGACTCCTTGACTGACCGCCCTCTTCACTAAAAAATGTATGTTACGTCTGACCGCTTGGCTGACCTCCCCTAAAACTGCAGTAACACTTTGTATGTTCCCGTAGGTTTTACTCCTTGACCGATCGCCTCCTACACTAAAACCAAATGTTTGGTGTTGGGTTTGACCCTTTGACTGACCGCACCCTATGGTAACACTATTACGGGGGACCATAGTTAATAGGACCTATGGTATACATAACATCCTATATATTTAACCATTTTTACGAACAATATTTGGTCCTATTAACTATGGCCCCCCGTAGTAGCATACCCTGGTATCAATACTGCTACTACTTCCACTATACCACTCCTATTGACACTAACAGCACTACTGCTACTTTACCCCCCGTCTGCATGACGTTTCTCGCCCACATGACAGGCTTTACGGATTGACCCGTGTCCCGAAGGAGGCCGCGCCGGACGTTTCACCCACTCTTCCAGCGGGGTAAGGAAACAAAGCTCGGCGGCTGTTTCACATGGGCCCGGCTGCTTGCTTTGTTGTCAAGCTTCTCTCTGTCTTTTTACAAAAACTGAAATACCATGGTATGTAAACACTCAACACCCTCAGGCGTGTCATCGAGGATTTCGTCGAGACTCATCTCCGCAAGCTGCGTGTGATACTTCGATCGCGCGTACTACGGGTGTCACATAACACCACGAGAGTATATACCGTGAGGATGCGAGCCGGCACACACCCCCATTGACCGATTTTCAAAGCACGACTTCCCCACAGCCAAATGGCTGCGAAAACAAACCGACCGACTCATCTGAGGAAACATCTCGACGAGATGTTAACAAAACTACCCTCTTCTGCATTGGCACTTGACACCCTCCCGGCTGTGGACCAATCGACTTTTCAAAGTCGGTTTAGGGGGGTGGTAAGCACTCGCGCCCCTACTCGCGCGGTATACCACCCTGGACGGTATTATAAGGAGCATTTAGACATGAATATATAGACGAAGCGGTCCTTATATTTCCGTTCTGAGCGATCTATCCCTTGTTTGAGGGGCAAAATTAACACCTGCCAGCAGTGGAAGTTAGGGGGGGGGGTGAATGTGTACTGCATGGCCTACTCAGGAGTTGCGCGTGGCCCTACCTCGAGCAGCAGTTGTGGTAAGTGCCTTTGGACGTTTCACACGTCGTAAAGATAGATCACGATCTACCTGCACGAGTAGATCACCAATGATCCTATACTGCCTTTATGATATGTTGCGCAGGATCTGTACGTGATATATCCAAACCCAGGATAGATGAGCTAGATCATGCAGGTTGTACGGCCCCCACCCGGCAACATGAGCTAGGTCATACAGATCATACAGATAATAAAGATCAGGAACCTAGCTGTGTCCTGAAAACGTTTGGATGATGAAGTAGAGATCAACGATCTGGACGAGGTGTGCAACTTTAGTGAACTGTCACAACGCAAACGGGGGTCGCAGATGTGTTGGGGAGTCCCTTTGTTGAGCAGCCCCCCCCCCCCCCCAACCCCCCCCACCCCCCCCCCTCCCCCCGCCCCCCCCCCACCGTCGGTCGGAGACCTTTGACGCGTCGGACGAATAGATGATATAATGTACAGATGTATCATCTTACAGATATATCATCTACAGATAGATCTACAGGTGTATCATCTTACAGGTACATCATCATCATCTACAGATAGAGAATCTACATGTTTATCATCTACAGATGGATCATCTCGCAGATATATCATCTACAGGTATATCATCTACATATAGATATTCTACAGATAGATCATCTACAGATAGATCATCGACATATATGTCACCTACAGATATATCATTTACAGATAGATAATCTTACAGATATGAGCGGTGGTGCAGGATCACCTGTGTAGTAACATATCCAACCCGTGAAAACACGTCCCAGATCACGCAGACCATGCGACTCCCACCCGGCAACAAGGAGCTAGATCATAAGACCATACAGATCATACAGATCATTAACACATCTGCCCTGAAAGATCTAGATCATGAACTGAGGATCTGTTATGTGATCTGTTAGATGATCTACTGTAGATCATGGTATGTCCGGTGTGGGAACGGTCAACTCACGCACTCCCCCCCCCAACGCCCAACCCTTGTCCCTCCTACCCTTTTTGCGTTTCTCGGTGTCTCCCTTTTTATGGCTCGCTGCGGCAAACTGGGCCATCACGGCACGAAGGGGGAATGCTGCGGCGTTCCCCGCTTATCGACCCAGGGCGGACTGGCTCAACTTCCACAAGAGGCACAAGGTTGGTGCACAAGGTGCCTTGCTACGATAGGAGGAAGGGTGTAGTCATATCATGCATGGCCGTAGTCGTATGACCGTAGACCCTCGTATCCCTACAATGCCGGGACGGAGCACACGTCGGGTTTTCACCGACCAGGTAGGCGTTGATTGCTCGTGCGACGCGCGGAGCGAACACGTGAGATGTCGGGCGAGTCGCACGAAGGGTGAGCTGTATCCTACTAGGAAGCGCTTGTGAGGCGGTACTTGCAATGGATGACAGCTCCGAATGCATTGGTGGTGTGGCAGGGGGGGAGGGGGGAGGCGTACGCATTCGTTGCTTGCCTTGGTCGTTTCGTCATTTATCACGCATCCCTTCGGAGACGGGGCACCAATATGGGGGAGGCGGGGGGTGTACTCGATAGGAGAGATGTACTCGATCTCATGCATGGCCGTAGTCGTATGACCATAGACCCTCGCATCCCTATAATGCCGGGACGGAGCATGTCGGGTTTTCACCGACCAGGCAGGCACTGCTTGCAGTGGGGGGGGGGGGGGTGCTCATTTGTTGATTGCCTTAATCCGGGGGGCCACAGTAAATAGGACTAAATATTGTTAGTAAAAGTAGGGAAATATATAGAGTTTTTTGTGTGTACCTTAGGTCCTATTTAACATGGGTCCGCGTGATAGTCTTTTGATCATTACCCACGCACCCCTTTCTAGACGGAGCACCGATATCGGGGGGGGGGGGGGCGTACTCATATGCTGGTTGCCTTGGTAATATTTCACGAGCAACCACGCATAACTTTCGAGACGGAGCACCGCTCCTACCCCTATAGCGGCGACAGCTCCAACAGTTGGGCGCTCGCCATGTCTCATCGGCCATAAATAGCGTCGAAAAAAACATTGGGGCAGCAAGTATTTCTGACTGGCACAGCTCTTCCTCATCTGAGGAACTACCCTCACAAACAGTAGGTAGCAGCCCCCTTGCAAGCGACGCTATTAATAGTTCATAGTGTGTTCGGGATCGGAGGTCTCTTCTATAGGTACCGTAGTCCCTTATCAGAGGAGTTGGTACCGGCCCCTTATTGCAGTCAGTATTAGGGGGCAAAAATGGTGGGCTGAAGTTTCGAAGTCCCTTGCGTACGTACAGTTTTCCCTTATCGCGGGGTTCCTCAATGCTTAAAGGACTGCTGCCCAGTTTTGGGAACAAAACACTTGGAACTAGAGTAGCTTGTCCCCAAAACGAGACTGCAGTCCTAAAAGGGTTAAGATAGACTATTACGGGGGACCATGGTAAGTAGGACCAAATATTGTTAGTAAAAAAAGCGATATATCTAGGTTTTTGTGTGTACCGTAGGTCCTATTTACTATGGCCCCCCGTGATACCTACTGCATCCCATGTGTACAGCAGTGTTGTTCGCGGCAAGCTTAGGCAGTGGGATTTTGGATTTTTCATCCCTTCAGAAGACTACCCGATGGAAAATTTTTCTGTTGAGTCGGTTTTGGGTGAGGTGTGGAGCCCCTCTACTACAACCGAGTGTGAACCTCGGAAACGTTACCGTAGGTGCCACTATCATCCTACATGCACGGTAGTAGAACATTAGTGCCGGCCCCTCTGTAGTGTGCGCCGGTGTGTATGCGCCAGCCAGCAATACCGGGTATATCAATAGCTCTGCCACACTGGTTGATCACCCCTGGGTGCCAACGGCCGGCGCTATAGAGGGACTACTGCTGCCGTATGTCATGGCTCGCGTCAAGCGACGGTAGTTGGTACCGTCGCGGTATGCCGCTAGCTCGCGGGTTTTTTTTTTTTTGAGTAGCAGTTGGTCAGCGAGGAAATTTTGATGAGGGGCTAGTTGCACCGCTTGGTGTAGTGGTGGTGGCAGTACATGCATGCCAATTACAAGAGGAGATTTTTTGAGGAAATTTCTATAGGTGTTGCAGACCTTTGGGTCTTTTCATCCCGATCCCTGCCGCACCCTGATCCCACCCGGATAGGATCCCTCTCGGTACCTATGCAGGAATGAAATAGGCTTTCCGCTGGAGCCGCCGGAGGCCCACCAGCTACCCTCACCCCATCCACAGGCACCCCACCGGGCTACCCTGGCCCTTGACTCTAGTAGTAGTAGTAGTAGGAGTAGTAGTAGTAGTAGTAGTAGTAGTAGTAGTAGTAGTAGGAGTAGTAGTAGTAGTAGTAGGAGTAGTAGTAGTAGTAGGAGTAGTAGTAGTAGTAGTAGTAGTAGGAGTAGGAGTAGTAGTAGTAGTAGTAGTAGTAGTAGTAGGAGTAGGAGTAGGAGTAGTAGTAGTAGTAGTAGTAGTAGGAGTAGTAGTAGGAGTAGTAGTAGTAGTAGTAGGAGTAGTAGGAGTAGGAGTAGTAGTAGTAGTAGTAGTAGTAGTAGTAATAGTAGTAGTAGTAGTAGTAGTAGTAGTAGTAGTAGTAGTAGTAGTAGTAGTAGTAGAGACAGTAGCAGTAGTAATTGTAGTAGTAGTAGTACTGTAATTGTAGTAGCAGGATTAATAGTACTACAGCAGTATCAGTATAGACACTACTGTAGTAGTAGCAGCAGGAGGCACGTTACATACTGCCAATATATTTTTAATATACTTCGAAGTACCAGCAACAGATATCGAAAATTGAGTTGGAATCGACAAAATTGTGTGCGTGAAGCGAGCGTTTTCCGTTCATTTTTGTCGAAAAATACAGGCCGAAGCGGAGGAGGTAGGCGAGAGCGTAAGGGTGCTGGCCTTGGGGGACTCCATCACTGAGGTGAGACGTGCGTATGTACCTGGCACACGGTAGTGTCATCTTGTATGCTATCGTGACGCCTGTTTTTCCCGAGCACATGCCAGTTTCTAACTACTACGGCGCCAAAAAAGATGGGGGCCTCTCAAGGTTTCTAGCTGGCGGAAGCTGAGTTCTACACCGGCTGATGACCACTCGGCGATTTTACCCATCCAACTGATATCTAGTCGGCGATTTACCCAGCCAACTGATATCTTGTCGTCGACTTTACTGAGCCAACTGATGGCCTTTAATAGTCGGCGGCCTGGTCAGCCAACTGAGAGCTAGTCGGCGACCTATCGTCAGCCAACTGATAGCTAGCCGGTGACTTTACCCAGCCAACTGATATCTAGTGGGTAGCTTAAAGCTAGCCGAATGATAAACAGTCGCGGCTTACAGCTAGACAGTTGGTGACTAGTCGGCGACTTTACCCAGCCAACTGATAACTACAGCCCTAGCAGCCGAGTAAACGTAGCTGTTGACGGCGCTGAAGCAGACCCCAAATGGTCTCCGACCATTCCAACTCCTGACAGTATCGTACACACGAGATCATTCTCACACAGTTCGACAAGCACAGCAATCTCAAGCGGGAAGCGCGCGACCTTAGCTGACTAACACTTCCTGGAAAAATTGTAGAGCATGCAGAGCAAGCGCTAAGTTATTTGGTCTCGCGCAGCACAAAGAAATCGAAGTTACCTGCACTGGCAGCTGCAGTACTTGCACAGGCGGTTTCGCTGGCGGTTTCACCTCCAAGTATCCCTCGTAATCCCATTTTGTATGCGTTATGTATCGTTGTACTTGTAGCACCCCGACAGTTGTCCCACCTTACGTGTTGTTCTTGACGGGGGACCATAGTAAACAGGACCAAATATTGTGACTAAAACGAGGGAAATATATAACTTTTTGTCTCTACCGTAGGTCCTACCTGGTATTTACTATGGCCCCCCGTAGTATCACGGGGGGGCATAGTTAACAGGACCAAATATTGTTAGTAAAAATGGTTAAACATATAGTTTTTTTTTGTGTACCATAGGTCCTGTTAACTATGGTCCCCCGTAATAGTATTCTGACAGGGGTCACAGCTTTTAAGGCATTTTGCGCGACTTCTGATCCTCTCTTTTCCTTGCCGCCGTTCCCGTCACTCCTAGGAGCTGCTAGGAACGTCATTCGGTCAACCCAGGGAGAACTTTGGGTCTCCAGAAGTGTGGAAGGTAGATTATTTGCGACTTTCGTCCCCGGAGAAGATCCCTCCTTACTGATTATGCCCCTTGTTTTGCAGGGGGGGGGGGGGGGGGGGGGGGGGGGGGGGGGGGGGCGAGGGGGCCAGAGGTCTCCAGACTTTTGGGCTGTTCGTTACTTTGAATTTTCGTCCCGGAATAACCGTAATAATGATCCCACACTTATGCCAGGCTGGGACATATCATATGTACAGATACTGCATGTCCTACACATAACCACTTGGAAACGTTTACAGATCACACAGGTCGCGCAATATCGGAGTACGTATATTGTACTTACTAACCCGGGTGCACGAAATAGGTCATGACCACACCCTGCAGATCAGTACCACTGCTGTGGAAACATGGACAGATCATTCAGATCCTGTAGGTCAGCTCCGTGGCAACTTGTACCAATGATGCAGATCTTTCTAAAGGATCTGTGTTGTCTGTACAGTGATGTAGTTTCCCTGTAGATCAGTCCGATGGAGACCAGTACTTATGATGCAGATCCGTGAAAGCGATCTGTATGATATGTACGGTTATGTGGTCTCCCTGTAGATCAGTCCCGTGGAAACCAGTGCAGATGATGAAAATCCGTGAAAATGATCTGTGTGATCTGTTTGATATGTGTGATCTGTACAGTAATATGATCCGCCCGACATGTACAGACAGGTGATGACCTTGAATGCCAGATGCCACCGCCTGTGCCCACTCGCCGTATGCCCTAGGAGTACTGCGAGGGGTTGGAGTCCCTCAATCTGGGTGTGGCTGACGATCTGGATTCGAAAGGAGACGCAGCAGTGTCTTCTTAGTGTTTTTTTTTTTTTTTTTTTTTTGCCGCTCCGGAACTGATGGAGTCTGGCTTATGACCACGGGCTAGGGTTAGGGCGATGAGGTGACGCTTTCGAAAATTGGCACTACCACCACCGCCGCCGCCGCCAACCAAAACAGCAAGAGCAGGATAAAAAAACGACAAAATCAACAACAACAACAACGACAACAGCTACAACACCAACAGTGACCGCGATAGCAACAGCACTACCAATGTCAACAACAGCAGCGATAACAATAGCAACAACAGCAGCAACACCCAGGCAACAACAGCAATACCCAGGGGCGCTCGATAAAAAGTCAAGACGGCCCACACTCCTGCCCAAACAAAGCAAAAATGAAAAACAAACGAAATTACGAAAAGCGAGTTTTTTTTTTCAAATTTATGTCTTACCTCGTTTCAGTAGACCCCACCTGTTTGGGTCTCGCCAATGGGGTAGTGGGGTGTCGGGAAAGTGTTCCTTCGTGCACCCCTGATATAGATATTAAGCCGCCGTTCTTTTTTTGCCCTTCGCGGCATGCCCCAGAAATACTACGAGGGACTGGGGGCCCTCAATCTGGGCGTGGCTGGCGATCAGACTCAGCACCTTCTGTGGCGAATGCAGAATGGGGAGCTGCCGGACGTGCTCCAGCCACAGGTATGATAGGTGCACTCAGCGTGATCGCTGTCTTTACATTTCCGGTGGCGTTTTTTTGTTGTGTTATTTTATTTCGGGAGACTGGACAAGGCAGCGCTTGTTCCCAGTTTCGGTGCTTTCATTGTGGTGTTCGGTGTTTTTGTCTTCGTGCTCGTCGTCGTACATTTTGTTGTTAGTCATTAGGGTGAAGGCCTTCGTTGACGGTAGTTGGTTCTTGGTGTAGTCGCGGCTATTTTGCCGCGTTGGATGCTCTTGCAGTAGCTTTCGAGACTGGCTGTGGCCGCAGTGATCGCCGTGCCGCTTGCTCATGTTTTTCATTCTTGTCGCAGTTATTTGTTGTTCTCGATAATGTTGTCGTCCTTGTTTCTCAATTTTGACACTGCAGGATAGCCCTTGTTCATTAAAACAGCTGTTTCCGCGGATGTGATCGCTGTCATTCGTTGTTGCCACGCTGGATGCTCCTCGCTGGTCATGACAGGGATCAATCACCATGCCACTGTTCCAGCCTTCACGCGATCCTGTGTTCGCTGTTAACTGCTGTGGTCATTTTTCCGAATTTTGTCCTTCCAGTCGCCCTCGGAGGTCTAATACGGGGGGCCATAGTAAATAGGACCAAATATTGTTAATATAATAGTAAAAATAGCGACATATATAGGTTTTGTGTGTACCGTGAGCCCTATTTACTATTACGGGGGGCATAGGTAATAGGACCTATGGTATACACAAAAAACTATATATTTACCTATTTTTACTAACAATATTTGGTCCTATTAACTATGGTCTCCCGTAATATGCCCCCCCGTAAACAGTGGTTACTCTCGAACGCTACGTACTAAGGTTGGTACTTGAGTTCAAATCCCACCGTCGCCAGACTTAGGCTTTTTTTTGTTTTTTTTTTACAAAAAACAAACATAATCTACTATTGTACCGCTGCGAGCGCATAGCGTGGGCAGGCGCATTTAGACGCCAGCCGACGAGGGGAAAAAAGTGTTTGAAGTGTTGTCGGGGTGGAAGTGATGATGAAGGCACGAACCTTGGTGGGGACGGGGGAGGAGAGACTCTGCTGTGTGACCCAATGGTTGATCCGAGTTACGACTACAGTAAGAGGGAGACAATATAGTGGCGAAGTTAGTAAACGGGATGGGAAAAAATAGTGCTACAGTAGTAGTGTAATCCTTGTTCATACCTGGTAGCTGGTAGCTGTTTTCGCGGTGTGGTAGTTGTCATTTCAGCGTTAGATGCTGTTCTCTTTCGAGGCTGGTCATGCGGCAGTAAATATCGGGCCGCTGCTGCTTCTGCTGCTGCTGCTGCTGCTTTCTTCGTTGTTAGTCACATGGTTGTTGTTGTTGTTGTTTTGTGCAGCCCTTTGTTGATGTTCGCGGGCTCGTGATCGTGGGAAAGTACCTCCACCGTTCTAAGGCTCTCCCTCTCCTTCTGTCGCGCTCGCGGCTGCTTCGGTTCGATAATTGTTGCGATCTACCAGGTACCGTACACCACACCCCATAGAGTATATCACACCCGGTGATAGTTGCTTAGAACCCTCTCCCCACTGTTACCACCGGAGGTGTGTGTTGTACGCCGTCGTATGCCCCTCTTGCCCATGAACCGCGCGTTTAGCCACTCTAGAAGTTGCGTAGGGTTACACTGTGGCGCCTCTGCTTCGTAGAACGGGAGTACCTGGGACAGGGGAACGACAGAAAACCGGAAAGGGGGGAGGCAGGGAAGCGGTGAGGCGAGGGGGGATGTACTCGCCTTATTCTTGTTCATAGATCCTCGCATCCCTGCAATGCCGGGACGGAGGGGGGGGGTTGTACAGTAGCCTATTGCGGCCTCTTTTGTGGAGTAGCCTATTGAGGCCCTTTTTTTGTACAGTAGGCTATTGGCGTTGTACGGTAGCCTATTGGGGTCCCTTTCGCCGCCACGACTCCTTGAAGTTGGCCTGCTGTTGCTCGCTTAACCTTGCACAGTAGTAGCTTATCAACCAGCTTATTAGCGTTGCACAGTATACTGGTGTATCCTATTGGAGCTGTTCAGTATATAGACTATTGGCGCTGCGCAGTAGGCTATTGAGGCCCTTTTTTTTGTCGCCACGCCTCCCTGAAACGTGGCCTGCCGCTTGCCCTTCCTGCGTTCCTGCAGTCCATCATGGTGGCGATAGGCACGAACAACCTCGGGTATGGCATGGACGCCCAAGACACCGTGGGGGGCATCAAAGCCGTGATCAAGGTGATAAAAATATGAAGGTCCAACGATGTCACACTTACTGCACTTTCGCTGATGTTAGTTATTGTGCTCGAAAATTAGAAACGTACCGCCGCGGCGAACACACCTCGCAAAAATAGCGGCGCGGTTCACGGGTCGGGTCGAACCTCGCGGATCGGGTCGAATCGGGTCACCCGTGATATTTTGAAGACGTCCTGACCCCTCCCGACCCGACCCGACCCGACCCGTGAGATATTGAACGCCACCCGACCCGACCCGCGGGTCGGTTCGTGGCCGGTTAACAGTCCTGCAGACAGGGGAACAGACAAACGAGCGACCGAGAGAAAACATAGAGATATTTACTTGAACAACGGAAGCCTGTACGCACGCACCGCAACGAAGAGGCGTTTATGCCACACGAAGCTGAAGAACGGTCTCACTAGTTACTATTGATACCCCCTACCTCGTATACGAAGAATGAATTAACTTGCTCGAACCTACTTGCGCGGACATGAAGACTGCTTTGTGACGATAGAGATGTGTAGGCGTTATTTGCGCGCTCGCAATCTTCCATGTTGAAGGAAAATTGGGAACTTTCTCTCTCCAAGGCCGACATGTACATCTCATTAGTAGACGTACATATCAATAGTATAGTTGTATGCAGGTATATATGTATACCTGGTATATGATTAGTATACATAACACCTGGTATATATTATACTGGGTAGCTACTATCTGTTTTTTTTTACAGTGGTCTGATTGTACACTTTTGTTAGCTTGTTTGGCTTGGTTGAGGACAAGCGCTACGGAGCGTGACTGAATGACAGCCGAGAAAAAACGGGGCGTATGGTTCTGAAGAAGATAACGCGACGCTCAGCCAGAGCATGTAGGCTGACCCCTCCCCCCCCCCCCCCCCGCCCCCGCGTCCGCCGCTTCTGCGGCTAGTACGCTGCTGCTGCCGCTGCCGCCCTGCTGCCTCTCTCTGTGTGGCTACCATGGATATATATGTCCCTGGTAGTGTTTAGTTCCAACGGCTCGTGCGTACCGTTTCCTTTACATACTGGCACAGCGCTTACTGTTTCTTCTTCGTTTTCTGAGATCGAGACACCTTTTTTGTGGCCACGGGATGATTTTTCAGGGAAATGGGCTAAAGGAATGATCATCATCATTACCGCTGCTGCCACTGCTGCTGCTGCGGCTGACGCGGTACTGCTAATACAGTCAGTACCAGCCCTTTCACAAGAAACCTGAAATCGGGCTCAGGCTGACTTGCTTATCGTGGGCGCGCTGGAAAACACTTTTTCTTCGCGTGACACTTTCTTATTTTGGACCCCGAGATCGCGTCCTCACACGGTGTGGTGCCTTGGGCCCAGGCTAGCCTGAAGAAGGGGTAAACTTTCTTGAAGCTTAGGCACTGACTAGACTAGACTAGTTTGACAGGTTTCTGAACCTTTTCAAATGTCTTAAGCTGGGGTTATGGCCGGTTACTTTTCTATGAGTGGGCCGGGACTGTACTCCCAATCCGCCCGCACTTTTTTCGGCGTAATTAGTCGTTTCTCGAGACACTATGCATGTAGCAGATTGGGCGTTTTTCGAGCATAGTAGCAACATTGAGCAGAATTGTTTTTTGGCATCCGTAGGCGAGCCAAAAATATTTTCGATGTGTACTTCGTACCTGCTATAAAACAATGTTCTAATTCGTATGTACCGGGAGTATGTTTCGTGCAACACCCGAGCCTAGAGTATTTCCAACACCCGAAAACGAGAGATGTCTGAAAACCACATTCGTGCAAAAATCGAGCCGATAATGAGTCAATCCCTATTTCTCAAATGGTGGCTCGCTACGTGCTGCGCAGGACCTGCGCGAGCAAAGGCCTGACGCTCTGATAATCGTGATTGCGCTTTTTCCAAGATCGTCGTGGGAATCGAGGGATGACGAAACACCTTGGCCACGTGTGGATGAGGTGAGCCGGGGGTACGGGACACAACTTTATAAAAATGCATCACACTGCTAGCACTAAAAACTATCAAAATTGAGAATAAAACAACCACCACGCACTGCTTGAACGACCAGGGTGGAGGATAAGGCAGTGAGGTGAGACTCATGTGCGATCTTGAAAAAAAGACGGGTGGGTGGGTGGGTGGGTGGGTGGGTGGGTGGATGGGTACCCGGATAGGTTGGGTATTCCTTGCTCGCGTAGGTAGTCGGATACCTCCGTGCCCGAGAAGGTACCCGAAAAGGGTACCTCCAGATTGGATATACGTATGTAGACTGGACACACCCGTGAAATAGTTGTTCATATCCGGCGCTGCTGCTGCCTGTTCGGCGCAAATATGTTTTTCACCAATTATTTAGGTTAACAGGCTGGTGGAGCACATGCTCAAACTCAAGTTCGGAGAGGACAAGGTCCACTTCCTCGACTGCAACGAGAGGTGAGCCAGGGATATTCGGTGGGGGGGGGGGGGGGTTCGACGACACGCCAGCCGCGTGCTGCTAGAGGGGTGCACCTACTTTTTCCTTCTGGGGTTCCTCGCTTGAAGATCTCAATACTCCTATTCCGGAGGGCCATAGTAAATAGGACCTACGGTATACACAAAACCTACATGTTTCCGTACTTTTACTTGCAATATTTGGTCCTATTTACTATTAATAGGGTCCCCCGTAATAGGTGCCTGGTAGTCATTTAGTAAGTCACCCAAAAATCGACCTTGCATGAGAAGAGCAGGAAATCTCATCCCCAGGTGTACGACGAAAAGAACATGTAAAACGCAAACCGTGTCCCGACGATACTGGGCGGTTAGTTCCTCGATGCCCGTAAAGAGTCACGGCGGCAAGATTTTCTATTTTGGCCAAAAAATGCTCCGTACCACGTTATTCTTGAGTCCCTGACGGCCTGACGGGGGGTGTAATCGTGTCATGGTGGGGTAAGCCAGGGGTGCTCGGGAAAACGTAACGACACGCCCTTTTTATTTTCGAGCCACAGGCACAAGCAGGGCGGGGGGGGGGGGGGGGCTATTCATGTCAGGAATGGCCGTGGTCGTATGTATGGTCATAGATTATCGTATCCCTACAATGCCGGGACGCAGCACGTCGGGTTTTGATCCGACCGTGCGGGCATTGCTCGCTTGCACCAAGCGCGAAAAGCGTGAGGTGTTGGGAGAGTCGCGTGAAGGGTGAGCTGCATCTTACTATTACGGGGGGCCATAGTTAACAGGACCAAATATTGTTAGTAAAAATGGTTAAACATATAGTTTTTCATGTATACCATAGGTCCTGTTAACTATGGTCCCCCGTAATAAGAACCGGTTGCCTTGTGAGGCGGGCCTGCAATGGACGTCAGCTGCGGATGAATAGATTTGTGGGTATCCTACTATCAATAAAACATACCAGGTATTTCTGAAAGCAAAATGCCAGATTTGTTTTCCAAATCGCTTTGAAAAGAGTGGGATGTACAGTCAGTACCTGGTAGGTCGTTTCTTGTCTTTTCCGTTTGGTGTACTTTCTCTCGGGGTGAAGTCTTTCATCAGTTTTCGTCATCGTCATTTTTGACACTCCATCCAGCCCAAGTCGTACGAGGGCAATAATAAGTGCCCGTAGAGGGCCTCTGAAACAAGCCGTGGAGGCGTGCTGGGATAGGGTTAGCACCTTTTGGCCGACATATTTATGACTGGACGACGCGTGCTTCGATAGGGGTACTATCAATAGCACTTTTTGACTTTTTTTTCCTTTCGCTGACGAGACTCCGTAACCCGAAATCGTCGGAATAACGCCATTACTTTTTTGCAAAAATGCTTTATGTATGCCTAGACCATGGAATTTTCGATCAACAGTTGCATTTTTTTTGTCAATGGTAAGTTCTGACTTACTATTAGTACATACTTACTCGTACTATTAGAGTATTTGACGTACTATTGGTATACTATAAGTATTTGACTTACTACCAGTATGTTTGACTTCCTATTAGAATGTTTCGTACTATGAGTATTAGTATATTTTACTTACTGTGAATATTTTTACTATTAAAATATTTTACTTGCTATTATTACGGGGGGCCATAGTTAACAGGACCAAATATTGTTAGTAAAAATAGGTAAATGTATAGGGTTTTATGTATACCATAGGTCCTATTAACTATGGTCCCCCGTAATAGTATATTGTACCTACTATTAGTACTATTACTATAGGGCTCCTCAAGTGAGAAACTCCAGAAAAAAAACGGTGCACTTACACCTTACCATGTGCCTCACTTTAACCCTTCTAGCACCGCGGTCTCGTTCTGGGGACAACCACTCAAATTTCAAGTAGTTTGCCCCCCAAAACGGGACTGCGGTTCTAAATGAAGTTAAGGACTGTTAGGACTACAGTCCTGTTTTGGGGACAATTCACTCAAAGGAGAGGCAGTTTGTCTCCAAAACCGGACCGCAGTTCTTGCCCTCAAAGGGTAACAATATCGTTGGAATACCGCTCTCAGGTGCTTTTATTGCCAGGATATTGTGATGAAAGCCGGCGTAGTCGTGTAACAATCCGTTTGGGCATCGCCATCCCTATGATTCCGACGGACCATAGCTATCGAGACCCGTCGAATTCACGAAAGCCCATATATTCTAATGTTTTTACTATTACGGGGGGGCCATAGTTAATAGGACCTGTGGCATACATGAAAACCTATATATTTAACCTTTCTACTAACAATATTTGGTCCTATTAACTATGGTCCCCCGCAATAAGCGTACTTGGTCCTGATTGCTGTGTCCCTCCGAAACAGGTATAACCCTTCCTTGTAAAGACTGCAGTCCCGTTTTGGGGACAAACTACGTGGAATTCGAGTGGTCCGTCCACTGCAGTACTACAGTAGTAAAAGTGTTGGCAAGTACGTTTGTGACACAACTAAATTGGTAGGCCTTAGAAGTTTTGTGAGATATTTAATCGGGTTTTGCACTTTTTTTTTTTTTTTTCTCGAGAATCAGGGTTTGAGGTATAGAGCTTCTACACCGTAATCAGGTGATGCGCCTCAGAAAGTTTGGGGGTGCAATACCCACTCTGAGAATATAGAACACGAGAATATAGAACGTACGTAGGGTTGGTCGTACTAGTGCTGTGCGTATTATACACCAGGTACATGTTTGATTGTGCGACGTCACAACTCTGGCAGGCCGCGCTTGTCGGAATAAGCGAGCACCGACTCGGTTCGATGTCCCCCCAAAGGGATCGCTGCTTCATGCCATCTATAGTTTTCTCCCTGTTTGGCACTCCTGCGGTGTCCCGTTTCTGTCCCCTGTTCATCGTCGAGTTTTGTCGAAGTTGGCCAGCTCGCGCTCTCGCACCTATTTCGACAGCGGAAGAATGGAAGAATGTTGTCACAGTCTGGAGTTTGGCTGGCCGGAAAGAAAATTGCACAACAACTGCGTAGGGAGGGGGGGGGGTGGGGTTCCAGTATAGGGATATACCTGGTGGGGAGGTCACAGCAGCAGCACATCTACACGTAAACTTTAAAGTAATATATACTGGGCAGGCATGCACAGCAGGGTCGGGGCAGCAGTAGCAGCAGCAGCAGCAGCAGTGGTGGTGGCAGAGATGGTCGACGGTAGGAGCATAGGGGAGTAGGGATGCAGCAAGGGGCGACATCGATCGCAATCAGTAGACCGAAGACTCCTATATAAAAAAACTCTCGTGCACGATGAAATACACCATGTGTGTGTGGTTTCTTCTCGTGTTTTTATTCGTAAAGCCACTTGTGCGAGTTTAGTAGTAGTAGTAGTAGTAGCGTGGTCAATAATCAAACGACTTAGGCGAGCAACTATTACGGGGGACCACAGTTAATAGGACCTATGGTACACATAAAAACCTATATATTTGACCATTTTTACTAACAACATTTGGTCCTATTAACTATGGTCCACCGTAATAATGAGTACGCCCCGTCCCCCCCACAAGGGGGATGATCGTATCACGTGGTGTGTACCTGGTATATCGCAAGGCCCCCGCGAGGCAGTTACATGAGTAAAGTCATTGCTGTCTCCGTAAGTGGCCACACCAGAAAATAAATCAATCCATTAACGTTGTCATCCATATGCAAGAAACTCCCCCTCAAAAGTGGTTCTTAGCGGGATGCAGCTCTCACCCTCCTTGCTACTCGCCCAACACCTCACGGCGCTTCGCACTTGGTGCAAACAATGTCTGCCTGGTCGGTGAAAACCCGACGTGATCCGCCCCGGCATTGTAGGGATGCAAGGGTCTATGGTTGTACGACTATGGCCATCCATAAGAATGAGTACGTCCCCTCCCCCCCACACACTTGGCCCTTGAACGTCCGCGAACAGGTTTTTGGTTACAGACAGCGCGGGGCAACAAGTACTTAACCACGCTTTGATCCTGGAGGACAACTTGCATCTCACGCCGGCCGGATTGAAGGAGTGGGCAGAGTGTGCGTCGGAAGAGATTCGGTCGGGCCTCACCGATCCGTAGGAGGGCGGACGATGAACGACCCTTCTTTCTACACACCTGGTATTCCGCTCATCATACGCGACCCGAGGGCAGGCTATATCATGGCGTCCCCGTATCCCTTGTGTCTGTTATGGAGGCGTTGCGATTGGGAAATGTTTCACTTTCTACTCCGCTCATCATACGACACGAGGGCGGGCTATGCTACGGCGTCCCCGTATCCCTTGTGTTTTTTCTATGGAGGCGTTGCGATAGAGGTATGTATCATTTTAAGGCCCAAACGTTTCTGACTGACTGACGGGGCTCTCCGTAGCCGAGGGCATCCCCGTATCCCTTGTGTTTGTTACGGAGGCGTTACGATGGAGGTATTTGTATCAGCTTTTGGGCCGAATTGGTTCTGTATGATTTGGCGGGGCGCTCCGTACATAGTCGCGAGATTACTACCCCTCACGCATCGTTTCTGTTTTTTCGTCGGAGGCGTTCTACGGTAGAGGCTCACCCTGAATGTTCTGAGGCTCCTCACTAAAGGAGCTCCATACCTCACCCGAAAACCGACTCCAGCAAAAAAAATCAAACTGCATCCCGAGGAATGATCCCATGGCCCAAGTCCAGAATTCCGCCGTTTTTCGAAACAAGCTTGTCATTCCGACGATTTTGGGTCAAGGAGCCCCGGTGTTCAGAACCCGTTTTAGCCGAAATGTGCTACCTCTATCGTAGAACGCGTCGTCGAAGGTATGTCCATGATACGAATAGGCCATGCGGTTGTTCCATCGGGTTGCGCCGTCATTTTTTCCTCAAAAACTGTTTTGCTACTACTGTAACTGTACTGATGGTACTACTGCTATAGTAGTGGTGAGTAGTTCCTCGAAAAAACATCCTCAGAAAAAAATCGGCGCTCCCCTGTCGAGTCTACCCCTGAAATAGAAAAGCGCTATTATTACGGAGGACCACAGTTAATACCTGGTAGGACCTATGGTATACATAAAACCTACCATTGGTATATATTTAACCGTTTCGTCTCCCCGATTTCAGAAAATAAACAATTATCCTGGCTGAGCGAAAACAAAAAACGCGGCGGTGAATGCGAGTTCTCTCCTCTAAGATATTGAGTCGACACTTTATTCTTCCGCTCCAGTTCTTTGGAGCATGTCCTGCGATGTGAGGACACAAACAACATCAATACACATACTACGTACGCAACGATCTCTCAGGCTAGGAAGTGTTTTGGCACCAGACTCTGATATAGGGCAACTATCCACTGCATCTATAAACTTGTTGAATGAAGCGCCCATCGACTAGCCTGCTCCGTTGGGCTTGGGCTTCCGGCTCGGCCGGTTCAGAAAAACTGCATTTTCCCGGAATTACCCACCGGATAAAACGTTAATACTACTATCTGACTGACGGTAGTTGTTTATCCACACTTTTCCGGGGCTCGTACTACGGGGGACCACAGTTAATAGGACCACATATTGTCAGTAAACATGGTTAAATGTATAGGTTTTGACGTGTACCATAGGTCCTATTAACTATGGTCCCCCGTAATATTCATGGCATGAGGTGAGCTCCAAAACTCACTTACTTCGTATTGACAAATGTGTATGATCAATCCCACCGCAGTAGGTGCTATCGAGAGGTACGTTGCCACCCAACATTGGACACCTAGCACGTCCTTACAGTTAGTTGTTGGTTAGTGTGTTAGCCTATTTAATAATAGGCAGCCATATATATTTGGCCCAAACGCGTTCCTTCGAGCCATATTTTCGTACTCCGGCCCAGTTTTTGGGACAAACTACATACTTCGTATTGCTTCATATAATTGGAGTGGTTTGCCCCCCTTGTATAACGGGACTGACTGCCGTCCTCAAAGGGATACTTCTCTCAACGTTTAGCGCATATTATCGGGCCTTAAGCGCATGGGTCGTGAGGTTTAATCCCGCACTCTTTTTAACACGCTTCAAGGCGTTCCTTATTATTACGTGCTGGTGCTTGGTCGACTCGGTTCAGTCAGGGAGAGAGCGGAGGGGTTCATACCATTTTACTAACAGTATTTTGTCCTATTAACTACCGGTATGGTCCCTCGAGATGAAATATTTCTCTAACCGATCGGTAGGCAGCCCCATAAGTTGAATTATTTGTATTCTCTGAGGGTTGTTGTTCTCACATTATTAACCCCTTTAGTACCGCAGTCCCGTTTTGGGGATAAAAACTTTGGAATTTGAGTGGGTTGTCCCCAAAACGGGCCTGCGTTCTCCTTAAAGGGTTAACTCATGCCCAAAGTCACAGGACAGGCCCCAAAAATCTGGAGCGGAAGAATTCCTACCTCTGGGAAAATTACAGGGCTATTGTGTTATCATCCCCGTACCTCCGCTTCTTGGTTTTGTTCGCAGGTCATGACCCGACCCGACCCGTGGGTCAGGAGGTGTTCAAAATGTGACGGGTCGGGTCGGGTCGGGTCGGGCTAAGAGCTTTTCAAATCTCGCGGTTCGGGTCAGGTCGGGTCAATAATTTATCAAACCGCACGGGTCAAGTCGGATCGGACCGAGATTTTGTTTTTTATCTCACGGGTCGGGTCAGGTCCTGATTCTTGAGGAACGAATCACTCGCGGGCCAGGCCAGCATGACCCGCGAGTTGTTTTCCGCCGCCCCGCGTGTTGGATACGGCCAGCGGATTTGACACAAACAAACTCCCCACTTTCTTGCCGGAAATGTACGAGTTATTCCCTAGGCTCACCCAGGGGTTCCACAGCGGACACATGAAACCTGTCTGTCCATCCCCCCTCAAAAAGAAACTCAAATCCTCGCAAAATCTGGTCTTGAACCGCCCCCGACGTTGACGTGTATACCGCGCGAATTGATAGCGGACACACATACAAGCAGCATTAAGCCGTAGCCACTGGGCGTCTCAACTAGCAAGACGGCCAGAGCTATGTTTCGGTGGATGCCTGCACTTTCTCGACCGGTCTAGCTGCTGTTGCTACGCCTCCTTCAATGCGGCTTCTCTTCCTTCCCCCCCGGGCCTAGGGCCAACGGCGTCTTGTGTTGCTACGTATTTTACACCTCAAGCGCTTGTCGTTTTTCTGTATTCTCCTTCTCCTTAGTGAACTAGTGCTTCATGTACTGCGCTGCCGCTTCTGCAGCACGTCTGAACCACTGGCCCGATACCTCCGCTTCCAGTATCCATTGTTTCTCTTTGGTCGGATATTTGAACAACGATAGGTTGCCTTCCAGACAACCCATCCAATCCTGTGCTTGCCCTCCCACGTATCCCTTTCCCCCCTCCATTTTCCCCAATATCACTCTTTTGGGTGGTCTCTCGTTGCCCAAACGCGTCACGAAGCCCGCGAAAAGTACCCTTTGCTTCGCACCGTCGTATCGACGTTCTCAGAGCCAGTCTTGGCGAGTGTATCTGGATACGAAAGCATGCCGTAACCGTCGCGACGTTTTCTCTTCCATGCGATGCAACGGAGGACTAATTGGTGGTGATCTGTCCGCAGTATGGCGAGATGGGCCACGGTGGGACTCCACCTGACACACACGTACAGCATGATCTCCACTACCCCGGCGTTGGGCATCCGTACTTTGAGCCGGAGCGGTGGGGTGGGCTGGTCATACAGTGGCAAACCATTGCGTCGGAAACGCAGGTCGGCCAGCAGCGCGCACCGGTTGAGCTCGGCCGTAAGGTCGGCGTTCACGCACACAGTGTGCCGCATATACACAAACTTGGCGGTTTGTTCGTACACCTGTGGCTGCTTTCAGCAACGAAAGTGGCCCTGTTAACACGTATCGTCATCAGGTATATGGTCTCCGTCTTGGCTTTCGAAACTGTCAACCCTAACAAACAAACCACGCACTGCAATGATATCTGCCACCCTCCTTCGCGAGGCTGTCCTTCGATCTAAAAACGATTCTCGCGCCGTCTGCATACACCACTTCCCAGGTCGGCTGCGGCTTCGCCACAGTCTCCTGGGTCTTCTCTCGCCTCTTCTCCGGCCTTCCTCGCCCTTTTCATCATTCCCCTTGATGCACACCATATTATGCACCACATCTGCACTGGCGCTAAACCTCTCCGCCACCACACGTAGTATGGCAGCAAAAAAAAATGTTCAACAACAATGGTGCAAGCGCATGCTTGCCGCATGCTCTGGTCCACGCCAAACCAGTCTGAGCATTCGCCCATCATCCGTCCGGATGCGCGAACGCATTCAATCGTTGAATAGGCGAAAAATCAAGAGCATATTTGGTGGTACGCCGATTCGAGCGAGCACGGCCCACAAGAGCGCCCGGTCGGCTGAAGCATATGCCTTGGTGAGGTCAACGGTGAAGAGAGATGCTCTTCGTTCGTGCCAATTGGTGAAGTCGTCGAACCACGATGATCATATCAATCGTAGACCGTTGCGGCCTGACGCCGCAACGGTCCTCTGGTATTAAATCCCCTCGTTCGTAGTAGTCGCTGAGGCGATCGGCGATAACCTTGAGAATAACCTAGCCAGCGTGTGCCACGAGCGAGATGCCTCGATAGTTTCCGCTCTCCATCCGGCCCTTCTTGTTGTGTAGCACTATGACCGTGGCATATTTCCACTCCTGCGATACACCCCTGCGCTGCCATATATGGCGACTACAATGGCGTGGAACTGGTCTAGGATAACGCGGTTACAATCGCGATTTCTATCTATGGCGAGTTTGAGCAGTTTAGTGGGAAGCTCATCGGGTCCAGCTTCCTGTCGATCTGTGACACACTGTTGATGGTTTCCTCCACCTCAAAGATCGAACGTAACTCATCGAGATACGTGCACGGGGTTCATACCTTGAGCTCTTCGACGATATTCGGGTCGAGGCTGGCGACTAAGTATTGAGCAAAGAGCTGAGCCACTGCTGTATCCACTGATTCGTGAATGTGGTCCATGTCACGAAGTAAACTGCCCTTTGCGTCCTTGATGTATTGAGAGCCGCGCGATGTATTCCCCTCGAAATCCATCTCCTTGAGGTGCTTGTAGGAACCAGATTGGTCGCCGTCTTTGATGCATACCTCGAGTTGACTGACGAGCGTCTCGAAGGAATCTCTGCACAGCCTCGATCCTCACGCGCTTCAGGCGTTTCCCAGCTGCTTTCAGGGACTTCCTGGGATTGCTGCTCCCGGGATTCGCGCGCAGCAGCTCTTTCGCGGCTTCTCGCTCTTGCCACGCCGCAAGCACTTCCGCTTTCGTTTCCTCGCTAAGACATCACCACAGTGGTCCTTGACTGCTGGCGCGAAGTTAGCGGAAATCGGGAGTATCGCTTCAGCGACCACCGTCGCCATACTATCCATACCCGTGCAAAGGGGCAGGGCTGTGCATCTCTCGGTGAAAGCTCTACGCAGTTGGGACTCTGCCATCAGTTGTTGGTGGATCGCCGTCTGCCCTTCATCTCTCGCTTGCCGCGGGTAGGGGCCAAAGCTTCCAAGCAGCCGGATGTCTGCTGTGACCAGGTTGTGATCTGATTCAGGTTTCACTGGAGGAGGTCGGCGCACAATGACATCTCGTGCGAGTCGTCTATCTTGTTGCCACGTGAGGATATAATCCAAGCGGTGACGATCTTTCCCACGCTTGGGTGCGAATTGACAAGAAGAGCATTTTGACAAGAGCAAGTTGGCTCTCTGCTGAGAATTCTAGCTGACGTCGTTCGTTACGATTCCGCGCATCCCGCCCGTATGCACCCAGCACCTTGTCATCGACGCAACCTTCCCCCCCTGCGCCAGTGGGAGCGTTAGCATCCACCATGACAAGTAGATGCTCTCCTTCAGACACATCAGCAAGTGTGAGGCCTAGTGTGGCCCAAACAAGTTATTTGTAACGGAATGATTTGCGACTACGAGTCGGAGCGTATGCAACCCCGAGTTCGATTCTCGGATTGGACACCATGAAACGGAATGCTGGCTGCCTGGGCTGAGGTCTCAAGTCATTGTCACAAGGCAACACATGTAGGGTTCTGCAATAGTTGGTAGGAGTGGCAGCTGGGGACCCCAGGTTACCACTCAGAGGTGCATAACCCAAAAGGAGAACACAAAGACGAGATACGAATGACCAACCTCAGTGACAGAGCAGAGCTAGAGTCCGACCGAGTCGAGAGGTGCGCTCCTAGGTCTCCAGGAGAGTAGGGCGAGCTTGTGGTTCTTCTGTGAAGAGGCTCCAACTGGAGATGGCTAGATGGTAAGTGATTGCTTGTTCCGTGACCGTGGCGATGGTCGCGGGAACTGAGTGAGACGGAAGGGGGATGAAACCTTCCGTCCGGAACGGAGCTACAATATGAAAACGCCTCTATGTCATCATAACTCCTGAAACGGTCAACCGAACCGTAACACAACCACAAAATGTATCCCATCGATTTCCCCTTCAAGGTTGGTCGCACTTTCAAAAATCGAGCACTGACGTACCGGTACTCCACAGCCGATCCATTTTTTCGACATCCTGCAAGAAGATCGACTCCTTGATGGCTGGCCCTACTCCGTGTTGACGCTTGGCCTCCGCACCACCTCCGCCAGCTCCACTGCGGTACATGATAAAAACCGCTGATGTACACTCAATCTGCCCACCCGTCTCGTCTCCGCTAATCCAACAATGTCACACTGGCATTGCCGCAGACCTCCATGATCTCCTCGGCATGGCCAATAAAGGTCTTGCCATTGACGATCAGAGTACGGAGGTTGAATATGCCCACGGTCAACTCGCCCTGTCGAGTCTTCAATCTAGCGGCCCTTCGTACCGCTCGATATAAACTTGCTGCATTTTTTTGCCCCTCCCTCTCTTTTTTCGAGCAGCTTCCACGAGCAGCTAGCTTTCAACCCTCTTGCATTTATTTCGCCTGTTTTGTTTCTTGCCCTGCTTCCAACGTGTCGGGTGCAGCTCTCCAGACCCGCCACACCTGCCTCCATCCTGTCCTCCTGGAGGTAGCTCACTTGCATAGGGTCTCCTGTCATCTCTATTCTCCATACTACCACGGAACCCACGCTTTCCGGGACATACATGGACAAATCGTCGGCGCAACCCTGATAGGCCAACGAGAACCTCATCTACGATTATTGGGGTGCAATCCCCATCATCAGCGTGGCCACGCCGGCGGGGACCTGGTATAAGTACCCCATGGGTTACGTGGATAAAAAAGTACCTCTTTTAGAGGTATTTATTAAACTGCACGTACGCCAAATGATACGGGACAGTTGACGCCAGCCATCTTCCAATCAAAATGGCTGAAAGAACGCGAACGACGGGAGCCATCTTCCAATAAAATCGCTGTATTAACGGGAACCACGGGAAATCACGCGAAATCACGCCGCACACAAACAAGGTGAAAAAAGGCACAACTCGCAGCTCGCACACCCACAGTCATGCGACGAGTGACCTTCGATCTCGACATATAATCCGCCCATCCATGGTCAACGAGCTTCGTACCGGGCAAGGCCGATGAGTGAAAATTATGGCCTCGGAGGTATCATTGGCATCCGTGGTCTAGGGGGCGAGAGGTTGGCCGCGGCGTCCTACGCTCTTCGTCAAAACTTTCAAAAAGTTCTGTTTCGTGCCAACGGAGAGGAATCGAGAGTTTTTGTCGTCTGTTTTCTACACACCAGCAGCTGCTGCCAAATAAATATGTTTTTAGTAGACTCCTGGCTCACCCACGCCACATATCACCGACCGAAGTGTGATAACTGTGATACTAGTGTGGGTCGAAGCCTCTAACCAGCGCGCTTCATCCAGAGTTCGTGGCGTAATCGTTGGGTTTGTCGATCGATGTCAAACCTGAAAATGGTCGATTTCTTGGCATCGGAGAGGGGTCGAGATTTTTTGTCGTCTGTCTTATACAGACCAGGTGGGGAAGCCTTCTGCTGTTGCAAGCGCCAAGAACAACATATTCGCCTGATTGAGAGCGAAGTATCTGGTTGAGAGCGAGAGCCAAATAAATTGGAATTTCGGGTCCAGACGCCTCTTGCCATTTCTTGGTAAGTAGGGGACGGGTTATTCCAAGAAGCGGCGCAAATTGAAGGTCTTGTCAGCAGTGTCGCGAGCATATGCGTGTCGTCGTCATCGGATGCTGCAGCTAGGAGCTAGACAAGTTGCTAGATTTCCCCAGATTGGCTATTCCTGCCTCAAACTGTCTCGCCTCGGGCGGTGGGCTCTACTCTGTAGCTTCTGCTCCCGGCTGTAGCTCCACATCGAGAGACTCCCACACGATGACCAGGGTAGCGGCTTGAAGCTACGGGCTAGCCCTTCAATTCAAGCTACACAGCAAGCTCCACCTCTCAGCGGTAGTCCGGCTACAGCGTATCGCGCAATCTCGCTCTCAATCAGATACTACGCTCTCAATCAGGCGAATATGTTGTTCAAGCTATCGTAACGAACAGGTGAACACCCCCCAACAGTAATAGAAGGTTAGCAGTCCCCGTCCAAGTAAGTGCTGCTGCAGTTGTAATACCTCGACGAGGCAGCTTGTTCCGGGTTATCTTCTCTCACAACAGAGCAGATACAACCAACTTGATGTGCCGTACTGACCGTTTTTTTTTTATTTGAATTTTGAAATATTACAAGGGCTCCGCTTCGCGGGCGGCCAACGCCGCCCGCTGCGCTCGCGGAAATAAGTTACTAGGGACACCTGAAACGGATTTGTCAAAGGAGGTACACGCTTGGGCGAGTCTGGCGACTTAGCAATGCCAACAGCTCCCTCATGCAACATTGTGCAGGGCCGATTTACGCTTTGCGAACAAAGCGCAGGGGCCGTTCATGACCTTGCCAATGTCGTACATCATTTTAAAGCTTGAGCATGCATGCGTGCAAACTCTCTAATAGAAAGGGCCAAGCACCGTCACTGCGCATGTTCTCCAAAACACTGCTGCTGTGTTATCCGGCATAACAACGTACCGCCATTAATCCCCTCGTCGCGTGTTGACCCTCGACGTATACCACGTACATTCGCATGCTTGCAAAATCCCGCTCAGCTACTTCGGTCCCTCTATTACCATGATGGTTACTCGCAGCTCTTGCGATCCTCCCTCCAATGTTCCAGATTCGGGATATTATATATGGCGAAGAAAGTGGGACGCGACGTGTGATCGACGCCCACCGACGCAGTGGAGCTAGTACGGGGGGCCATAGTTAATAGGACCTATGGCAACCGGATGGCCCTGGTATACGAGGAATAACATGTGAAACACAAATTACATTCCCAGTGATATTGGGTAGATCCTCGGTTAGGTAACCACGGCAGGCGGAAAGGTTTTTTATTTTGAGCAAAACCTGCTACCTTTGGTATGTTATGGTATCGGGAAGAAAAAGTGGTCTAGAGCTAGCCCGCAGTATCAAAGCCCTGAATACCCTAGGCGTATTCAAGGGGCTCTTAAGTTTCCCTTGGGTTACCATGGTTGGGATAGCCGATAGGGGAAGAGTAGACAAGCACCCGAGGAATGTTCCTCGGACAAGTGAATTTTCACGTCTAGCGGACTACTAAAAGGAGAGCGCAGAGTGGGCGTCATGCCTTGAATCAAGCCCCCATCGAATCATTGCCAACAGCTCCCTTCTTTCTCATCATTGACTCATGAAGAGGAGAATAATACGACAACAAAACACAAAAACAAGCCTCCTGAACAAGAGAAGCTGGATTCCTAGCCAGTTCAGATAGTTCCTGATTTCCATTCCGTTACCGCGACACTCGAGTTCTACTACACTCGGCGTCGACGGAAGGACACGAACCTGCGCGTTAAATAACCCCGAGCGGCCCTGATGGTTGAGCTTTTCGTGGTGTCTGTTCTACGCCAGCTTTCTGTGGTCCCACGTTTTTTACCCCCTTTTCAGCTTTCGGGCGTAGCGTTCGTCTTCTTCTACTTTCTGTACCGAAACCCCAGTTTTCTCTTCGCACGTTTGGTAGTACCTGGTGCTACGTTGCCAACCCCAGCAAAGGCCTTAAGTGTCCTAGGTCGCATGTTACGGCCACCATTTTCATCGCTCTGCCGCGTATGTATGTGTTACCTGATAGATATATGTATATATATATATATATACATATTATATATATATAGATATTATATATACATCGACTTTTTATCAATGGTCCACAACGCTAGCCTCTCAGATCCGACGTTTCAGACACGGCATTTCGCTCGTAATTATCGAAGTGCATTGTTTTCTCTCTTGCTATTCGGATACTCGTATTTCTCATTGTGGTGTTGCTTCACTATAGCACTGCCGGCTCCTCTCGCCTCATCTCACGAGGGCCTCTGTACTTCAGAGATAGCGCACGTTTTGGGTGTATTTTCATTGTTCTGTGGTTTGTCTCCAACCTTCCGCTATCAATTTATCTTGCCCCTTTTCGCGACGGCCTCCGGACCGTGGAATTGTACTCTCGGGAGCGTTTGAGGATTGTTCTTGAACATACCACCATTGATCTGTTGCACTGTCCTTCGGGAAGATTTCTGGTTTTTCAACTTCTCATGCAAAACGTCGTGCCCTGAGTTCCGCCTCCTTCTGCTTTTTTTGTCTTGATATATATATTATCTCGTTTGATTCCAGTTCGGGTGTCTGCATCCTTCTTCTGCGTTGGTCCTAATGTTGTTCGTTGCCTTCATTTCGGCCTCCTCTGTCCTTTTCTGTTTTTTTTTTGTGTTTGACCTCTCTTTCAGGAGGAGTTTCTGGCAACAACACTGTCCGTCACGCCTAGTCTTCACTGCGAGGTGGGGGAAACTTAAAGCCTCGTCACACCGTTGTTTAGAATAGCCGCGTCTTCGACCCCCCTTCCCGGTGTTTTTCGGATGAACTCCGTTATCATTCATCGACCGTCATGTCGTCTGCATAATATAATATACTTCGTACACGACTATCCAGGGTGGGTTAGTTAGATAAGATATAGGGTAGTATCGGGAAGAAGTAGTTATGAGATAGTCCACCGTAGTGTCGGAGCCCTCGAAGAGGGCTCTGAATTTTCCTCGCTGTATAATGGTTGGGATAGCCGATAGGAGAAGAGTATGCAAGCGCCCGAGGAAAGGTCCTCGGACAAGTAGTGTCTTTTCGCGTCTAGCGGACTAAAGAAGAAGAGCAGAGTGGCCTTGATGCCTTGAATCAAGCTCCTATCGAATCAGTGTCAACAGCTCCCTGCTCTCTCGTCATGAAGAGGAGAATGATACGTCAACTCAAAAAGAAGTCTTCTAAACAAGACAAGCTGCCTTCCTAGCCAGCTCAGATAGTTCCTGTTTTCAATTCCCTTACCACGACACTTGGGTTCTACTACATACTCCTGTCATCGCAGCACGCGTCTCATAAGGACCGTTCGTACATTATCATTTAATACTAAAGGTGACTATACATTTCGGGACACATGCATATTGTATGTGGTAGTTCGTATGTCCGATTTGTGCAAGCTCAACCTCATTGTGGCGTCAAGACCCCCGCTACATACAGTATATACGCTACAGCATCAGGAGGTAACTATTTTGGTCCATCAGTTATTTCAGCCGGCTAGAGCCTCTCGGCCGAGTAAGTGACTACCCTCTGACCATTTATGGCAGTCCTATACTCGCGCAAGATCCGACGCCCTTTGTTTTCGCGATAATATATATATGCACCGCCATATTTATTATGGGAGTGTTTGCTCTCACTGCGCCTACAGATACACGTCAACTTCAATTTTGAGCGAGAGACAGGGTCACTCGCTTGAGTGACCTATTGAAAATCATGACCGCCTGGTCGGTGAAAGCCCGAAGTGCTCCCTCCGGGCATTGTATGGGTGCGAGGGTAAGTGGTCATCCGACTACGGCCATGCATGATAGTGAGTACACCTCCCCGCCGTCGCCTATACCGTAACACTGCTGTAGCACGGGTCTGAAGCAGGAAGCACTTCGCTTTGGTCTCACCGCCGCCTATACCGTAACACTACTGTAGCACGGGTCTCTGAAGCAGGAAGCACTTCGCTTTGGTCTCAGTGGTCCATATAGGTGCCCAGTAGTTATAGACTTCTCAGGGGCGTTGCGGCATCCCCGTACACCCTTGCTTTTTGGTATAAGGAGGCGTGTTGCTGTTCCTCTGAAAGCCTAGGACGAGAGTCGCGTCGCAGAGAGAAAATTCGTTCGGGTCTGACCGATGGGTAGGCGGCTAAATAAGTGGACGTACGTTCCTTTGCGCCCTTTCTTTACACGAGGGCTATGTAACCCCCCCCCCCCGTGATTGTTTCGGACACTCCATTGTCAACGAATTTATGTTCCCCCCCCCCCCCCCTCCACTTCACCGCTATTTATAATGGGGGCGGCGATGAACGTGCGGCACAATAGGGTTACATTGGTTGATCTCTAGATGTACACCTAACCCTGGTAGACATAGCTGGCGCGGGAACGCGTGGCTGGCTCCAGACAGTAGCTCGGACCTCTCTCTCCTTTTGTTGGCCCCGAGCTGTCGAGCTGACTCGCCTCACGAGGAGCTACACAATGAGTGACATCAGGAGGCTCGCGCATTATCCCGATACCCCAATGCCCCTCTACTAGAATCCTAACCCAGCATGGAAATCCTCAATCTACCATCACTATATATATGTGTGCCTCGTGTTGCTGAGTACAACCAACAGGTTCGCACATTTCGGGGAAACTGTCACTGGGACTGGCGGGGTTCCTTGACACTTAGTCTTCGTAATTTGTTGGAATTCCCTTTATAGATTCACCTAGGGTTGCCTGTTTCCAAAACTACAAAAGCGTCCGTTTCGTAAACAAAGCCAGAAAGCGGTACCCGGTGCGTTTTAGACCAGTCAACGGTAACAAGCGGCAAGAAGGCCACGTTTCGGCAGGGCAAAGGAATCAAAACTAAAGAAGACATGTCCCGTTTCACGGCAAACTGGAACAGCTCAAAGTCTCGATTCCGTTTAATGTTCCAAAAAGAGGTACACCCGTGGCTTTTACGCCGGTTTACGGTATTACCATTAGTATTTTTCTAAATCGCTTTAGGGTTTAGTTTCAGTTTCGGCTGAAACAATACTCTATCTTTTCTCGGCCTCAATGATTTAACGTCGGGTATTCGAAAGTTTTTTTTTCCCCGTCGTGTTCAAGCATCCAATTGCGTGCGGGGCGGTCAGTCAAGGGGGCAAACGACGCGTTCTACGATTGAGGTAGCACATTTCCGCTTTCTTTCTGAATGACGGGGGGTTCCTGAACCCAAAATCGTCGGAACGCCAATCTTGTTTCGAAAAATACCGCTCTCGTATACTTGGGCCATGGGATTTTTCACCAGGATGAAATTTGATTTTTGCTGAGGTCCATTTTCGGGTGAGGTACAGGGAGCTCCTCAAGTGAGGAGCCTCAGAAAAATTAGGGTGAACCTCTATCGTAGAACGCCTCAAACCGGGGCCTCCTACGTACCTAATATATATGGCAATTTTAGTACAGGAGACGGTCAAGTCAAGGGGTCAAACTGGGGGAGTCTCCTATCACAGCACCTGCTCATTTCTTTCTGGTTCACGGCGAGATGATTTTTTTCAGATGAGCTGGTCGAACATACAAAACTCAGACCACAAAATCGCGAATTTTCCTTCCTTCCAGGTAATTGTTTTGGTAATAATGGTGACTTTTCTATTAATAGTTCTCGGCCAAGTGAAACACGGCTTTTTTTGCAGACGCACAACTGACAGTGCGATTGCTCGCCCACCTTACCGAACAGACCCACGAGACTCCCGGGGCAGCGGCGGGCGACATGTATGTGTGAAAACCACCGCCGCGAGCGCGTGACCGCGGGGAGATCGCGATTCGACCCCTTGACTGACCTCCCCATACACTACTGTATATCCAATCATATAAAGGTCAACAGGAGACCACGGCTTGACTCCTTGACTGACCTAACCCTATACAGAGATCACATATTAGGTACGTGGGAGGCCGCGACTTGACCTCTTGACTGACTCCCATACACTGAATCTAGCATGTTATGGTCAGCAGGAGACCGCGTTCTGAGCCACCCCACGGTAGGGGTTGCACTTTTTTGGGCCAAAGGTTTCTGACCGACGACTGAGTTCCCTCAAGTGAGGAACCATCAGTTTTAGGACGAAAACAATTACGCGTGTGTTCGTTTTAGGACTAGCGCATACTGTAGGAGAGCCGGGCGGGAGGCGCCAACAAGTTTTCTTTCAAGTACTGTATCGGGGGAGATATTGAGCTCTTAATGTGAGGGGCTACTCAGGAACTTCTGGTGCACCCTCACCGTGGGATGGCTTTTTTGACCCTTTGACTGACCGCCCCCATCACTGAAGCAACATTTCAAGGCTATTCATAACACGAGTCCGTGGTTTGAGCCCTTGACTGACCGCCCCATACCCTAGATCTAGCATCTTAACGGGTCACCAGGAAACCGCGGCTTGACCCCTTGACTGACCGCCCTATACACCAAATCTAGCATGTTATGGTCAACAGGAGACCGCGGTTTGCCCCTTTGACCGACCGCTTCCTGTACTGAAATATACGGTATTATCCTATATTAAGGCCCCCAGGAGACCGCGGTTTGACGCCTTGGTTGACGGTCCATACACTGAAACTATCGTCGTAAGGAAGGCCGAAAGAGGGAAAATAACGGGTCTCCCAGCATCGTGGCCGAACGTAAAGCGCCGCAAGCACAAGAGATGTGCCACAACTGCTGCGAAAATATGACGCGATGGCTGACGGCACTCTCGTTCCTTGGCGGACACCCATCAAAGGAACGCTCCCCACCCCCCCAAAAAAAACATTAACCCCATTCGGAGTCGTAGATGGCAACCGGAACAATGGTTGGTAACTTTGGTGCCATCAAACCGTCCACGAGCAGCAAGCGCGAGCGCCCATCAAACACGGGTAGGATCATGCTGCGCGCGTACCGTGCGACTACTCGCACGGAAACTCGGACACCAACCATTGTGTCATCCTCCAACCATTGTAGCGGCTGCCGCAACCATTGAGCAGTGGTCCTCGTCACTCTGTACGGGCGATATTCCCCTCCCCTGTGACCCTACAGTAGGTTGGTACTGCCGAAGACTGCCAGCCGACATCTGTCGCGATGCATCAGACGGCTGTCGACTCACAGGCCTCCTTTGGCTTCCCGCAGGGGCGAGACGGGGAGCATGCGCCCATTGAGCATTCCCCCAGGAGGCCCGGCATGTGTCAGGAATGAACGCCACCCCGTTTCAGAAATATAGGGTGCCTTTGGACGATGGGGCGGACATTCAAATGCCCTCTTATGTTTCAGAGCACACTGGTACACGTAAAACACGTTCTACGATAGAGGTATACCAACATTTCCGCTAATACGTTTTCCGGATGACGGGGTTCCTCAAACCAAAATCGCCGGAAAGCCAGTCTTGTTTCAAAAGAGGACATTTTTGTATACTTGCTTGGCCCATGGGATTCTCCATCGGGATGGAATTCGATTTTTGCCGAAAGTCAGTTTTCGGGTGACTTACTATTAGCGTGGAGCTCCAAAAGTGAGGAGCCTCACAATTAGCGGTGAACCTCTATCGTAAAACGCTTCGTCGGAAAAAAAAAAGCGAAAGCGCGGTCCACAAAAAGCAACAGCGCAAAAATAAAACGAAACAGAAGGGAAACACAACAGGCGCCATTCATGAAAAGATGACAAGAAAAAAAAAAAAAAAAAAAAACAGAGAACCAACGCCTCCCAAAACACAACAGAACAGAAAAGAGGCCGTCCACAAATGAAGAGAACGAAAGCCGTGTCTGTCTCACGACCACAATAGTCAACCACCATCAAAAGCACGAAAAATTATGTAAGTTTTCTCTAGCCCCTTCCTTCCTTTCTTCATCTCCGACTGCTCGGGCGACGAGCCCCCGTCCTCCGCGCCCCCCCCCTCTCCGACCCCGCCGCCGCCCCTCTTGCTCCATCCGAACCCGCCCCTGCCCCCGCCCCGCTCGCGCCCCCCCCTTCCGCTCCTGCCTTCCCCTTCGCGCGCGCCGCAGCATCGTCCGCAGCCTGCTTCGCCAACAACGCGAGCTGCTCGTCCAACGCCTCCTTAGCTCGGAAAACCTTAGACTGGAGGTAGAATGACCCCCCCTTGGCGGGGTCATTTATCTGAAATGACCGCGGGATTCGTTGGGCGGGGGGTAGGGGGAGGGGGGGGGGGGGGGGTAGAGAGCATTGAGTCAAACTCCTTGAAGCGGAAAAATGGGGCGGTAGATAGACGCCCCCTCCCCCCCTCCCCCCTCCGGTAGAGAACCGTCCCCGCGTCCCCAAAAATAGGGGGCAATACAGAGCAGCCCCCCCCCCTTGTTAGAAGCACAATGCCATCCATATTTTAGAACTCAACAGGCGTTTCAGGGGAGAAAATACTCCGGAATTTGAGTGAGAAAATTCTTCACACGTCGGACAGACCATGATCTATAAAAACGTACATGATGTGTATCCTAACCTCCCAGTAAGATAAGCCTGAGCAGGAGGATCTGAACACGCAGGACAGATCCAACGCAGGAGATATGTGCAATGGATGGTACAGGTTTTATCGTTTCCAAACCGGCAACATGAGCTAGCCAATGCCTGGTGCAAGTCAGGAACGTATCTGCCCTGGAAATATAAGTATCCAGGTTATTATCTGATGCGTGAAAAAGGTTTCCCACGGCGATGGCGGCATTTTGGGTTCCTGAGCCTCTCTCTGGCTGGTTGTGCCTTGCGTCCTCCCTTGTTACGATTCCAACGCACCACCCCCCCCCGGTGTGCGTTCTTCACAGGACGCGACCGTTATTTTCATGTAACCGTTGACATCCAGCACACCCGGTATCGGCCTTGACTCTTCCTCCTAGAGAGAGGAGTAAGCTCTGTGTTCACAAGATAACGGCGCAGAGATACTACGTAGCAATGCAGAAAGGAGAGCAGGCCATGCAAAGCCATGCCCTCGTCTACATCTGGCCAAACCGACACCACTACACGGGCGGACTGTACGCCCCAAGACTCTCCGCACGATTCTAGACACAATCTGGTCGAATTTGTCTCTCACATCGAAGTACTGGTCGTATCTCTGCCGTCGTAGACGTTGAAGATATAACCGTTGAAGCACCGTTGACGTTGAAGATATAACCGTTGATGCATTAGATATAACCGTTGAAGGACCGTTGATTTAACGGTCCAACATTCGCAGCCGCGGGATCACAAGAACGAAAGGGGAAGGTTAGGGGTAGGGGTAGGGGGTGGTGGTGCGCGGTTAAGCGGATTATCAGTTTATGATTCACCAGCATTAATACGGAAAAATGGTTCGGGCGGTGATTAAGGCGTGCATTGGCTAGAAAAACGTGACTTGATTGTACTCTTATAAAACAAGCGATAAGATGCCCGACGCGACAGGATTTGTACTACAGTGTATCATATGATATCCCAACATAAATATATCCCCTTCTTGGTTTGGCTTCATCTCCTCCCTTCTGCAGGTTCAGGCTTTGGAAATCGAACGTTTGATATTTCCGATATTTTCGAATCTTTGGATACGACGTCCAACACTACTATGAACGTCGATAATAAACGCGTGTATGATATCGCAACTTTTCTCTGCAAGGTCTGGCTTCATCTCTCCCTTTTCGAGGATCAAGGTTTGCACACAGTGGGCCTTAGGAAACGTGAATCGGGTCTCCACGCTCAATGGCTTCTTTTTTTCCGGCCTTGATCTGACTTTACTGGATAGGATTGAGAGTTGGTGCGCCACTGTTGAGCTGTATTTCTCAACCCCTTTAGAACCGCAGTCCCGTTTTGGGGACAAACTACTTGAAATTTGAGTGGTTTGTCCCCAAAACGGGACTGCGGTTCTAAAAGGGTTATATCCCAATTTTCTTATTGTTCGTCCCGGTCTGAGCTGAGCCTATTTTTCTTGACATGTTACTTGACCGCGGGCGCCTGTCGAAACGGTAGATAATCCAACACTATCAGAGTACTGGGGGGATAAAACTCACCTTCTTTATAAGATCTGGCTTCATTTCTCCCTTCTGGAGGTTCAGGATCTGCATTGCCTCGAGCGTGGACAGCTTGCTTGTTCTGGACATCGCCTTCGCGCTCTCCAAAGTTCCCGTTCTTGCGTCTGCGTTGGCAGGCATCAGACAGACATCAATCACGATGCCGTCAGAATAGCAGTAATAGCGACAAAATCTTGTTTGAATCCGTAACCGTCTTCCCGTGTATTTAGCACTGTCTGGTACGGGTTGGAGCTCTCATAGAGGTTTACCTACTTGTACAAGTAGCGATTTCAAAATAAAAAATACATATATACATAGAGCTACATACTTAGATCACAACCCCTGAGCGTGATCGGTTGGTGCACCCCTGGCCTCTCAGAGCTCCCACTTCTAAACCGCCTCCTTTAACTATTTGCCGGACCTTTCCAGCAGTTCTTTGTTTTCTCGGTTATTTCTTCCTTTTTTCTTCTTTCGTTTCGTGTGCGTGCGTGTTCTCCGAGCACGGCATCGCGGGAGGACCCGGCACCGTCGCGGGTGCCAGCGGGTGCTGGCGGGTAGAGGGGGGGTTGCAAGGAGCGCGGTCGCCGCTTTCGTGCCTACGCGTCGCGTGTGCCTCGAGACACGAGGGATGCATGAACGGGCTTTGTCTGGCTTCGATTTATGATTTTTGATAGAGTACGTACGAGTTATAAAGGTCGTTCGGGATGGCAAGATAATGTTCAAGCGGTGCTTATTTTTGCGACCACGCTGAAGTTGAAAGAAGGAGGTGTGCAGTTTGAACACCAACGTTATCGAGCTGGCGAACGGAGGCCACCGTGAGCACCGGACTTCACGCGAGGCGGGCGACGGGGCTGATTGTGGCAGAGAGTGATAAAAGCTTTACCCGGACCGAATCGGTGGCGAGGTGGTCGCGAGAGGGGCGGGCGGCGTACGAGGCTGAGAGAGGAGCTCTTCTATGCGATTTTTTTATTTCCTTCTTTTCGACCGGGTGTAAGGTGTTCCAGTCAGGCAGAACATTATTGCACGAGGGGGGACGGGGATTTTTTTTCCATTCCGAGTTTTCGGTTTCATTTTCATTATTTTTGCTGCTGTGCCGGGCTGTGCTTTCGCTTTCTTCGTACATACGAGTACAGACATAGAGCATATCAAAGTAAGAAAATGAGTACAGACAGTAGTACCCTACCTGGGGTATGTACGTACGTACGACATCCGCGACGCGAAGCGTATTATGTGGCGTCCGAGCTGACGTCGGAGCTGTTTTTTCCTGAAGCATGGCGGCGGGACTCTCTTGGCATTATCAAGTCGCCGGTTTGCAATTACGATCCTTAAAAAAACTAAATTCAATCGTGGACCTCTGTTCGCTTCGCATAATTTGATGTACTTTTTTCCTTCCTGAGCGAGCGTAGCGGGCGGCGTAGGCCGCCCGCGGAGCGAAGCGCCTTGTACATACATACACGCATACACACCGGTACATACATACGTGGTAATAAATATAAAGAAAGGAAACAAGGAAATATATGGGTAAATGAATGAACGAAGAAATACGCAAACAAAATTAAAGAAAGGAAGAAATACGCAAACAAATAAACAAATGGATTAAAATATACAAAATGCAAGAGCCAGACGAGGGGGCTGCAGGAACCGAACCGCGAAAAGCTTCGCGAAAGAAAAAGAGCAAAACGAAAGCACCAGTGGAAGCAGAGAGCGCTATTCGTATTGAAGCAAAAAAAATCCGACAGACGCGTCCACGACACGCGAGCCGGTCTGCGCTCGGGAGGCTTCACACCTCCAACAGATCATCTACAGATAGATCATGACCTAGACGATCTACTTCTTCACCTGCCGTTGTGGGAGGTTGTGCAGGGTCTGCCCTACAGGGCAGATCCCACCCAGGAGACATGTGCTACAGTAGATCGCGCAGGTTGTACAGGCCCCACCCTAACATATGAGCTAGATCATACACATCATACAGATCAGGGATAGACATATCTGATATGTCCGCCTTGAAAGACCTAGATCGCAAGAAGTGGGGATATATTACCTCTCCGAGGAGTGGGAGGTTTGCATGCACATTCGAGGGGGGGTGAACAATTACAGCACGTCATACAAAGCCCAGCACCCGTGAAAGCTATACAAACACCAGCGGCTCCAGCACATTTAAGGCCATTACGTGAGCCACGAACAATAGCCGTGCGAGGCCTTGATCCCCACCCCCTCCCCCCCGCATACCGCCAGATGCTATACACAACAGGAGTACTCACTGTGCACAGCCTGCGAGTACGCGGACACGAACGCCCTCGACACGATCCCCGCGCTCGCCACCGCCAGCTGGGCGATCACACGCGCGAAAGGGTTTGCCATATTCGCTGTGGCGTTCTTCTCCCCGCGGTTTTAGTATCCCCGTTCTTCGGATCGATCGCCGGATATGTGTCGCCGTTCCTCGGATAGATGGTCGGTTACGTGTCACTCTTCCCCAGATCGGCCGCCGGTTTTATCTCAAGCCGACCCCCGTTGTCACCTGAGAATAAGCACGAGTTAAAATTGAGGACCCATTTAGAGTTACAGCGATGGTGACGCAAAGTTCCTGGTTTGCGTTCGTAAGAAACAAAAAACATAATATGTGCTGGTAACACCATATATGGGCCAACCGCGTGCTACGCTATGCAACGAGTAAATATCGTACTTGCTCCTCGTGACCGTGTAGTGCGCGAGACGTGCGCGATTCCTGCTTTGAAGTTTGCATTCAACGCCTGCCGAGATAGGGGTACAGCAGCAGTGCTCCCTCTTAATGGTGCCGGTTGCCGCTGTACTGCCGACTGCACCTGCCAACAGTTTCTGTGACGTCGCTTGGCACAGATGGGATTAACTTAACCGCTGTGGCAGTGTGCTAATAATAGTGCCGGTTGCCGCTCTTATGGTGCCAGTCTTGTTGGCTGGCGCATATCATACCGGCACTATCTGCAGCGGCAACCGGCACCGTTTGTCGCACGTTTTACCCAAAAACATGTCTGACTGCCCGGGCTCCTAAACTGAGGAACTTGCGACCACTCTGGCCGTAAATATAAGGATCGTTCACACATCAACATGAATACAAACGGTCCTCACATTTCGGCCCAACGTAGATTGTTACCGAACATGGTTGGAATCCCATCCGTGTTTTACCCCCCAACATTGTTCGTGTGGATCAACCATGTTTTTTTTTTGTCTGGTTATATAACGATAAACGTTGGCCGTTACCACTCTTCTAGGAGCAGCGCGGCTGCCCAGCATCAGTAGGAGTAGGGTCATGATACGCGCATCCCGTACGACTGCTATATTGGCAGTGTAACCCGAACACCATTTTGTATCAACACCCTAATCATGCGGTGACCGCTGCTGTAATCGTCCATTTTCGTCGTCCCTTTTCTCCTCTCAACTTCCGAGAGGATTGACGCTTTGTAGCACCGCAGTCCAGTTCTGGGGAGAAACCACTCAAATTTTAACTATTACGGGGGACCATAGTTAATAGGACCAAATATTTTTAGTAGAAATGGTTAAATATATACCAGGTAGATTTTTATGTATACGACAGATCCTATTAACAATGGTCCCCCGTAATAGTTTATCCCCGAAAGGAAACGGGACGTGCAGGTCTCGTGAAAGGGTAGTAACCTATTGACACCTCGGACAGGTATATATCCTCTAGAGAAAGATCGTCTACAGTACAGATAGGTCGTCTACAGATAGATCGTCTACAGATAGATCATCTACCGATATATCATCTAAAGGTGGGTCGTCTACAGATAGATTGTCTACAGATAGATCATCTACAGCTATACCATCTACAGATAGGCCGCCTACAGAAAGATAATCTACAAATAGATAATATATCTGTGAATGATCTATCTGTCCGAGATGTAAAAAAGTGAAGGACTGCAGTCCCGTTTTTGGGGACAAACCACCCAAACTCTAACCAGTTCGTCCCAGAAACGGGAGTGCGGCCCTAAAAGACTACAAAGGGCAGAGCTTGACTGCATTTCCTCAAAGTCAGTTTTAGGGGCGGGGCCTAACTAGGGTCCTTGACTGAGAGAAAAAAGCCTAAAAAAAAATCAAGGTCTTTCCACCCGCCCTCGTAGTACGAGTGTCTACAGCAGTAGCACACACGAGTTATTGACACCCTTTGGGGCACACCGCGGACCAGTTTTGATTGTACGCTTAGATCGTGCGGGGGCGTGTGCTTGGACATTGAACTCGTCGACTCTTTGCTGTGCTTGGGCACCGAACTCATTCTGGCAGCGGTACCCCGTCCACAAAGAAGAACAAAGCGCGCCAGAACCCCCTCCCCCCCCCCTAAAGACCGGAGCCTGAGCAAAGAGCACTGGTTCGCCTCAGAGGGTGAAGAGCGCGAGTTCGACCGGGAGCGCAAACGACCAATGCCTGACATTCACAGCTACTCACGCATTTTCTGGTTGGTCGAAAGGAAACTATTCGTGCCCTCTGGTTGGTCAAAAGTAGGGGGTACCTACAGTGCCTTAGTTATTGATCGTGGATTTTGCTGAGGTGTCCATTCACGCGCTCCGGTTGGCGAAGCAAGGGGCCCCTATATACTACAAGCGCCTCCATCAACCTATTAATAAGAGCATTTCCAACAGCCGCACCATCCCGATCACGCTGAACCAACCAACGTACCAGGTATACATGTAGAGCATTTTCCAGACGCAGCATCCAGCAGCAACCTAGACAACCGAGAGTATTTTACCAAGCACGCCATCCCACTGGAGCTTTTCTAGCTGTGGAGGAATTCGAGCTCCAATATACGGGGGTGTTTCGGAGAGCTTTTTTTTTTTTTTTTAATGAGCTGGTACACCGGCGCGGGGGAGCGGAGGACACTACTACGGGGAGCCATATTAAATAGGACATACTGTACGTTACACACAAAAAGCCGCATCGCACCATAAATAAAAATTTAAGGGGTAACCGAAGCACACGGCAGCCCTAAAAGGGTCCATTGGCTAATTGGGCCGCTTACAATGTACAAGGTATATACGTATACGCCGCCCCATAGACATGTCAATGGGAAACCGATGTTTTCTATAAAAATTGTGAATTTCGAAGACACCCGCCCGAGTGTTTCAGAACAAGCTTGCTATGAGCACGATTCTTCAAACCATATTTTCTCAAATTTCTGAAGATACCCGCCAGAACTTTTCAGAACAAGCTCGCTACGTAAGAGCCCGATTCTTCCAACCACAAATCTCCCTAATTTCTAGATGGGCGGGTTCCGCTGAATATCCCCAGAGCGCTACGTGTAACCACATGAGATTCGCATACGGGTACATTCCCAACGCGCCATGATACGTGCAACCATATAGTATTCGCATACGGGTATGTACCTTCCTACTAGCACGTATACGGTGGATGTTCTACGTACTCCATCGCGATCTAGAAAGCCCCTACCAAACATTTCTGCTGGGGCCGATCTTGGACCAACATCGGTTTCAGAAAAACTCGGGCGGGTGTCTAGTGCGAAGCGGTGAGATTCCTATTATTACGGGGGACCATAGTAAATAGGACCAAATATTGTTTGAAAAAATAGGGAAATATATAGGTTTTTGTGTGTTACGCAGGTCCTATTTAATATGCCCCCCCGAAATACTGTATTAGTCCTCGACAGTAATCGATCGACGAAACCAACGACTGCGCCATCAACAATGAACGGGGTGCGCTCGTTAGGGGCTTCGACCCATCCTAGGGTCACAGAAGGGTTTACACAATGACCGGTGACATGTGGCGGGCACTAGACAGCAGGGTGGTACGGAGTAGCATTGGGCTATAGAGACGTTGTGAGGTAGTCCGTAGTAGCAAAGCCCTGTAACACGGTTGACGATGGGAAAGCGAAGTGAAAAGATTCTCTTTCAAAACTGTTGATATAAAAGAACAGCCCAAGATATCCTCGGACCGCCGCTGTGGGAAAAAATGGGGAAAAAATGTTTGATTTCTTCTTCCATTTTTTCTAACGGCTGCAGGCGGCGAAATCTGTTTTTTCTCGTTGAAAAATGTCAACACCCTGACAAAAACTAGCTCGTACCACGATAGACGCTCGGCCTTGACATAGACTCAACCCACGGCCAGCCCGCTTGGTGTCGGGCAAAGCCCACGAGTATTGATGATGGCGTCGGAGATCTTAGGAGGACCCATGGTCTAGAGGGCGAGAGCTTGCCGGCGGCGTCCTGCGGTATCCTCCCAAACATGAAAAAAGGCCTGTGCTTTGCCATTCGAGACGGATCGAGAATTTTCGTCTTCTGTTTTGTGCACACCAACGGCCAATTGTTTTTTATCATACGCATGGCCAGCTCCCGCCACATGTCACCGGCCATTGTGTGAGCACGGTGACCCTAGGATAGGTCGGAGCCCCTGACGAGCGCACTTCGTTCAGAATTCATGACGCAGTCGTTGGTTTTGCCGATCGATGCCTGTCGAGGACTACTATTAATAATAGGAATCTCGCCGCTTCGAACTAAACATCCGCCTGAGTTTTTCGTAAGCCGATCTTGGCCCAACATCGGCCCCAGATTTGTTTTTTTCGGGCGTTTCCAAAAGTTTGGAAGTTTTTTTTTTCTGAACGTGCCCATAGGAAGCGCGTTCTAAAAATATCTGGAGGGGTATCTTTGAAATTCAAAGTTTTTGTTGAGACTTCACTTTCCCATTGGCATAGGTCTAACACTCATAGATTGTTCTCGTGCTCTGAAGTTTCCCTTGGTAATAAAAAACTGTTCAGAGCCTCAGGAATGCCCGATACGTGGGGGTATTCCGTACTTTGCCTACTATTTACTAAGGGGAAGTTCAGAGCACGAGAATAATCTCCGGGTGTTACGTGATACCCTCACACAAGGCGTATGATTGACAAAAAAAAAATGGTCGCTGGCGTGCAGAAAGGCGAAAACTAGTTGTTTTTTTCAGATTTCGGAGAAGGGCGTAGGACGCCACCGGCAAGCTCTCGCCCCCTAGACCATGGATCCACCTGATATCTTCGAGGCCTTCATCTAGACCCGTTGGCCTTATCCGACACCAAGCGGGTTGGCCGTGGGCTGTGCCTATGTCGAGGTCGACGGTCTATCTTCGCATGAGCTGATTTTTAGCAGTGTGATTGACAATTTGCAACGAGAAAAAAAGAAATTGCGCCGCCTGCAGCCGTTTGGAAAAAGAAAAGAAAAGAGAAACAATAGAGTGTAAGCGCAGAGCGAAAATTTAAATGATTTTTTTCGTCGGTAAACTTATCCAAAAATGAAGTTTCTCCGGCTTGCGCTTTATCAATTTTCAAGTATCGGTATGAATTTACAGATCTTCCCGGAAAACGAACCGATAGGTGTCGGTGTGCAATGATTAGCACGTGCCGTGCGTGATTGCCGTATCAATCTCGTATACGCTGAGAGCTGTGTACCCGAACCAAACGCAGCTGCCGTTGTTGTGGTATTCCTGGGTGTGAGTTGATACACAGCGCTGCAGCGAGCCCTCTAAGGGCACCGCACCGAACCCGACATCGGCACAGCAAAGCAGCAGAGTACAGTGAACCTTCTGGCGGCCTGCGTTTCATCGCTTCCCCGTGGCCTGCCGCTCCCCCAGTACGTACGAGCAAGGAAAAAAAACAAGTAGCCAAAAACAACAGTAAGATGATGTACCCACCTGCTGTATGTACGCGTGTACTCGTACTTTTTAACCCAATTAGCTTTCGTAGTACCAAGGTACCGGTATATGATCACGATAGAAGAAGAGCGCGGCTTGAGACACACTTCGCGGGAGTAAACGATACAGAGAGAGGCAAGAGAAGCCCCAGACAGAAAAAAGAAAAGCGTCTTCGATTCTCAGAGGAGCTGTACTCGACGACCACAGGTAGCCAGCCGGGTTTCGCCTGTCTCGTCGGAGCCGGCCGAGGAAGGGTTTTCCGCAGTCACATCTAGATTCCCTGCACACAGCTATTGCGGCTGCTGCTGATCTACGGGTCTTGTAAACAGCAAGGCGAACGAACAAAAGAAGCGCAAAAACGTAGGGAATCCACCATCGCTACATCCTCACCAGCCCTGTCCCCCACCGTGAAATACAGTTCAGACCGCACACATATCACACGAGGGTGTCGTCTCGACACATGCCGTTCACACGAAGGTCGAGCGATGTCGCGAGGCAACGACGCAAGGGCGTGCGGCCAGATGGTCAGCTCCATTTGGTCGCGCCTACACAGTATTCGTCAGGTGTGCTTGACTAACCGCGGAGGCTCGGGGAGATGCAGACCAACCGTCAAACGTGGTCGTTGTCGTTTTCGGCTCCATGTATAATTCGAAGTATTTTTCTGGCTCTACCAAAAAAAAATGCCTTTCAAATACACATAACTCGGCCGTATTGATGTAAATTTGGAAATATTATCCGAGTTATGTTTCCGTCGGGAACGGGGAAATACAAGTGGTCGTTCTATTACGGGGGACCATAGTAAATAGGACCAACTATTCTCGGTGAAAATAGATAAATAGAGTTTTGGCGACAGAAGGAAAAAAAAAAAATACTTGCGCTAAAAAAAGTGAATTTACTTCCCTTCCTGATTTCGGTGTGTATGCGGGTGAGGTAAACCAAATCCTGCAGGCGACGCCTCCGAAAATAAGAAGGGAAGGGGGGAGGTGAGGCAAACGCGCCAAAGAAAAAAAGGACGCAGAACAAAAAAAACAGCTTGAGAGTAGCAACGGCAGCCTAGCAACGTTTCGGCGGCAGAGTTGACAGCGGTGCCACCACTGCCATCCCAAGACTGCAAGCAGCAGCACAGCAAGCGGCAGCTAGCAAGCGCTAGCCGCAGCTAGGGGCAGCTTGAGCAACAAAAATAAACAGCGTCAGCACCAGCACGCACCAGCACCAGCACGCACCAGCACCAGCCAGCTTCTTTTTTTGGATTGCCTGCTGCTGCTGCTGCTGCTGCTGCTGCTGCTGCTGCTGCTGCAGTGTGGTGGAATCGAAATGATACACGAGCTGTCGCGCTCTGTGCGAGCACGAGTACGAGTACGAGTGTGATTGCGAGTCCTATTTCGGAACGAAGCATCCTTCACGTCGTCACCAAGTAGGCGAAAGCGTGTACCCTACGTAGCAGCGGCGGTGGCCCGCTGGCACAATCCAACGCCGCTCGTGCGCGCTATACTCAATCTACACCTCTCGAGCCTCTGTGCTCCCAGCGGTTGTCGTGACGCGTACAGCAAGCAGCATGGTGGTATGGAAGATGCTCGGTGTTTTGATCCTTCGAGATTTGAGATGATGCGTTCTGTGTCGGGATAATGCTCGGTGCGTGTAGGCCAATGAAACAGAGAGCCGAAAGTTACCGCAACTTTTGATGAGATCCTGACTTCGCATTTGCTAGCGTACTTTTTCGTGTTTTTTTCAGAAATTTACCTCAAAAAGTTACCTCGGGAGAATTTTTAGAGAAGTTAAAGTAAAAAAAAACGAAATCGCAAACACTCTAATATATAAATTTATACTTCGAAGTAGGTTTTTGTGTCTACTGCTGTAGGTCCTATTTACCATGTTCCCGCGGAATATTAATGAGTCAATTTTTCACAGAGCGCCAACACTCAAATCAAACATGTTCTCCCTTTTTTCCCGCAGCGGCGGCACGAGAATATCTTCGATCTTCGGCTGTTGGTTCACAGCAATAATTTTCGAAGAAAACTCTCAAACTTCGCGTTCCCATTGTCATACGTACGTAGCTGATAGGTCTCGGCCAACCAGGGCAGCAGTGCGTGAACAGCTACTGCTGTACGGGTACTGCAACTATAAACACTGCTGTACCAGTAGTACCAACAGGGAGTATACTGAGAGAGCGAGTTTGGTTGCGGTCTAATCGTGTTCGGGAGAGAGGCAAGGACGCGAAGGGAGCGATTGATGTTATCGACTGCTGATGTGATACCGAGGAAAGAATACGGCAGAGCACAGCTTAGGTTGGTGACTGACAGGCGACGACAACTACCGGTAGACCGGTAGTACAAGTGGTGCTGTACAGAGTACGTGTTGATTGCGGATGAAGCGTACGTACTGTACAAACTACCGGTAGACCGGTAGTACAAGTGGTGCTGTACAGAGTACGTGTTGATTGCGGATGAAGCGTACGTACTGCTGTACGTAGCAGAACGTGTTTTTCCTGTGCGGAGGGAGTGGCAGCAGTACGAAAACCAGGAATGGGTGGTGTCGTGGTTTCTACACTCCACTGCTGTCTGCTGCCTGTGCTACCCTGGTATGTGTCTACGTGGGCGGAATGCGCTGTTTATCGTTGCTTTGTATACTCCTACTGCTGCTGTAAGCGTGGGAGGGTGGACGATGGATGGCGAGTGGAGAACTGAGCACCGGGGTGTACGTACTCTCTCTCCGACATTTTTTGGACCACACAACTGCTCACCATGACCACACCACCCCGTAGGGGCGAATACTGTCCTCTAACTGGGTATGGTAGGCTCACATCATAGCACCAAGGACAAGTTGCGAGCTCGCCTAGTTGTGGTCAGAGCGAGCTCCTCCATGGTGTTATGGTACACCACAGCAGCAGTCTGGCGTTTCACCAGGTCTGGTATGATAAGATGATACCAGGTAGCATCTGAGTTCAAACCAGGTCTCGTATCGAGCCTTGCTGGGGAAGGAACCACGCGGTCAGCACATTAGCGGTGTTTAGAGAGAAGGGCGACGGTCAACACGCACCCACCTTTATATTAGCAGAGTAGATCGTGCTTTTTAGCGCTGTAGCGTGCCTACAACCTCAGCCTGCAGCTCTTGGTGGGGTTCGGCTGGCCGCTGGGTCAGCCTGCTGCCACGAAATCATCCCGCTCCCCGACTAACTCGGCCTTCTATCTCGTAACGACACCCTGACAACAGGACCAATCACAAGCGATGGGACTGAAGAAATGACCAATCATAATATTATGTCCCGCCTCCCCGGATCTCCACAGCTATCCACGGTGATAATCCGCTGCCCACCGGCAAATTCGCAAGTTGCACAACGCAAGAGGGCTCGCTTGGAGTGAGTGGCACAGAAGCGAATAAGAGGTGAGGCCTTCGTGAAGGCAGGTGGTGCGGCTGTGCTGGTTTTCAACGAGGCTTTGGTAAGGCACAAGCGTTTGGGGTTAACATGGTCTCGGACTTCGGGCGGCGTTCTATGAGGTCCCGGTTTCTTTTTTTTTGTATCATGCGAGTCTGTACACTATTAATACTATTAATACTACCCGTACTGCTTTGAGAATGGTTCAAATCAGCAAACCACCGCACCAGGCACCAGGCACCAGTGACAAGGGCCGGATGCACCGCTCGTAAGACAGGCGGACGATGCGCAGAAACGAAGGTTCGCTGCTCAACCTCAGCTCGGCTCGGGTTCGTGCGAGAACCGCTTGGACGAGTATGAGGGTGCTGGGTGCATCCCGCGTCGTTGCGAGGTATCATAGAATCAATCGTTCAACACAGGCTGTGATGGGCTTGATTCCAGCTCGTGCATTGCAGTGTACCATGGTAGGTATGATACCTCTCCGATCCCTTGCGTAGTACCGCAAATATCTCTTTTGGTTTGGCGTGCAGGTGCGATCGTTTCTCGACGATTGTCTTCTATTCATAGGCACAGGAGAGGGTGCCAACGCCGAACAACCTGTTTTCTGAAGCTCTCGACCAGATGCTCCCGAAGACACCCCGCTGGTTCGGCGTTGGCAACCTATGATACCGCCTGTGGAAAAAAGTCGAACGATCACATCCCCATGAATGCGAAGCCACAGCTGGTCGAGGGGGGTATTGTTATCAGTGAAACAAATGAAAAACTGAACCATCCCATCCTATCATTGATGGTACCTGGTATGAGAAATCACACTCTACTGCCAGTACTCGTGACTCTCTCCGACCTGAGTTCACGAGGTATATGTGAACGGTATGGACCAGGCACGGTGTACCTGGTACGGAATATGGACCTACTTGAGAGTCTTGTTGCTCCCTGTGTTCGTGGGAAGGGGTTGGGATTGCCCCCAGAAGACTTGACGATGACTCTGTGAACCACACGTGACACCCGCAGTGCGAGCACCTACCTCTGTCACGGAGAGGCAAAGATGACAGGAGGCAGAATTATCACCCCTTCACGGCCAGCGTCTGTGTCTTCGACATGCCTTGACTTGCTCGTACGACGTAGTAGCATCAAGCTACTATTTATACCTGGTGCGTTTTAGCGTGGAACACTCGGTCCTACGCCCCTGACAGCGCACGTGTTGCCTAGCTTGAAATGTCTCCTGGCATCTTTCCGGGGGGGGGGGGGGGGGGCAAAGCAATACATACTCCTGTACCAGGTAGTAAGCAGAACCCGCAATGGACCCAATAACCACTGGGCTCCCCTATGTTTCCACACCATATTTTGGTTCTGTTTACTATTAATGTAGAATGTTCCTCTCTGATGGTGCTCACATTCGCCAGCTTGCATGGTCATATAATTATACGTACAAGGTTCCCCTTCGGGATGTGGTCGACTTGTATTCCTGGGCATGTCGCCAGTTGAAAAAGGAGGGGGAACAGCATCATCAGGCGTTCCTTGTACGTATTTTACATGACGGACAGGGTCGAGGGTCGAGACGTACGAGTGGTTGGTTAAGAAGATTGGACGTGAAGATGTACCGCTGGTGTAGTCACGAGTTTGCATCTTCTGGTGGTGAAACCCTGCTGCGCAGACACGAACACAAAACCACCGCGGGCTGTCACAAAGACCAGAGCGTTGCGTGCGGGTGCTATTGTATCACTGCTGTTGGAGTGCTGCTGCTGCTGCTGCTGCTGCTGCTGCTGTACTGCTGCTGCTGCTGCTGCTGTCATTGTAGGAGTAGTGTATCCCGTGGTGGTCGCGCGTTGCTTCGCAATCCCGAGGAAGTGGGGCTTGATATTGCCCTGCCCCCGTAAATACACCGATCTTAGAGGCTACCGGTATGTGTTCGTTTCGATTTCCTAGGAAGGCAGGAGTCATGGCAGAAGCACGATCCGTCGCCTCCACAAAGGGAAGAGCTTCATGTGAGACTGATGCCGTACCGTGGATGCCGCAATGCACAAAGCTCGGAAGCTGCGAGGACGGCAGTGTGATTGAGCAGCAGAGCAAGAATACCAAAGTATCAAACCGTGGGGTGTGCATTATCCTGGCAGGCTCTGGGTCGGCAGAAACATATCCCGTAGTTACTTGCTAGCTTTCGCGACTTTGAACCCCCAGAGCACGCGCCACGGACCCCGACCGAGGTATGTCCATACTTGAGAAAAGACCCCCGGCAGAAGAGGAAAACAAACGGCGTGCCAAAAAAGTCGATTGATGCATATACAATACTTTCTTTGTGCCTTTAAGTAAAGGTCCTTATGGGGGGCAGATCATATCTCGCCATTGGAGTCGCTCACGATTCTAATATTACGGGGGACCATAGTTAATAGGACCAAATTTTGTTGGTAGAAATTGTTAAATATATAGGTTTTTATGTATACCACAGGTCCTATTAACTATGGTCCCCCGTAATAGCTAGGTTTGTTGAAAACTACAGATGTGGGGGTGTTTAATAAAAAAGTAAGAAATGAAATCCGAGTCGTACTTACTGGGAATTAGTGCGTCGAAATTTTGGAATTTTGGCGGGTTTTTGGGAAAACTTGGAAGATGGGGGAAGAGTAATGAGTTCGACTGCGCCATCGACGCGGACTGGTACCAAGACGTGGTCTATCGGAGAATTTATGTCTGCAATCAAGCTCAAGATGCCGTGGCTACGTTCGAGGCGTGTGGCAGTGAGGCAGGACGGCGCGAGCTCTCACACGGGAAAAAAAAAACAATCCAGAGATTTTTAACTGTGCGGGGATGGGCCGGTGTTGGATGGTAGAGCATGTGACGCAGCCTGTCCAGTCGCCTGACTTGAACGTCAACGACTTGGGCTTCCTCGCATCGCTCAAGTGAAGGGCATGGGTGATGAACGCCAGTTCGATGGACGAGCTAGTGGAGACTATCCTCGAGAAGTACGCGCAGTATTTCGGCGACACGCCATAAGGGGTTTGGCAGAGCCTCTTTACGGTTTACAACCAAGCACTTCGTAAGTTGGGCGATAACGACTTCAGGGTGGAGCATACCTGGGTGTCGGTGCGGCAGATGGCAGGAACGTTGGAAAGGGTGGTATAATATCATCAGGAGGCCTTCACTAAGGCCTGGGGCTATCTAGCATGAAGCCCCAGTGACGGCGACGACGATGAATGATTTTTTTTCATCGTTGATTTTGTTTTCCGACACTTTCTTACCCCTGGAAAAGGGGCGAAGTATAATACGCCCTTTTTTGGGCCGTTCATACATGCAGAGTGATGCGCAAAAAAAAAAAAAAAAAAACGGGTTTCAACTCGAATAGACACCGAAGATTTCAAGAACGTTATCGCCTTCGGCATGGGACACGGTTGAGAGTCTGTTTAATCATAGGGACCTCTACTTGTGGCACCGAGGAAGTACATACCAGGTACCAGGTATACAGTACTAGGGTTTCCCCCTGTAAGGCGGTGGTGTGTCAGAGCACGGTGACCGCCTCATCGGGGAAAACCGCCTCATTCATTCCGGTTTATGAGTGCGATTCTCCAGTCGCTCCGAGCGGTTTCTGTTCGCCGTCTACCGGGGTACCGCCCTACTCAGACCGCCAATTTACAGAGGGGAGGGGCCCCTTCCTGTACCACAGCAGTAGCTTTGGAGCTTTGCACACAAGCTTTCGCGCGCTCGTACGATGCGTATCGTAACCTGGTACAGCGGTGCCTGGTGTACCGGTGGCATTTGATTTGAGCTTTTGGCAGCAGTTTCGTCGCCTGTGTAAGCTTGCAAGCTCGGTACCCGTCGTGGACGGACGGGTATCCATCCCTGCATCATTGCGTACATGGAGATGTTTTTCTGGTGTGCGGTTACCGGTAGATCCTCATGTTTTTTTTTTTTCGTTTTCGATCTTGCCTTCGGCGACAGCCTCCCCTCCCGCAACCGTGGTGAAACAGGCTACTCGCGCCAACAAGACTCACCAGCACTTGAGACTTTCGACGTACGACATACCTGGTGCTTTAGGTTCTGGACCATGTCAGAAAGTGGAGTTTTACGTTATGCGGAGGCGCAGTTTGCAGCGACTTGTTTCCGGGGTGTCTCGTATACTGGCGCGTTGTCTGTTGCACCCATGTACCACTCGGCGCATGAAGCTACGAGCATGATGATCTCTCTATGAACTATATTCATTTCGGAACAGCTGTAGCAGGACGGCAAGCAAAATGACGCCCTCCGCCCCCTCCATCATAGGGATGCCAGGGTCTATGGTCATACGATTACGGCCGTGCATGATATCGGATACACCCCCCCCTACCCCCCACCCTCCCCCTCCCCTTTCCGCCGCTCCTTGTTGTTTTGGGTTCGGCGTTGCACGCAGGAGAGAGGCTCCCGGCTGCCTCAGACCACTGCGAGGAGCCTCTGTTTTGCTTCCTCCGGGAAGAAACAGCCGCCAAAAGGAGGAGCTAAAACTACAGTGCAGTTCATGGATGAGGGAGGGGCATCTCCTGCGCCCTATCCGGCTCCAGCGATTGGCGATATGGTACACTCGGCGAGAAAGGGATCCGTCCCCACGCCCGCGTCGTTAAGCCTTCCTCGCGCCGAGGGTGTCGTTACGGTGACCGAGTTGGCGCCCGTGCGACCTGTAGCTCCAACGTGTGAGCGACCCGCTGTTGCTGGTGTTGCTGGTGTTGCTGGTGTTGCTGCTGCTGCTGCTGCTGCCCCGGTTGCGTGCGAAGTTCATCCGGTAGAAGTTTCATCTCGGGATGCGGTGCACGATGTGAGTTGTTCGCGCCGGCGAGATGCCCGTTGTTGACTTGCTCGGTGCCACGCGGGTGCCTACACCCCGGGACACCTGGGACGATAGCGGCGCACCTACGCTTTTCTGGGGTTCCTGACCACTATTAATAATAGTACTAGTGGAGAAGCTCTTGTACCGCACCCACTAGCCAACTTTCCGATAAAATGATGTGCAACCTGGTGACCTAGGTGACTTAGGTATACAAGGTCTATATAACACGTAAAACACTTACCAGGTACCAGTTACGCCTTTTGGTATTGATGTTCCAACCGGGTTGGAAATCACTTTGATCGGAAATATAAGCACCAGTTGGAATCTGATATGAATATCAAACCGAGCTTATTTTAAGCCATCGCGAGCTGAAGAGTTTCGACACGGTTTTGGAAATTTCGACTCGAGGCTCTTCCTACGAACCTATTCACGTTCCTCCGTAGTACGTAGTTGAAATGGTTGATTGCCCTTGTCGACGGGGCGCATTGGCGAGAGCTCACGGCATTAGTCTCGCTCACCCTTCCCTGTCCTCGCCTCGGTGTGTCTGTCGTCGATGATGCTGAAAAGGAGATTGTTGTGGATGTTGGCGACGGCGGGCCTGCTGCTCAGGCGCTAAAAGAGATGGTGTCGGAGCCAGAGACGGGTACGGAGGAGCCAAGCTCACCCGCCCGCCTTGGGCCTCTCCCAAGTCGATCTGCGGTGGCGATCGGGGCGGCTGCTGAGATAGAGGCCCCCGCTAGCGCGGAACATATCTGGGTCGCGGTGGACTGTGGCGGCGGGTCCGTTCACTCTCACGCGGGTGACGGAGGAGAGGCTCGGGTTGCGTCGCTTACCGGTACGGCCGAGCGGCTGACCGGGGGTAAGGGGGATGGGGAGGACATTTTACATGTGGGAGACCAGCTGAGGATGAGTTGGAGTAAACCCGGTGGCGCTACACGCGGCGCTTCTGCGGGCGCCGAAGCAGCGGTTGCGGTGGTGGGAGCGGGAGCGGGAGCGGGAGCGAGAGCGGGACCGGCTCCGCTCCGTCCACGCACAAAGGTGTCTCGTGCCGGGGGGCGCGCTTCTGGCGCCGAACATTGGTCTGGGATCGTGGCGCCCGAAATAAAACTGGAGTTAGCCTGCATGAGAGTGGTACCGCCGGGTGAAGCTAGGGTGCGCGCAGGCGAAGGTCCAGCCGCGGCAGCAGGCAGCGGTTCTCCCACCTCGACGGAAAGCGGGCGCCAGATGTCTGCCGCGGCGAGAGGTGCCGGAACTGCTTGCCGCGAGCGCATCGACGGAGAGGCGACCGCGGCAATAGCCGGCGCCTCGACAGTAGCTTCGCCTTGTCTCGACGGAACCCCTGCGGCGGGTGCGCAGCGGGGTGAAGTCGGCGCAACTGGGGTTCCAGCGCAAGCGGTGGACGGGGAGGTGAAAGCGAGCACTGAAATACTTGTGGCTATGCCCAACAGTTCCGGTGTGGTCACGACCAAACCACAGAATGGGGACGGTTTGGGGCATGAAAGCGCGAGCGAGAAGACCGAAGCCACACTTGGGATGGGAGCGGGAACAGCAGCAGCAGCAGCAGCAGCAGCAGCAGCAGCAGGCAACGCAGAGGCAAAGGCGCCGGTCGCGGAAAACACGTTGTGCGAGCCGAGTCGCGATGTTGGTCCTCTGGAAAAGCCGTGCTATTTGTACCTGCAAGTTATTGGGCCCTCTCCATCAGAAGAGAAAGTGAGAACACGAGGCGTGCTTGCAGTTTATTGTACGTACGGTGTGTAGGGGCTGCGCTTGTTCAGGCAACGGGGACTTCTAAAACTGAGGAGCTACGATAGCTACCCAACATCATTTGGGACAATTATAGAACCCAAGCTGTTGTGGGATCGAAAAATTCTCATTAAAAAAAACTCATCTTTGTTTCGATTCGAGTTTTTTTTTTAACTCGTTTCTTCAGATACCAAACCCATGGCTAGTAGCGTGCGTCTTGCCGAGGTGCCTGCTATGATAAGGGTACTGTACCTTTCGTTGACCAAACTATTTCAGGCTGGCGGGACTCCTTCGCCCTTCCACTACCGCTGTCCCGATGTGGGGACAAACCGCTCCAACTCGAAGTAGCTTATCCCCTAAACGGGACTGCGACTCACAGCGCTGAGGGATAAACCCTGCATGCAGCCTGTTGGTGCTGCACAACTATGATCGTTTACACTCGAGCCAGGGCACTGTCACACGCGTGAGTCGTTCCTGAAGGTATGTTCCGGGTGGAAATGGAGTGACTCGTCCTAAAGCGACGAGGCCTAGGATTATAAGGCTCGGCAAAAAACCGGTGCTACCGCTACTTTGTTCACGCGTTCTTCGTAGCTTACATTGTTTGCCCCCTCCAAGTTGGTTGTTGAGTGCCACAGCAGGTACCGAGCACCCTTACTTGACCGTTTTAGAACCGCGGTCCCGTTTTGAGGACAATCCACTCTATTTTCAAGTAGTTTGTCCCCAAAACGGGACTGCGGTCCTAAAGGCTCTGGGAAAAAATGGTGGCGCACGTGCCCTTCCCGTAAAACGCGCCACGGACTCCATTGAGGCGACGAGCTAGTAATAGTGCGAGATCAGCAAAAGCAACGCGTCGCATCTGTATATTTATAAAAATAATAAAGCATAAGACCTATGCCAATGGTACAGCGAAGTTGCAATAAAAAAGTTTGAATTTCGAAGATACCCGCCAAAAAAAATCAGAACACGCTTCCTATGGGCCACCTAAAAAAAAAAAAAAGTTCCTAACTTTTGGAAAAGCCCGAAAAAAGCAAATCTGGGGCCGATGTTGGGCCAACATCGGCTTGAAAAAAACTCAGGCCGATCTTTGGTTCGAAGCGGCGAGATTCCGAGTCCTCGACAGACATCGATCAACAAAACCAACGATTGCGTCACGAATTCTGAACGGAGTGCGCTCGTTAGGGGCTCCGACCCACCCTAGGGTCACCGTCTTCACACCATGGCCGATGTCATGTAGCGGGAGCTGACCAGGCGTGTGATAAAGAAACATTTGGCCGCTGGTTTGCACAAAACAGAAGACAACACTTCTCCATCCGTCTCGAATGGCAAAAAATAGACTTCTTTCAGGTTTGAGAGGATACCGTAGGACGCAGCCGGCAAGCTCTCGCCCCCTAGACCATGGATCCGCCTGATATCTTCGAGGCCGTCATCTATACTCGTTGGGCTTGCCAGATACCGAGTGGGTTGGCCGTGGGCTGAGTCTATGTCGAGATCGAGCGTCGATCGTCGCACAAGCTGGTTTTGATCACCGTGTTGACAATTTGCGACCAGAAAAACACAAATTGCGCCGCCTGCAGCCGTTGGGGGAAAAAAAAGAAAAAATCAAACATTTTTCTCTTTTTTCCCCACAGCGGCGGTACGAGAAAAATTTCGGCTGTTTTTTTAAAGCCATATGTTTGAAAAAAAACTTTTCAACTTCGCGTTTCCATTGGCATAGGTCTAACAGCGTGTGACATCGAGGATTTGGTCGGAGCTCGTCTTATCTTTGCCATTGCCTTCGTCGGCGGTTCCACTGCCGTGCCTAGCAGGGTCAGATCCTCTGCACAACGTATCATAACGGAAGCTTAGGATCTAGATGATCTACGTATGTAGATCGTGACCTGTCGGGTCTGAATGAGGTATGAAGGCTTTCGCCTGTCGTTGTTTTGTCGCCGAATGATGTTGCTGCCGTCGAGCGGGTTCGCGGCTTTTGGTGACACACGACCTTGGCATCATTCTCTACGCACCCCCCTTCGCCGCTCTGCTATTCTTGTTGACACTTCACACAGAACACCCACCCCGAAGTTGTGGACAGAGTGCTCAAGTATATAGTGGGGTCATTCCTGCAGTCGTAAGCGGGTTATTAACGTCGCGCAGCAAGCACGTGCAAGCAAAACCCGGCGGAGTTCTGCACCGATTGAGCCCCCCACTCTTCCTCCTTGTGCTCCCTGTCATTTGGGCCGCGGTATCGATCGCCTTCTTACCGCGGCTGGCGGGTCTATTTCGCCGCACCCACGGCCGTGTCGTCCCGGCCACTACTTTGAATCATGACCGACAATGCCTTTTTTACTTCCTCTCACACGTGGTGGTTGCGGCCCAAAGGTTCCTGAGCGGTGACATGTGTGAAGTACGTGGCACTCCCGTGTGGGTCCTTGCGAGCTGATTCCGTGTTTTCCATCTCGTCTCCCGCGAATTTAGAACGCGTGCAAGGTGTCATCCCCTTCACCACCCGTGCATGCCGTCAGACAGATCATCTAGCAGATCATCGGCCCCCAATTCATGATCTAGATATTTCACTGCAGATGTATTCACTGACCTGTACCGATCTATCGTACGGTAGCTCATGTTTCTGAGTAAAGAGCCAGCCGTGTAGTCTGAATGATCTGGCACTACCTGGTATGTTTTTTTCTGGATTGGATCTGTACCTTTACAGCCCCTCCACATTGTGTCAACGGTAGTTTAAGATCTAAATAATCTATCTTGATCATGATCTGTCTGGATGATGTATCTAGATCATGATCTAACTAGATGATCTATCTACAGTAGGTGATATATCTAGATGGCCTATGTAGATCATCCATCTAGATCATCTATCTAAATGATCTATCTACTGTAGATCATTTATCTAGATGACCTATCTAGATGATATATCTGCAGGTGATCTATCTAGATCATGATATGTCTGACGTGTGACCCCCCTTGTATTTCTCACGCCCCCCCCTCCCCCCCCCGCTGTCTGAGAAGTATTTCTTGAGACTTGATTTCGTGCTCACCATTTTTTTTTTCAATTCCGAACGCTGGGATCGTGGTGCGGTAGGTGCCGCCGGCGAAAAGGGTCAGGGTCGTGGCGCGAAATACGGAGCCGGTACCCGTTTTACTGACCATGAGAAACCCCGGGGTTTACACGCTGTACGTGACCTCTTCTCCGCGCTGGGTGGGGAGAGAGACACACCTGAAGAAATCAGACCAGCCTATCAACCTCGCAAGTTTCTGCATCCCGGAGAAGCTGTTCCTGACGAAGGACGGCGACCCGCTTGTCGACGAGGTCAAGTGCGACCAGGTGCGGTTTGGTGGACACGGCTTTGTTTCGATGTGGCGCTCCGTTGGTTGTTCGCGGACTGCGCCTCGTGTATGTATGTGTGCGCGCGCGTGCGTGTTTTGTGATTGGGTTATCGCCATCTGGCGTTCACGTTGGCTTGGTGAGTGCTGATCGCGCCGTCGACTAGCCCGTTGAAATCTAGGTTGTTTCTCCTGTGGTGTTGCCTGGATGCGCTACTCGGTGTTGGGTTTCCTAGAGAGAGAGTGCCGTGCTCGGCGGTAAACACGTCACCGTGCCACGCCGGTGGTGGTCTGTGCTATTACGGGGGACCATAGTCAATAGGGCCTATGGTATATAGATAAAAACCTATATATTTAACCATTTTTACCAACAATATTTGGTCCTATTAACTATGGTCCCCCGTGATAGTTAATACCAAGGGTGGGGTCTATAGTGCAGGTCTCTCGCGAATCGATTGTGTGTTGTTGCTGTTGAGGTGTGCTGGCGGCCATATGCCTGCGAGGGGTGTCATGTTGTGCGTATAGTTGTGGATGTTGTCGGTCCGTGGGGATTTGACACGGCGGCGGCGGCACATTAATCAGACATTGCGCGTGGCGAATTAATCTCATTGGATGAAGTTGCACCGTTTGTTTCTCGTGTATCGTGTACGTGGTACTCTGCATATTGATGATGGTGGTGGTGATGATGATGATGATGATGATGGTGGTGGTGATGATGGTGATGATGATGATGACGATGATGACGATGATGGTGATGGGGATGGGGATGTCCTCAGAGTACAGTAGCTCTTCCCCCCCCTGAGGTGTCTCGCCCGTGGTCCCGTGGTCAGAAAACAGGAAAAAGAAAAAATCGTCGCGGCGGAAGAAAACAGCCCCAAATTATTCCGCGCATGTTCACGAAAGTTTACGAGTACAGCTCTCGGCTGGACGTCGACCTCACTCACTGGTTGTATTTGTCTGTGTGCCTTTACCTGATTGCGACGTTCTTCGGTCCCTCCTTGTGTCTGGTCCTTGCAGTGTGGCAAGAGCTGTCCGATCAGGAGGCGCTCCGAAAAGCGCCCCTTGGTGGGAGGTTTGAGCCGCGTCCCGCTGCGGCTACACAGCAGGCCGGGGGCGCGGGATCAGTGTCTCATCGCCAACCTGACCGTGCACGCGTTGATTCCTGCCGTCGACGGCGCTACGCCGTGCCCCGTTTGCTCGGCCACGAGTCTGGGGGGCACAAGCGCTGGCAAGGGGCTCCTCGCCCAAATGCAGCCGGAAGAGAAAACTGTGTTCGCATCCTTGGACCGAGCCGAGGCGACTACGCAGAAGGTGGCGGTCGAGGGACCTGCACTTGAGGCGTCGGCGGTGGCGAAAGTGGCGACCGGCCTAAGCAACGCTGCTGCTCTGGTGAAAGAGGCGTTCGATTCGCATGCGGAGCCCACCGAACGGGATTCATCGAGCCTCCGTCTGCTTTCAAAGGGTGAAGACGCAAGTACCATCAACCCGGCTGCTGTGTCGGGAAGCGAAACGCTAGGTGTGACGGTGCCGACGCCTCACACTCACTCCCCGTCGGCGGAAGCTTCGCAAGTTGAGGTCGCCCGCGTTTGCCACGTCACGGAGCCGCCGCCGGCAGCGGCAGGGGAGGCGCCGGTTGCGCCAATAGTAGCCGCGCCAACAATAGCCGGACCTTCCGAGAAGGTTTGGACGCAGACCAACTCGTCGGTGACCGAAGGAAGTCTGGTAGAGGCCGGCACTGCTGAGGGAGTGGAGAAGCAGACTCCTTCGGCGATGGCCGGAGGAACTCGCGCAAGCACTGGAGGAAGTATGCCGACGAAAACCAACTCGACTCCTTCCTCGATTTCCTCGAGCCCTGCGCCCCTCGAAATCGCTGCGGGCGTACCTTCCCCAATCGCCGGTCCCCCCTGCTCGTTGGCCGGAACGGGCTCGAGAGAACCGTTGCTGTCCGCCGCTGCCGCGCCGGCGGAGCGGCTCGGTCCGCCTTTGGTTGGCCCGAAAGATGTCGAGTCTGTTGCGTCACCGCCAATACCGTGCGGTCTGGGAGTGCCACGTACCTCCTATTTCGCTCCGGAGAAAGCGGCCCCGGCGGTCTTGTTCGCCCAAGAGAATGCCTGCCCCATCACCACAGCCAGCGAGGGGGGGTCGGCGTTGTCGGCCACGACCTGCAAGAGCAGAGCTACAGCGACTGGGAGGGTAGCCGCGCCGTCGCTGGTACCGTCGAGGGCCTCTCCTTCGTCACCGCCACCTGTTGGCGCGATCGATTCCCTGGCCGGGGCTTTCTTTACGCCACCTGTTGGCGCGGGCGAGGTCGCCGCGGCCGCGGGAAGCGCGAAGCCGCCGTCTGGGACGGTGGGAGATGGTTTGCCGTCGAGACGGGAGAAACAGCCCGAAGCTGGCGGAGCGTCGTTGCCAGCGCGTGGGGTTTCGCCGCTGCTGGGTGGCGCTATTGATTCGGCGGAGGAGGCTAGCGTGAGGCCGTTGCCGACGGCGGGAGACGGTTTGCCGTTGAGAGGGGATGCTCAACCCGTAAGAAGCGGGCTATCGCTACCCGCGCGAGGGATTTCCCCGCCACCACCAGCGGCAACTGCCGCCGGGGGGCAGCCGGTGGACGTGGTTCCTCCCTCCGGCCTAGAAGTTGAGGCAGAAGAATCGCTCGGGCTTGATCACGGCCCGACCGGCACCATGGTGGACTGTGCCCCTGCGACTAATGCAGTCACCACACCGCAATCACCTCTGTCGGCGCTTGCACAAATGGCGGCGACGGGTTTCGGGATGTCGCGAAGCGGTCTGGCCATGGGGGGAAGCGTGAGCGTAGACCGCGAGATGGAAGGGGCGACAGACGAGGAAGCCGCGGCGGTCATTTCCGTGGACGTGGGAGGGCTAGCGAGCAGCGTTACGCAGGCCCTCAACGTAACCACTGCGGAAGAACGGGGACCGAGCTTGGAGGATCTCCGCATCGCGCTGAGTCTCGTTTCCAGAGCGGTCAGAACAAGTGCCGAATCCAATGGCAGGTGCAAGGGTCTGGGATCTGTTTTCGACTCTCTTGGGGATCTGGTGAGAGTCGCGACGCGCACGAGGTCTGTGGAAGCGAACAGCTTGGAGGAATTCGTGCGCGACTTGACCGCCCTTCATCGAGAGATGGCCGCGATCATGGCGGGTACTTCCCCGAGCGGCCGTGAGGGGGCTAGCGCTGCCGGAGAAGGCGGCGCGTCTGGGGGTCGTCGTGGGGGGGGTGACAGCGGGGGCGGCAGCGGTGGCGAAGTGCCACCGTCCACACCACGTGAGTTTTGAAGGTTCATGACCACCGGTGTTCTGTTTTTCGCCCCCCAGAAGGAGCGTCGTGGGAGCTCACGACCGACACCTATCTGTGTTGGCCCGAATGGCTGCCTTGATTTTTCACGACGACGCCTGTGCAGGCCCAAATGGTTGGCCTTGATTTTTGAAGACTCCTGTGTCGTCCTAAAAATGGTTTCCTTGGTAACCATCACGACTACTTGGGTTGGCCCCAAAAAAGCGTTTTTTTTTTTTTTTCCTTCTTCGTTTTCTGTCGGAGTCGCGCATGGTACCGAATCGAAAGCACCGTTTTTTTCGAGACACGCCTTCGCGAGAACCCCCCCCTCCCCCCCCCCTGTCGTTCGTACACGCAGTAAGGATGTTACTTACCACACAGAAAATAATCGGATAAGAGTTTAGGATGTGTACATACACGCTGTTGGCTCGTTTCTCGGGTCGTAACGACCGGAGCGGCACAGCCGCGACAGCGCAAGGGTGTTTGGTTTTTGACGCGGTGGGTGCGCGAACTTGTATGTACCGTCTTACGTGTTTCACCCTTCACTGGGCTGGGAGGTTCGACCCGCGACTTCCACCTCCACCATCTTACCCTTTTGCTGAAGCGGGAGCGCATCGTCATTGCTTCCGGACGCTGGGGCACAAATTCCTGGAACGTGTGATGCGTACGTACATTATTACTGGCCGTGAATACTAGCAACGTTTGGTGTTGATTGGCATCGTCATCAGAGTCCGACCAGAGATTACAATTCCGTCTGGAGCCTGAGTTCACGAAAAAAAAAAAAAAAGGGAAACAAGCCAGAATGTACTGTACCAGTATGTAGGTTTCTGGACGAATGCGAAAAAAGGCATTCGTTTTTCCCCATGAATCATGTGTATGTACTTGGTTTTAGTACCCCCCCCCCCCCCTCCCCTCCCATGCCTGGGACAATAAAATAAGGGGTGAGTCGTTTTTGTCCGAGGGTGTACGAAAATGAATAAATTGACACCCCATTTTTATTTTTGTTTTTGAACTCCCAGCCAGACAGGGTGCATACTAAAACCAAGTAGACCAAACTGCATAAAAGAGCACGTTTTTTTTTGTTAATATCTGACAAAAATCTCAACCCGCTACGTATAATACTTTGTTTTCATTCCTAACATGGTGGCGAGCGCGGCTCTCTTTTTCACTCTTTTCCCCCGGCTTTTAGGGCCCATCTTAACGGGGATTTCTATTTTTTTCAATTTGATTTCTTTGTTTTTTTTCTAATCTAATTTGCATCTGATTGGCCGAAGAGTGAACGACCAAGCAATTTTTTTTAATTTGAGTGAAAAGTCTTTTGAGGCTCTTTTCGTGTGATTTTACATTTCAATTTGGAATTTGGGAGTTCCTCGGTCTTGATGTAGCATGTTCATGGTGGGTCAACACCCCCGGGGAGTCTGGGGCGATTCTTGGCGGCTTCGGTGACCACGATCGAGGCGATAAAACGCGAACCTCAACGAGAGGTGACCGGAGCGATAGCCGCGCCCACGCCCACACACCATAGCACATCGTACCCCGGCGGTGGCGCCTCAAAAGTAATCATTGCGGCCGCAATCCCAATTTGTCGGCCTGCTCGATCGGCCAACAATCGCGAAAGCCGAGCAAACGAGCAAAAACACGGATGATACGCTTGAGACCTCGATAGCTGCATCACCGCTCCTGTTCCGCACGTGGCGCTTGAGGGCTTCCTCCGCCCACCCAAGACACCCTGAGAGTGATAGCTTCCTATCCTGCGCCACCAAAAAGAAAAAGAGGCTGGCGGCGGCGCGCACGCGGCAGCGCAAACCTTCGCTCTCGTCTACGCGCCTCGCTGTTTGTCGGCTGGGCGTTGTGTGACGCGGTGCGTTCTTCCAGAATTATGTTTTGATTGACAACTACTTGTACGCTGTTCCCCGATAGGACCCAAAACACGTTTTGTTTTCCGAAATCACATTAAAATTCATTGAAATTAAATTTTTACTTCCATATAGCGCTCCCCGTTAAGATGGGCCCTTACCCCGCTGGGGATATGCCGGGGTTTTTTCTTCTTTCTACTAATACTACCCCCTGCGAAAGGGGTGCGTACTGTATGTACCTGCTGTTAACAGCAAGAGAGTGGCACGCACCCCTTGCAGTACGAACTGTCACGGGGGATCATGGTGAATACCAGGTGGGACCCAATGTTGTTATTACGGGGGATCATAGTTAACAGGACCTATGGTACACATAAAACCTATATATTTAACACTTTTTACTAACAATATTTGGTCCTGTTAACTATGGACCCCCGTAATAGTAAAAATGGTTAAATACATACTGGTAGGTTTTTATGTATACCATAGGTCCTATTAACTATGGTCCCCCGCAATAATAACTCCCAGCACTTTGCCCCCAAAAACGTTGGTGCGGCTCCGGAGGGCCTTCGCCTGTACTCAAAAGAGGCGTTCTACGATAGAGGTTCACCCCAAAAATTCTGAGGCTCCGCACTTGAGGAGCTCCATACCTCACCCGAAAACTGACTTCAGCAAAACTCAAGTTGCATCGCGATGGATAATCCCATGCCCCACAAGTATACATCCACGTCTTCTTCGAAACAAGATTGGCATTGTGACGATTTTGGGTTAAGAAGCCCCGTCGTTCCAGGAAAAAAAATGACGGAAATGTGCTACCCTCTATCGTAGACCGCGTCAACTATTGCGGCGAAAAATCTCCTTATCGTCCCTTCACGCCTGACGCTCATCTTCCCGCCATCTCTTTCCGCCTCGCTCTCCCCTCCCTGAAAAGTCGCCCAAATATTATGTCGAAAAATCTCCTTATCGTCCCTTCACGCCTGACGCTCATCTTCACGCCATCTCTTTCCGCCTGGCTCTCCCCTCCCCCCGCTCGTGACAGATTCAGCGGGGTATGGTCCAGATGCCGCTGCGACCGTTTCGAGCTCAAGTGGCGTTTCGCACCCCCCGCCGGTTCCCGGCGCTGGTCGCCCGGAACCCGAGGTGCAGACGGGTGGTACGAGATCATAAAACCTTCACGTCCCGTAGATGGCGCGGTCGAGTGTATCATCACGCCAAGCGTGCAAAATATGAGTTTTGAGTAAATTTTAGATCTCACCGTTTCGTGTTTTTTTTTTCGTTTTTTTCTTTTTTCTTGAGGATACGAGCCACTGTCTTTCTTCCTGGGGTTTCTCACTTAAGGAGGGAGGCCCGTGCCCCGCGCAAAACTGGTTTACGAGGAAATGTGGAGGCCTTGAACCCTTTTAGAACCGCAGTCCCGTTCGGGGGACAAACCAGTCAAATTCTGAGTGGTTTGTCCCTGAAACGGGACTGCGGTACTAAAAGGATCATCACCCGAGGAGCAATTCCATGGCCTATAGGGGTTATAACGAAAAGCATTTGTGCCGCAACGCAGCCGGGGTAAGGCATGCCTTGTAGGGCATGCGCCTTATTGGCTACTTCCTCGGTGCTGTCAGCGCCTCCCTTCACCCTTTTAGGACTGCAGTCCCGTTTTGGAGACAATTGGGGTCAAACTACTTGGAATTTGAGGGGTTTGTCCCCAAAACGGGACGCTGTTCTTGAAGGGTTGAGGAGGTCCGTCAGTAACCGCTATTTCCGCCAGTAAACGAAAGGTACAGTACCCCTACATGATATGGTACCAGCAGAAGTGGGTCGATCAGCAGAAGTGGGTTGCGAACCGTTTTTGTCTTTCGTTGCCGTTACCAGCAATGGAAGGCCACCTTGCCCCGAAGTATATAGAACGTGTGCTACTACGGGGGGACCATAGTAAGTAGGACCTACGGTACACACAAAAACCTACCAGGTATATATTTTGCTATATTTACTAACAGTATTTTTGGTCCTACTAACTATGGTCCCCCGTGATACTGTAGTGCAGGAGGGAGTCTCTTTGAAGGTCCCTTGTTCTGCGGGAAAAACGGTAGATATAACAAGGGACCTCATATTCCTGCCCACCATATTCGTCCACTATTAAAAATGTGGGCGGTACCAAGTCCTCTGATAAGGGACGTTGGTACCTAGTTAAGGGAACTCCGAACCCGAACGCACTATCAGGTATGAATATGTCTGGTCACCTTCTAAAGGGGGTTGCTAAGTACTGGGTTTTGTCAAAGTGGTCCTTGCCTCGGGGCAGAGAGATGTCTACCTGGTATACTTTCCAATCCGCGTTGCCACTGTAGCTTCAGATTCAGCGGATATTGGCCCTACTGGGATACAGTATTCGCATGTCGAGACTGTCGGGGGGGGGGAGGTTGTTTCCCCCTCCGCACCATAGCGGGGAGGCGTGCTTGGTGTCCCCGGACCCGAGTTAAGACTGTCGATAGGAGGGAGAGAGAACAGCAGGGCGAAGATAATCAATGGGAAGAAGAAGAATAAAATAAAATAATGTGATGACGTGGGTTGACTTGAGTTGGACCCGCCTGGCTTGGATTTAATTGAATATGTATATGAAAGAGGGGTGCGTGCATTTGTGTGTATGTGTTCTGTGTTTTTATTCGGTTTTGGACGGTTTTGACGGACAACGGCGGGAGGGGGTATAGTCGAAACGCGCGAGGTTGATTGAAGTGTCGCTACCCGCAAACTGAGATTGCCGCCACAAGGTGCTCGGGTATTCCTTCGCCACCGACTTGCGGTCCCCCGTAGGGCGTGATGTCTCGACGATCGAGTCTCCCCTCTTCCTGTGAACGGCTGGCAGCTTGAACTGACCGGTGGGTTTCTGGTGGACGAGTTGACGGAGGCTTTTATGTTGCGGGTACGGTTTTCTCAACAACCATTTCGAGAATATGACGGGACGCATTTATGTCGTGAAAATGAACGCCTTCCCCACTCCCGCGGCCCCCCCACCCACCATCGCCAACATCCGCAGTTCAGTTAGCGTATGATTTCCCCCCTATTTGTCGGATTTTCCGTTGTCGTGTTGCACGTCAGGTGGTAGCGGCGCCCCAGGCGGAAGCCCCAAGCCAGAAGACAGCCGCATTCCTTGCGGCAGCCGTACGCCAGGCGGCAGCCGCACGCCAGGCGGCAGCCGGACGCCAGATGGCAGCCGCGCTCCAGGCGGGAGTCGCAGACCCGGCCATCGCCGTGCGCCGGGCGGCACGCCTGGCGCCCATACTCCAGGCGGCAGCCGCACGCCAGGCGGCGGCCGGACGCCAGATAGCAGCCGTATTACGGGCGGCAGCGACACGCGGAGGGGAAGCCGCACGCCGAGCGGCGACCTCGGCTGGAGCGGCAGCCATGCGCCAGGATGCAGCCGTCGGGGCAGCGATAGGTCAGAACGGAGCCGCCCGCCAGGCCGCTGCCGCCTCGCAATGCGTGGGAAAGCCGTCGGGCGCTGCGGGCGCGTCCGCCGCCGCCGTGGAGACACGCGCAGCGGTTCGCGAGGTCGGCGCAGCGCCGCCTTCGGGTCGTCCTCATCGTGGTTCGCGCTCACAAGAAGAGGGAGAAGGAAAAGGGTCGCCCCTAAGCCGTGGGGGTGGGGGCTTGTCTAGGCGTGCCCTCTCCTCCGGCCGTGCCAGGCCGGCAGATCAATCCCTTTGCCTGATTTGCCTCTGGAGCACGGGACATGGCAGTTGCTCGGGTCATGGTGAGACAGGGGTCCGACGGGAAGGGTTGGTGGACGACGACGGCGGCGGCAGCGGCGGGGGCGGTGGCGGCGGCGGGGGGGGAGGTGGTGGTCTGCAGTCGACGCCAGGTGCAGATTTCACTTTGCTCCGTCGCAAGCGTCCTATTTCGTTTCTCACGGAGGGGATGCAAGTTTTCTTATTTGTTGAGCGGCGTTCTGGTTCCCTTTCTTCTTCTTTTTTTCATTTTTTTCATTTTTTTTTCGTCGTTAATTGACGCCCGTTATGCACGGAACATGGTTGCTGATTCCTGTTTCTGCTTTTGATTTTTTATCGCAAGCGTTCTGTTTTTTTTTTGGGGGGGGGGTTCCTCAAGGGTCTGTCGAACGCCGGCTGCAAGACTACTTCCTGCTTGCCTTTTTTGTTGGGCGCTAGCATCAATCGTCGCCCTGTTCGGTTTCCTCTTGTTGCGTCTTTGTTCCGTTTCTGTATAGGTGTTGTAAAGTAACACATGGCGTGGAACTCCAACCTCGTCGTGTTGTCGCAGCGTTCTGTTTTTCTTTGCTTCTGTCGGCGTTTGGTGTCTATTACGGGGGACTATAGTTAATAGGACCAAATATTGTTAGTATAAATAGCTAAATATATAGTTCTTTGTGTGTACCGTAGATTTTTTTCACTATGCTCCGCACTGATAGCTTCCTTGACACTTTCAGATTTCTATCTCGCTTGTCTGTGTATCACTCTGTCCGGAAATATAGGGACGGTTCAAGTGGAAACATGAAAATAAACGGTTCCTTACAAATCCGTACATATTGGTGTATATATTTGGATAGGTAGATCCCAATTCTACATATTCTCCGGGATCTACTGGAGATCGTGTTTGTCAGCTGGGATCTGTAAGATGTGTACGATCTGTATGATCTGTCGCATGTTTACCGGAAAGGATCTGTGTGGTGGGCAACGTGGACGTGGCGACCGAAGAGGATTTAGGTGATCTGCTAGCTGATCGTTCGTGGTCTGACCGAGGTGTGATCCATAGTCTGCTATGTTTCCCCCAAACGATGGTTTCATCTCGTGTACATGACATAGCGCAACTCGGTTTGTACGTACAATACGTGCAGGAACGAAAACGCGTCCTTGCCCTTTCCGGAAGAGGCTGCTGTGCGAAATCCCGACGTGCCATCCGTTTCTGCTATAATTTGCCGGAAGTAAGAACATGAGTCGTTGGGCGGCTGCTTTCAAGATGCTGACCCGCGTCCTGAGCCTGTCTTAGGTTGACTTCCCTGCTCAAAAGTTACACGGGCAACAAGTAGAGCACGAACAGAAAAAAAAACGATATCCCATTCTTACGGGGGACCATACTTCGTATTAAATAGGACCAGATATTGTTAGTAAAAGTTTGGAACAATAGAAATTTTTGGGTCTACCACAGGTCCCCTTTACTATGGTCCCCCGTAATATTTATATCAGGTATCTGGTGCCGTTTTCGATAACTAGCCAGAGGGGGGGGGGGGGGGTACTCATTGCCATGCATGCACTCGTGAACCTTAACTCCCCGTGAAACGGCAGTCCGTGGCTCCTTGGCCTTGTAGTCGTGAGACCGTAGACGGAGCACGTCGGGTTTTCACCGACCGGGCAGGCATTAGTTGCACCAAGCGCGAAGCGCCGTGAGGTGTCGGGTATACTACATAAAGCCAAGCAACCATTAAAAACAACCCCGTTTTTCAACTTTGGACGTACCGAATTCCTGCCTCACTGGATTTCTTCTTCATTATTACCTGGGGGGGAATGTTGGCGTCGTTTTCTGTTTTGGTCCTGGTTCTCGGAGGTAGCCAAAGAGGCGTTTTCGTCGCGTCTTGCACCTGGCATGCCCGACATCCCCCCCCCCCCCCCCCCCCCCCCTCCCCCAACCTCTGCGTTCCTTACTTGCGGCGAATTCAGGGAGAGGTAGCCCAGGCGCCACTTCGAATGTGTCAGGCTTAAGCGGTGGCTTACAACCACCTACTGCTGAGGTTCCTCGTTCTGTATCCGAGGTACGTCACGAACCCAGACCTCTTTGCTAAAGCGCGTTGGACCGCCCCGAGTGTTGCGTATTGCGCTGGCGCAAGACTTTTGTTTCGGTCGATCGACATGTGGTACTCGTACAGTAGTCTGTATTCGGCTATAGTGCAAACGGGGGGGGCACAGCGAATAGGACCAAATATTGTTAGTAAAAATAGGGAAACATGTACTGGTAGGTTTTTTGTCTGGACCGCAGGTCCAGTTTGGTAACAAGGCTGTTCACGGGTCGGGTCAAATCTCGCGGGTCGGGCCGGATGGGGTCGACCCGTGAGATTTTAGAGACCTCCTGGCCCGACCCGTGGGCTGGATCATCACCCGTGAACAGCCCTCCATATCCTTGGTAGTATTTACTATGATCCCCCGTAAATGGCCGAGCTACCGTACAACAAAGTATGGGTTGTGCTCGGTTCGGGTCCCGCTCTCCAATTACCTTCTCCCTCTTTTGTGTGTGTTTGGTCCTTACCGCCTTCCACTCCAGCCGGTGGCCCCCTCGGAATCCATCGGCAAGTCGTCGCCGTCGGCCCCCGGGGGGGAGAGATCCGCTGCTGCCATTGCTGCTGCTGCTGCTGCTGCGCCGGGTCCCGAGGACAGTGCACGTTTGCCTGCTTCGGACCTGCAATCCCGACCGCAAGAAAGCGAGACATGTTGGAACTGCGGGGGGCAGGGGTGGCCCGCCCGCGACCCCCGCGGGTCTGCCAACCCAGCAGACCGTGGCCCCTGTAAGATATGTCTATCGGTCTGGAGAGGTAACGATCGGCACTCCCCTACTGCTGCGGGGGCTGAGGCGAGGACAGGGTCAGCGGACGGCGTTGAAGATGCACCGCGATTAAAGCCAGGTGCAGAGAATGAACTTCTGAAAGTGCGTGGTGCCGGTGGTGGTGGTGTTTTTTTTTTTTTTTTCCTCGCTTTTTTTCGTTTTTTTTCGCTTTCGCTTTTGTTTTCGTTTTTCTTTTGTTTTTCTTTTTTTCGCTTTTCTTTGTTTTTCGTTGGTTGTTTGTTTGTGTGTGTGTGTGTGTTTTTTTTTTTTTTTTTCCCGGGGGTATCGAGTATCGAGGCATGATTTTTTTTTTTTGTCGCCTCTACTTTTACAGTGTATGTTGCCGGAGGAGCATGGTTGCGGTACAGAACGTTTTTTTTCTTGTTTGGAGTCCGTTGTGCCGACTTTGTTTTTTTTTTTTTAATGTTTTCATTATTGGGGTGTCGAGGTGCTCTACTCTTTCAGAGTATTTTGGGTTGATGACGTGTCGACGTTATGCTTGTCGTATCCAGCACGATGTCATGCCATCGCATTGTCTACCCCCCAAATCATTATGTAGTATCTCTGTGTCCTAGTTTTCGGGGCCATAGAGGTTGCATCTCTCTAGGATAAAAAAGCACCACGAACACTCGGTGTACTGGATGTCCACGGGTAGCAAGGACGGTGTCATGTTAAGAACACACACGCCCTCTCCTCCGGTTTTCGCGTTGACTAGCCCCGCAGACGGCGGTGGAGATTATCCGCAATTAATGCCAGGTGCTCAATGCCCCTCCGGCGTCCGCCTTGGCTCAATCCAATGTCTGTCATCAGGACACGGTCGCGGTGCAATGCGTATGAAGCAAAGGCGCCTGCTGTGACATGAGATGCTGTGAAGCTACTTGAGGCCTCCCCCGCAGGATATCGAGATGATTGATATTCCACAATAACGCCTCTACAGGTCTCCTTTTCCGAAAACCGTCCCAGGCGGTCGGGGTTAGGGTCCGCGTTTTTCCAACTATATATTCACAGCTCGGATACATGATCTACAGATCATACAGATCATGATCTAGATCATCTCGTTCCTCACCCGCCGTTATCAAAAGGCTGCGCAGGTGCTGCGTATATTGCGGGAGGTCATACCAGGTAGTAAACAGGACTAACTATTGCTATTACGGGGGACCATAGTAAATAGGACCTACGGTATACGCAAAAACATGTCTATTTACCTATTTTTACTAACAATAGTCGGTCCTATTTACTATGGTCCCCCGTAATAGTAGTAGCTAGTAGCGATCCATTCAACCTAGGAATAGATGATACATCTGCCTTGCAAGGCCTAGACCTTCGAGGTGTGAAGTATTCCTAGATTTGTTTTACCATACAGTCGAAGCTGGGCCTACACCAGGTCTTAAGTGGCCTCGAAAATTCCCAGTAGCGCTTGGGGGCAAAAACACGAACAAAACAGACTGTTTTGGCGAAAGGCTTGCAGGTCCCCTCATTCCCGCGAGCGAATTTGCGCGAGCGCACCCGCGTGTACGTTATTTTCGCCAAGACCTGGTACGATATACGCCGATTGCCGATTGCGATGTCGAAACCCCAGCGCGGCGCGTATGTACCGAGTGTATCTACGTACGTGGAAAGGAGGACGACTAAGAATGTTCGAGCCCCATCCCGGTTAGACCAGTCAGTGCTGTCTTGAGTTTACGCTACAGCGGTCGTTAGTCTGGCCCTTAACGACACTGTAGCCCCCGGTACCGTTTTTTTTTTTTTTTTTTTCTTGGCGGTCGCTTACTGCTGGTGGTCGAGTTATAGATCATTTGTGCGAAGTAAAGAACCTTTACTCCGCTCAAGGGAATTGATCGTGTCATGTAGTGTTCATGGTAAGGCGCCCAAGGGGCAGTTACGTAGTACTCCCGTTGCTGTCTCTGGAAGTGGCTACACCGGAAAATTAATTAACTCATTGAAGCTGCCATCCATATGCAAGTCCCACTCTCACAAGCGGTTCTTAGTAGGATGCAGCTCGACCTTCATGCGACTCGCCGGACACCTCACGGCGCTTCGCGCTTGGTGCGAGCCATGTCTGTCTGGTCGGTGAAAACCCGGCGTGCTCCGCCCCGCCATTGTAGGGATGCGAGGGTCTATGATCACACGACTACGGCCATGCATGATAATGAGACACCCCTCCTATCGAGTATACCCCCCCCCCTTTGAGCTTTGGGTTAGAACCCGGAGACCCGCGCGCCGTCCATCGGGAAACCTCCGAAAACCAATCTTTTGAGTTTGTTGCGTACGCCTCCGCCTCCTCCCACCACGAAGGCACACAGTTGATGGCATTCGCTATCGTTTCGCCTCCAGCGTCATGTCCTCGCGAGATATAAGACATGCCCTATCGTTTTTTCCGTGACCGGTATGATGCCGCTCTTCCTTGACGGAAGACGGCGTTCAAATTCATGAGGCTCGTAAGTAGCCTGCAGTTGCCCGTACGTACAGTAAGGAGTGCCGCGAGCTT